>LPNX010805682.1:0-480095 GCA_001517045.1 Pseudotsuga menziesii
ATATATATTTTCAGGAAGGGATCTGCAACAGTGCGAAGGTGATCAAAAACAGTGGAATCTGCAATGGCACGGAAGTGATTGGAAACAATTGGATCTGTAATGGCGCGGAACTGACCAGCAACAGTTCTTGACAGAGAAAATCTGCGATTGTGCAACTGAAAATAGATATGGACGCTAGGAATGTGCGGCTTCCTATCGGTTCAAGGGATTCACTCGGCCACCAATGCTGTCTGACGGCTTGCATATTGGGGCAGTACCTCTCACTCCACGGCTCAGGTAAAACTGATAACCACTTGGCCACCAACGACATCTCTTGGTTTACCTCACGGGTGGGAACTAGTCAATCAGGTAGGGGTCGTTACCCTTTTCGCTGGCAGGTCCTCTCAATGGGCCAGCTACTTCAGGGTTCCTATGGTACTCCTCACAATGATTTTTAGGGCCTATGCCCAAGTAATTCCCACATTTAAGTGGATATGGATTATTCCTACATCGAAACCTGCAACAGAAGCGAAAAAAAGAAATTTAGGTAGAAATTTCACCCAACGAGCCCAAAAAAATGCTCTGATACTAGATGTGAGGACCTTGCAGCAAATAAGTAATCAAAATACATGATATAGTAGCAGAACTCAAAATCACTTTTATATTAATCGCAGGCCACTTCGAGGGGGCAACCTCCTTTGAGCAAGCTCAATACAAAATAACTTCACAGTGCCTTACTTGGCCTCAACACACACTTATATACTAAAAATAGGCGCCAATACTATGGGTCAAAACCATGGGCCAATATAAACTATGGATCAACAAATACTACAGGCGGCTTACAAAGCATATGCGCCCAACAACAATAACAAAAACTATGGATCAACAAACTATGGGACGACTTACAAAGCATATGCGTCCAACAACAATATACTAACACGGTAAGGAGAAGGATTGACATGGGTTCCTAACAAGCTAACACATTAAAATTAAATCTAATTATAGCTAGATTTCCATCATCATGTTATGTATTTGATGGAAATATGGTTGTTTCAAATAGAAAGATACCTTATGAAAACTAGCACAAATTAACTTTCACTCAATATGCAATGTTTTAAGAACAAAAGCTAACTCCATCTAGATTTCCATCATGGTGCAATGAACTAACACACATATTAGCTTTCACTCATCATGCCATGTTGTTAGAATGAAATCTAACTCCAGCTAGATTTCCATCATGATGTAATGTATTTCAGGACAATGTGGCTGTGTTAGATGAAAAACTAACTTATGACAACTAACACACATTAGCTTTTACCAAAGATAACCTCGACTAGAGTTTCATCATGGTGAATTGTGATTGATGATAATGTGGTTGTGCTAGATGAGAAACTACATTATGAAAGCTAACACACATTAGATTTCACACATCGTGCAATGATTTAAGGATGAAAGCTAACTCCAACTAGATCACCATTGCGGTACAATGTGATTGATGATAATGTGGTTGTGGTGGATGAAAAACTACCTTATGAAAGCTAACACACATTACCTTTTTCTCAACGTGCCATGTTGTTAAAAGGAAAGCTAACTCCAGCAAGATTTCAATGATGGTGTGATATATTTGATGATAATGTGGTTGTTTTAGATAGAAATCTACCTTATGAAAACTAACACACATTAGCTTTCACTCACCGTGCAATGTTTTAAGAACAAAAGCCAACTCCAGCTAGATTTCCATCATGGTGCAATGTGATTGATGACAATGTGGTTGTGTTAGATTTAAAATTGCATTATGAAAACTAACACATATTAAATTTCACTCAGGGTGCAATGTTTTAAGAATGAAAGCTAACTGTAACTAGATTTTCATCATGGTGCAATGTGATTGATGAAAATGTGGTCGTGTGAGATGAAAAACTACCTTATGAAAAGTAACACACTTTAGATTTCAATAACTGTGCAATGTTTTAAGAACGAAAACTAACACTAGCTAGATTTCCATCGTGGTGCAATGTGATAGATGACAATGTAGTTATGTTAGATAGAAAACTTCCTTATGAAGGCTATCACACGTTAAGTTTCACTCACCATGCCATGTTGTTAGAAGAAAGCTAACTCCACTATATTTCTATTATGGTGTAATGTATTTGATGATAATGTGGTTGTGTTAGATGGAAAACTACCTTATGAAAACTAACACGAATTAGCTTTTAGTCACCATGCAATGTTTTATGAATGAAAGCTAACTCCAACTAGATTTCCATCATGATGTAATGTGATCGATGACAATGTGGTTCTGTTAGATGGAAAAATACATTAGGAAAAGTAACACACATTAACATTTATTCATTGTGTAACATTTTAAGAATGGAAGCTAACTCTAGCTAGATTTCCAGCACATTCATACGCATACATCAATAATATAAGTGCCATGTCCATAGTCAAATAGGAATTTGGTGGGTTTATCTGAGTTGATAAATGTCATTCTTTGATACTTCTTGGATCTCTTATTGTGATCTATTTATATATATTTTATGTAATTTATATGTAAATTCCCCTTTGCTAGCGTGCACAAGATGTAGGGGAACAATGTTTTGTGGCATACAAAAGGGCTACCCTATTGTTTTGAATTATTGCAACTATATTACTTTTTTGAACACACACTTCATATTTTTTAACCTTAATTACAAACTACAATTCAAATGTGTTACAGAAATTGGGAGGAGTTACAATGGAAAATATAATTTTGATAAGAGGGGACTATGTTGACCTCCTAATTAATGGTAAAGTTATTGGACTCGAAAGGGTTGAATCTACAGAGAATACAACTCATTATGGTGGAGAAAGGCTTAATGTAGGATATGTTATGGTTTTGATAATTGATTTCATTTAACCACATTTGATTGTGGAAGATGTTGATGAAGGGGACTTACATCCATGGAAGATCATAGATTTGAGGCATAACAAAGGTAAATCAAAATGTTGAAGCACATGTTAAGTGTTTTTTATAGTACATTGATTGTTTTTTTGAGCAAATACTAAGTTTGTTTAATTTGTTGTATATGTGCAAATGTCTCTTCTGCATTTTCTATTGGAGACATGGTAGATCTTTTGCAATGTGGAGTGAAGGTGGGTGAAGGTTCCATATTCAATACAAAGATTGGTCATAAGGTGCATGGAAGGATGGTAAATAAAGGATCCATAGTGGTTAACATTGAGAAGGTGTTAAAACATGATGCTATTTTTCCACATCCAATAGGATTTGAGAATACACTAGGGGGTGCATTGGTATCTTATGAGATTTGGCCAGAATCAGATTTGGAACCTCATTGTCAGATCATCTGGTAAATACTCCCCAAGATAGGCTTACATTCACATGTAAATATGTTTCTCCTACACATGAGTGCATGGGAACAAGCATGTGCATTGCCAAAGGGATCATAGTTAATGTTCGTGAGGATGACATGGTTGAGGATGAAATTTTAGGTGAAAAGGAATTCATTGTTTTTGTGGACGACATAGGAAGAAATTGTGAAATATGTAGGATTGAGGATAATTTTATACATTGTTTGGTTAGATGGATAATAAATAAGTTGGTGGACAATGAAGGTGAGATTTAGGGGTGAAGGAAAATTTCAAAGAGGCACCCAAGGAAATGGCGGTATGGGATTTTATAGAGGACATAAGTCCATTAAACACATGGGATGGTGATATTTATAATGAAAAAGATACATACTCAATTGCTATGAACGTAATGAGAACATATAAAAGGATTAAATGAGTTGTGGCTACAAAAAAAGTTGGAAACTTTCAAACACAGAGAGATGAAGAGAAAGAAATCCAACTTTTGGTAGCGGATGAATGTTGCAAACAGGATTGTCTTCAACATGTGGATAGGAAATCCATTACAGCTGCTAGAAGGGGTATGAAACTCTTGAAATTAATGGTATTAGGGAATTTGTCTGGAATTTACTCCTTTCCAACACAATCATGTCAAAGAGCCATGGCCATGGCCTACCTCCTACTGTTAGGAAAGTAAAGGACATGAGGTTTAATGGAGATATTATTTGTAAGAAAGAATGGTACAAGATACATAATATTCCTCAAAGCACCTTCAATACTTACCAACATAATTTCCAACAAGGACATGTCAAAGGAATACATGGTAACACCGACAAATGCAAACCACGTGCACATACTATGGCAACTATAGAAATATTGCACAAAACTGTAATGGATAATTCATATTTTTCACCGAACCAAAAACGACAAGTTGAAGAAGATGGAATGTCTACTCCTTTAAGATTGCTGCCATCAACGTACACCCAAAATTCTTTGTTAAAAGAGATCGATGAGGCTCTTCAAGAGCTCAATTTTCCGTCAATATCACAACAAACAATGAGCAAGATTTAGAATACTATTTTCTAGATGTGGCATTCTGAAAGAACACTAAATTCAGTAAATGTAGTGAATGTATCGTGTTGAAAACACAGATGAAGACAACGACTACAAAAGAGTTGGAAGAAAAGGAACGAGCTAGACTAAAGAAACATAATAAGATTGTTATGAGTGGAAGATATTGCTACTATGCCCACAAAATTATATCAGAGTGGTATCCAAAGCAATACTTGTGCATTATCCATGATAAAATGGAAAAACATAGACTTCAATCCCAAGATTACGTGTCAAATCAAAATCTATTGCAGGAACAAACTTGGGTTTTTCGTTGACAGGTATGCTAACACATGGGCGTAGCACAGGATGTTTTGGTCATTTCTCCTTACGATTTGCACACATGGGATCACAATTTACCATTGAATCTCTTGCAAAGTGCTTAAGGGACCTTGAAGATGCACACCTTGATATGTATGGTGATTTCCTTTATGAGAGTGGAAGTTCAAGAAACCCACTTTCAAATGCATTACTTCAAAACTCTATTTACTCAAAATGTAGAGTGTACAAGGATGCTTTCCTATCTTTAAATGGAAGGTCAAAAAATCAAAATCTTGATTGTAAACCTCTTGCTCCACATTTGGTTTTACATTTGGACAATGCAGCTAGTGATAATAAGAATCATTATGTTTTCATGTTTCTATCACTATTAACTGTACTTGGTGTCTTCACCACTATTGAGGTTGGGTTCTTGCTTGTGGGGCACACCCATGAAGACATAGATGGAACCTAGGAAAGAATGTCTTTCAACTTGAAAAGTAAAGAAATATATTCTTTACCTGAGATGATGGATACATATTGCACAATAGAATAAAAATGGGTGTTTCCACCTAAACTTATTGTCAAAGTGTATGACTTCAGAAGTTTTCTTAATGGGTACATCAAGGAGGGGGAAAATGCACTAGTTGGACATCTTAATGTCTAGTACTTCCAATTTCTTGTACTCAATGATGTTCCAGTTATGAGGTATAAAGAATCCATCAGAGACATTGAGTGGTCAGAACCAATTGAGTTGTGGAATATAGATGATGAAGGTCGACCTATATTTCCCACATGGAAGCCATATTTCTTACGTCCCAAAGACAATGATGTTTATTTAAAAGAACTAAAGGAAGGAATAACATCATACATAAAAATGTGGAAAGAGACTATTGGCAATGATAATTCACCAATTGATACAGAGGAATGGAATAAAAAACTAGAGCATTGGAAAAGAGTTCTTGATGCATTAGATGGAATCTACAATGACCATACATCCTTGGATGAAAGTGATTCTTCTTCTGATGATTTTTGGCCCAAGACAAGGAAAAATGTTGACATTGATGGTAATGCACTCCATGCAATATCAAGTATTATGGATGGGGATTTTGATAATGTGATAGATGAAGTGGTGTATGTTGGACCCAAGTGCAGTAATCCAAATCCAACATTCAATAGTAGATTTTATGTTGAGAAAGGAAATATGTTGGTTGTTTGATCAGGAAATGAGGATGAAGGAGAGAAGATTTGGATGGTAAAAGCCACCTTAGATATCTTCCAAGATGATGACAGCGAGACCCTTCATGTAAAGACTGATTGGTGGCAGCCTAGCTTAGGGAAATACAAGGGAAATTTTTTAGAACAATATTGGGTACCAAATCCTGATGACATATAACTTGGATCTAGTCTAACTAATACCATAGTTTGGGCATGGATTCTAAAGAAAGAAGATTGCAGGAAGACCAAGATAAATAAATGTGGTGTACAAGATGTACTTGATCTACTTGAGCGGATATAAGGAGGTTATGTGGAGATGATTCATGAATGTAATTTTTCTTTTTGAATGAATTTTAGTATACATGAAGAAACATTTTTCAATGTTTGTAGTATAATAAATACTCTTCAAGCTACTTTTTGAGGAGTTTTATATTATTTACTATTAGTTTTTCATCATATAAGCTAGCATTATGATCTTAGGATCTTTTCACTAAGAGAATAACAAGCACAACAATAAGACATAAGCACATCACAAGAGACAAGAGACACAAAGAGTTTTCCTTGGGGAAACCATAAAGGAGAAAGCCTCGCAACTTCCTCAGAGATAGAATCAGCACCAAAATAGTAAAACCCCAAAATAGTAAGATGTAATCCCGACAGCAATAGTATTCTTCTTGTCTACTCCCAGTGTATTTCCTTCCTCATTAGTGAGCCACACTTGAGTGAGTGAGTGATGTGTATAATAAATAGAGAGGATCACTCTCTATTTATATTCTTTCATTCACTTGAAGTGCACTCAATCATGTCGGCCTCACTTAACAATTACATACTAGAGATGACATCTCTAGGAGTGTCTAATAACCCTAGTGCACCAAAACTGTGGGGACTTTAACTCTTACACAATCGGAGACTTACCCACTATGACTTGACATGACTTGTTTACATTATTGATCCTCCCGATCGAAACATCGGGGCATGACAACATGACTCAAATACATAATAGATACATCCCAAAATAAACATCAGGTTACAATACATAAGATAAATAAATGAATACATTCCGAAGTTACATATACATCAACACTCCCTCTTAACTAGGAAGGTATTCTTCCGACACAATTTTCAGCACTGGTCTTTTTCTTTGTATCAACTGGATCATCGTGTCATCTGCATCTTGAGTCTTCTGAGTCTTCAAGTCATCTTCATCTTCAATTCATCATCATCCTTCGAATATGGATCATCCCTTGATCATCATGGAACATCATCACTGGATTAGGATCATCTCTTGATCTGGATCATCTTCACTGGACTGGATCTGGATCATCACTCAATCTGGATCATCACTGGATATCATCACTAGATCTAGATCATCCTTGGTGCTATCTCATGATTCTTCTCATCACAGGAATTTCTACAGAGCCAGCCCTTTTTCATGCTGGTTGTAGGCCTAGCCATCATGTAGGTATTTGCCCAGCACTTACATCTGACCTACTCGTCAGAAAGGCACGCCCAGCACTCACATCTGATCATGTAGGAACCAATCCTATAATCATATCATAAACGTCCAGCACTCACATTCACCATCATGGTAGGCACATCTACTACCATTTGTGAAATGGCTCTGCACTTACATCTAACCTACTTGTCAGAAAGGCACATCCATCTAGGCGGGAACACATCCTACTCACAATGATGGAATATTTTCCCACTTTCATCTAGGCTGGAACACATACTACTCACAATGATGAAAGACTCCCATCCAGGCTGGAACACATCCTACTCACAGTGATGAGAGATTTCAGCACTTACATTCATCTAGGCGGGAACACATCCTACTCACAATGATGAAAAGGCTCTGCACTTACATCCATCCAGGTGGGAACACATCCTGCTCACAGTGATGGAAGGGCTTGCACTCACATCTGATCACGAGGGAACACATCCCAACAATCATATCAAAATGGCCCCCAGTCCTCGACTGAGCTACCTGGTAACTGACCAGGTGCCTCCATTCTCAGAATGGCAGTTGCACTTATATCCATCCTGCTCGTCGAAATGGCCAACACTCACATCTGACATGGAAGGAACTTAATCCTTTAGCCATGACAGAATGGTTTAGCCCTTACATCTGATAGAGTGGGAACACATCCCTCTATCACATCAGAATGGCTACTCAGTCCTACACTAAGTGATCTTGGTAACTGACCAGGTGCCTCCATTCCTAGAATGGAAATTGCCCTTACATTAGTCCTACTTAACAGAATGGCCAGCACTCATATATGACATGGAAGGAACCAATCCTCTCACCATGACAAAATGGCTCAACCCTTACATCTGACCATGGAAGGAACCAATCCTCTCACCATGTCAGAATGGCTATGGGTCTCATCACTTTCTCTTGGAGGAAACCTCGATCTGGAGAACACCAAGCTTCTCCCTGAAGTACTCAAACTTCAGCCTAGCAAATGGCTTCGTCAATACATCAGCTATCTATTCCTCCATTGCAACATACTGGAGCTTCACTAATCCTCTTTGCACCATATCCTTAATATAGTGATACTTGATCTCGATGTGTTTCAACTTGTCATGGAACACTGTATTCTCTGACAACTTCACGCAACTTTGGTTGTCACAATGTATACAAGTAGCATCCAACTAGAGATCAAATATATCATACAGTAGCTTCCATAGCCATACTGCCTCACAACTAGCTAAACAAGCTACGACATACTCTGCTTCAGCTGTACTCAGTGCCACACAGGATTGCTTCCTGCTAAACAAAGATATCACACCTGATCTCATACTAAAGCAACACCATGAAGTGCTCTTCCTATCAATGGCAATGCCTACCCTATCTAAATCAATGTAACCCTCTAGGTTAATCTTCTTATTTGCATCATACTTGAGCCCATAATCAACTATACCCTTGCATGCTTTGCAACCATCAGGTGAACATGTCTCAATGTGTTCACAGCAAAGCAAATATCTAGTCTCAGGTACATCAAGGACCCAATCATCTGACAATACATCATACCATCAACTGTCTTTGATGAAGAATCACTCAATAGCTTTAGGTTCGATGCCATCGGTGTGGTCATAGCCTTGTAGTCCGTCATCCCAAACCTCTTCAGGATCCCTACTGCATACTTCCCTTGTCCAAGGAAGATTCCATCTGTACTCTGCCACACCTCCATATCTAGAAAGTAATGCATCATCCCCAAGTCCTTCATTTCGAACTCAGCAGTAAGCTTTCTCTTTGTATCAGCAATCAAACCATCTATACCTATCACAAATAGATCATCTACATATAGTATAGGCATCACCGGGTTGCCATTCTCAACCTTGTAGTAAAGGTTGGAGTTTGCTTTACTATTGGTAAATCCTAAACTGGATAGAAAGTTGTCAATTCTACTGTACCATGTCGAACCTCAGGATATTTTGCATTCACTCCCTCTAAATCAGAGCATCATACTCCATGCACTGAAATATTCTGTACTAGAGTGACAAGTAGTATCCATCTAGGATCATTGTATACCAAGATCCTCTAGTTTGAACTTTTTCAAAAGTTCTTCTCACATCCATCTGTGAGCTTGTCATCCTTTATCAACCTTGTAGCAAAGGTTAAGATATTCATCAATCTCATCATGTATGTGTTATCCCATGGGTGTCTTTTGAACTCATACAAGGTCTTCTTTCATTTGCACACATGATTATGCATGTCATGTGACTTCACTTCCAGTGGCTGCAAATGTCTCTTCTTAGTTTATGTCTTCTTTTCATGAGGAGCCTCATGCTACGAATCTTGCTTTGTATCCCACGATGTTTCCATTTACTGCATGATGGAACTACAAACTTCTCTTCAGGTCTCGATACTGCATCCTAACATCGTTCTTCTTGAGCTGGTCTTCACTTTCTTCTTGGTGGCTGGAAGGTTCTGCATCAATGATTTCACTGCACTCGTCATATTATTCTTTGTTTTTGAACTGTTGTCACTTTTTCTTTGGAACAAGTCTTCATTCTTCTTTGCTTATAGGCGATTATGTATGCGATCTTTCCTACAAGTCAAATGCATTTGTATGGTTAAAACATTTCATAAGGAATATTTATACTGGAAAGTTCTTATGCATAAATATATGATCATGCAACTACTTCAGCCAATACAAAATTCATCCATATCTCACTAAAACTTTCTAGATGCCTTCCATCTCTACCAGGACAACATTGAGATTGTGCACTAATCCAATATGTCAGCGAAGAAGTTCCATTCTAGATTAGTAGCAATGGAGAGTTGTATAGCACCATGAGCTACTTACCCATCACATGCATATTAGTAGTATACTGTCGTTAATGCAAAAATCCTATCATGCATAATACATCAACTGAATATAAACAAATGCATAACAAAACAATATCATGAAATGACAATTGAATACTTATCTTTATTTGTTTCATCGGTAGACTTCTTCTTGAGCCTTTAGCTTCATTGTCTTCTTCATTCATGATAGAATCGTTTATTATCCAAATGTTAAGGAGTATAAGAGGTGCTTCAAGAGTTGAGTCATTCGCATTCCTCATTGCTTGAGGCATCTTCTTTGTATGGTGAGATCTTGATCTTCAATTGATCCCATCTTCTCTTCTCTTCTTATGAGTCAAGATTCTTCTTCTTCTCAAAGTCTATTGAAAGTAATCACTTCCTTCTGGAACACATTCCTTGCATGAATGAATCACATGATCCTGGGACACCATTCAAGGTGGCTATCACCACTTCTACATTCTTCACTTCTTCTTTTACCGCTACAAGTTGTTCTTGATTTGAGAGACCCTTGTAAAGTATGACTACATGGTCTCTGCATTCTAGATATTCACATTCTTCAACTGGTTTCTTAAGGTCATATTCCGATCTATGTTCTTCCCTTCAAATAGCTTTATTAAGGAATCAAACCTCATCGGTGTATTTAGGGAATACACTTGTGTTACAAGTTGATCCGTGACTGAATCAACCATGATCATCTTGGCCTTGACCAAGTTCTTCTTGTGTAAGGCTTTGAGCCTCATCTCCCTCTGGAACTGGAACCTCTATACTCATGTAGGTGTCCAATCCATTTTCTTCAAAGAGATCATATACTTCTAGGCTTGGAAGTTGTCAACTTCACCAAGCTTATCATCAAGCTGATGTGATACATCACTTTGAAATGAGAACCTCAAATGAAAATAGGAAAGGATTATATCTTACCAGTTTGAGGTGTCTGTCCTAGTTCTGGAGATGGTTGATCTAGGGTTTGTCACAGAAACCCTAATTTTAAAAACTTGGAATATTTCAAATATGATTGGATAGAAATATATATCTCTTCAAATGGAGGTATCCAATGTACTCCTTTTTTGAAAACAATGGAGGGAAGCATAGAACAGGAAGCCCTAATTTTCCAATTTCTTCTGCAGAAATGCCTGTTACTGTTTCTATGATATCTTCAAACTTTTTGCTCCTCTATGTCTGAAATTTCACACTACAGTAACCTCGCATGTCCCTGATCCAAAACCATAGGTTTCATTAGAATTGGTTTCACCATTTTGGATTTATGATCCTTTTCCCAAGGTGACCTGTTACAGGACTTTCCATAACAGCGAAGTTGTATGGCATGCCATGTGTCACTGGTTCATCTTCTGAGTCTGATCTTCAGACCAAAGAACTTACAGTCTATGCCCTCTCTAGAACAGTTTTAGGATTTCCATTTGGACCTCTGTAGCCCAATATATTGCAATTCTCCCAAGGTGTCCTGTTTAGGGATGAATTCTGGAAGAGGTTGGAACCCTAACTTAGAGGGATCATATCTCCCAGAATATAGCGAATCTGAGTCGGATTGTTGGAAACAATGTTCACCAAGATGTTATCTTTGGCCTTTGTAATTTGCAGCTTTTGATACGTCACCAAACTCGGAATATAGTGAATGTACTAAAACTTATCAGTTTTAGTATTTAGGGTTTTTCCTAGCTCGGGGTCAAACTAGGGTTTGACTTTCCCAGAGTTTCACCCAACCAAATTTCTTGATTCAGGTCTCTATACTTCGGTTTTGATGAGGATAAAAATCCTATGATGGTCTCACTCAAAAATCCCTCTTCTGTAGAAAGCCCTATTTTCCACATCGAAAACTGAAAATGCTCAGAATCGAATTCCGCTTCGACAAAAAGATCCACCCTTCAATGGAGAGTCAGCCTAGCATGCTTTTGCTAATGGATTGTGGAGAGAGACCCAAAAAGTAAGAATCCCTAGATTCTATAGCTGCACAATGTCTTCTTCTCAAGTTAGCTCTGATACCATGTTAGTTTTTCATCATATAAGCTAGCATTATGATCTTAGGATCTTTTCACTGAGAGAATAACAAGCACAACAATAAAACATAAGCACATCACAAGAGATAAGAGACACAAATAGTTTTCCTTGGGGAAACCATAAAGGATAAAACCCCACAACTTCCTCAGAGATAGAATCAACACCAAAATAGTAAAATCCCAAAATAGTAAGATGCAATCCCGACAGCAGTAGTATTCTTCTTGTCTACTCCTAGTGTATTTCCTTCCTCACTAATGCGCCACACTTGAGTGAGTGAGTGATGTGTATAATAAATCGAGAGGCTTACTCTCTATTTATATTCTTTCATTCACTTGAAGTGCACTCAATCATGTCGGCCTCACTTAACAATTACTTACTAGAGCCGACATCTCTAGGAGTGTCTAATAACCCTAGTGCCCCGAAACTGTGGGGACTTTAACTCTTACACAATCGGAGAGTTACCCACTATGACTTGACATGAATTGTTTACATTATTGATCCTCCCGATCAGAACATCGGGGCATGACAACATGACTCAAATACATCATAGATACATCCCGGAATAAACATTGGGTTACAATACATAAGATACATAAATGAATACATTCCGAAGTTACATATACATCAACATTTACTACATATATGAAAATTCCACTTCAAGTTCAATGTTAATTCATGTGATGATACTTTATGCGAATTAGATAACACCATTAAAATTTTAACTTTTCAATTTGTCTTTTAGATCAACATAACATCTCACTATATCAAATGTGCATAATTATATTCATTAATGCATGTACAAAACCCTTGCCTTATTTATTATTAGCTTTTGCTCATTCTCTTCAATACCACTTTGACCTTTTCATTTTGTTCCTCTGATGATTGGTGGAGTGTCCACTCGAAATGTTTCAATTCACACAATTTAATTCCATAAACTCTCTTTGTCATTATGATTAACTGTGGAAATATTCACCCTAAATTTGTACTTGATCTACTTGAGAAAATATAAGGAGATTAGGTGGAGATGATTCATGAATGTAATTCTGCTTCTTGAATGACTTATTAATATACATGAAGAAAAAGTTGTCAATGTTTGTAGTATATCAAATATTCTCTTCGAGCTACCTTTTGACAAATTTTATATTATTTTCTACATATATGAAAATTTTGGTTCAACTTCAATGTTAATTCATGTGATGATAGTTTATGCGAATGCACCTTAAAAAACCTTATAGAGCTGCTTTGTGAATAAATATAATGCACTTGCAATAACGTTTGAAGTGAGTTTTCCCTATTATTCATTATTATAGTTGATATAAATTTAATTATACTACTATGTTGCATTCAAATTCATAATTATATATTCTCATGTAGACTTTAAAGTGGTGCCAATTTTGTACTAGTATATTAACTTATACTCAAAAAATACAGTTCTAACATTTTGAGTGTGCAGGTTTTATTAGTTTGTCACCATTGTGATTGATTTTCTGGATTAAACTGTGTGAAGGTTTTTCAGACTAACGTTTTGAGAGGACACTCCACCCATGCTTGTTACAGGAACCATGAAAAACTCATTGTGGACTAAAAATATTTTACATAACTTAATCCATACAATCAATCATTAAGTAGTAACATCATGTTAACTTTAATTCATGTTGGACATTATCATCAAATACATTGCATCATAAAGATGATTTAATCCATGTGAGATTTAATGCTAATTGTAATGCACTACATGTAATATAAGTATTATGGATGGAGATTTTGAGAATGTGACGAATGAATTGGTATATGTTGGACCCAAGTGTGACAAGCTAAAGCCAACTGAGAAAGGAAATATGTTGCTAGTTAGATCATGAACTGAGGATGAAGAAGAGATGATTTTGATTGCAAAAACCACCTCATATATCTTCCAAAATGATGAAAGTGAGACTCTTCATGTAAAGGTTGATTGATGGAAGCCTAGTTCAAGGAAATATAAGGGAAAATTTTAGAACAATATTGGGTACCAAACCTTCATGACACATGACTTGGATCTATTCTAGTTAATACCATAGTTTGGGCATGGATACAAAAGAAAGAAGATTGTAGGAAGACCATGATAAATAAATGTGGTGTACAAGTTGTAATTGATTTTTTGACTGAATATAAGGAGATTAGGCAGAGAGGTTTCATGAATGTAGTTTTCTCTTTGAACGAGTTATTAATATACAAGACAAAACAATTTTCAATATTTGTTGTATATCAAATATTCTCTTCAAGCCATTTTTTGAGGAATTTTATATTATTTACTAATATGAAAATTTTGGTTCAACTTCTATGTTAATTCATGTGATGGTACTTTATGTGAAGTAGATAACACCATTCGATTTTTAACTTTTTAATTTGCTTTTGATATAAACTCAACATGTCACTATATCAAATGTGCATAATCATATTCAATAATGAACCTTAAAACATCTTCTAGACTTCCTTTGTGAATACTATAAGGCATTTGCAATAAGGTTTGAAGTGACTTTTCCCTATTATTTGTTATTATAATTGATATAAATTTAATTGTTCTACTCGGTTGCATTCTAATTAATATTATATTTTCTTCTATAGAATTTAAAGTGGTGTGAACTTTGTATTAGTGCAATATCTTATACTCAAGAAAGACAAAGTAGTAACATTTCCAGAGTGTAGGCTTTCATAGTTTGTCATCATCATGAATGATTTTCTGGATTAAGTTGTTAGCGAGTTTTTCAAACCAACATTTCAAGTGGGCACTCCACGCATGATTGTTAGGGGAACAATGTAAAATTCGTTATGGTTTTAAAAGCTTTCATATAGCTTAATCTCGAAAATCAATAGCCAAGTATTAACATTTAATGTCAATACTACATAAGTTAATAATAGTGACAACACAATATTAATATGTTGTCAAATAAATTTATATTATGTAAGAAATTTCTTACACAAATTATTAATAATTCACTAATCAAATATTGGTGACTTTTGTTTTAATACGTAAATGTAAATATTAATTATAATCAATGTATATAATTAAATGCATTTATAGGTAAAATTTCTCACATAAATCTGTTATTCATAAAATCAACATTCATTAACTTTTTTTTTAATACACCACCATCAACAATAATAATATATTTTGTCTCTATTCTAATTCACAATATATTTTAATCATTACTAAGATAAAACCTATTTTACTTTACGTCATACAATATTTTCTCTTGTCCACTATCAAGTGGTGCCAACTTCCAAAAATAAAACATCATACTCAAAATAGACTTAAGACTTACTATGGTAAATCAACCTAAACACATTTGTTAACATAATTTCAATTAAATGAAATTCCAAGATAATAATAGCAACAAACATTGATTATTAATGTCATTAAATAACTTTAATAATATGTAAAAAAATCTTCTACAATCTATTTTTCATGATATAATCTTTGATCAACTTAACTTTTATTAGAAAATATAAATAATAGTAATATAAATAAATTATAGTTCTATTCTAACGCATACTTGTTTTTTATCATTAAAATAATAAACTCAGCATGGTAACACTTAATATATAATAGTTTTTCTTGTGACTTGCAAAATGTTGCCAACCTTCTAATATATTACAACATGATACTCAACACATACAATATTCCTTGCTATGTTGAGAATTAAAATTGTTATAATAACCAACACATTTGTATTATGTCATTAATTAGTTTTTAAATGGGTCATTCTAAAATTGTGCCAACCTTCTACTAGTATAGAAACTCAACAACACCAATGTACTAGCTACCATATCAAATTATAATTCATTTTCTTAATCGTAGTATCATATACAATATTAATGTCATTACATAAACTTAATCACCTTACCATTTAATACAAACTATACATAATATTAATAGAAATTATATAAGCAATCAAAGTCTAAGAATTTCATCATTTTGAAAGAATCAAAGTCTAAGACTTTCATCATTTTGAAAGAATCAAAGTCTAAGACTTTCATAATTTTAATTTGTCAGAGAGGATTAGAAAGGTGTAATCTAGGTGTTAACACAATCCCTCTCCCCTCATGTTATAAATGGTGCTAGCTCAATGGAAGAGCACCTGCATTACAAGTAGGATGATGGTGGTTCGATTCCTCTGTGCCCTAAGAGAAATTAATAGATGATATAAAATCTTAATGATAATGTAAATATTGTAAGATATCTATATTTTCAATATAAATATGCTCTTTTCAATTAAACATATTGTTCAAATACTTCATAAATAAATAATGAACACTTGGGATAATTAGTTCAGTTGGTTTTCTCCCTTTCCTCTTGATATGAGAAAAAGCAAAGTGTATTGCACTAATCATATTATAGTTCAGAATTAATTTTGACTATTAAAATAATTAATATTAATAAATAAGGGAGGCTTTACTAACATCAATATCATTAAATAAATTTATAGGTAAGAAATTTCTCACGTTTATCGATTATTCATAAAGTAAACATTTATCAACTCAGTTTTTAATACACTACCACTACCAATAACAATTATAATAAATTATATTGCTATTTTAATTCATAATTTACTTTAATTATTACAAGGGTAAAACTTAGACTTTAAAGTCATAAAATATTTTCTCGTTTTGATTATAAGTGGTGCCAACTTCCAAAAATAAAACAACATACTCAACAAAGACAAAAATAATTACTATGACAATGTTTATAATTGTTGTAGTAACAAATACAATGTTGGTATTATGTCATACAATAATTCAATCAATTTAAAATTTAATACAAACTATAAATAATATTAATAGAAGTCATGTAAGGATTCAAAGGCTATGACTTTCCTCATTTTGAAAGAACCCAATCTAGAGGAAGTTCTAAATTATAGATCTAACCCATCTAGTTCTAATTGAGATGTAATATTTCCTTTTGAATGGTTGAATACTAAATTTTTACTTGAAATAAATAAAAAATATTAATTGAGAAAATAGTTCATTGGATTAATTCTTCCAAATTTAATGGAATAGTTCTTTGAGTTGATTTTTCTGGATTTAATAGAATATGTGTTTAGAGATTTACAAAAAAAACTCAATGTGGATGAAGTCCTCGTAATAGAATATTTCCAAATTTAATGAAATATGTGTTACATGCACTATTTCTCTCTCTATATTATTTATTAATGTGTGGCCTTGCGTTTGAATGTATATTACTTCTTAGTTTACTAGTTTCTTCTTTTGTCCTCTTGTATTTATGTTATTACTAGTTTACATAGCACTAGCACATCAATGTATTACAACTCACTTCATATAAAACTTTGAGAGTTTACATAGCACCAGCACATCAATAGTTGGGAATCTCACATTTCTAGAGTCTTTAGAGGTGAGTGTGTTTTTCCTCCATGTATTCTTAGTTGTGATTGCCACTCTATAGGGAAATGAGGAATTTCTGGTTGAACATTCTATCCTCATAAACATGTGATGTTATGCGCATAATTTTTAACCTAGTGGTTGCATTCTTATAATTAAACATGCTCATTAAAGTAAACATGTAATATATCAAAATGTTATCATTTGTACAATAGATGACAACTATAATATAGTAATACATGTATGAAAAGAATAACTCCTCATGTCTTTTAAGAACCCGTGTCAACCCCCCTTTTTATTTTGTTGGTATATTTTGTCGGACGCATATGATTTGTAAGCCATCCAATTAGTATGATATATTATCCCACATTCATGGGGAGTAAGTAATAGTTGTTAAGTCATCCAATTAATAGGTTGCATTATCCCACATTCATGTGGAGTAATAGTTGTTTAGCTTAGACTTAGTATATAAGTATGTGTTGAGCCTAATGAAAGCATCGAAGAGTTATTTTGTATTGAGCTTTATCAAAGGAGGTTTCCCCCTTGAAGTGGCCCGCGATCAATAAAATCTCTTTTGTGCTCCAATATTTATGTTATATCGTGCATTTTGATTTTTCATTGCAAGAGGTTCTCCACAATATCCAAAGACAACAATATGGATTTCAAAGTCTGAACATATCCAAATTTCCGAATACATATTCATTTCGGGTATGGAGAATCCCTCCTATTCCACATTCAAGAACTCATCACTTTTCCCCAAGAAATTGGATTGGTTGGTGAGACCAGTATCTTCAACTAGTTCAAGAACAGAAGATTGGAAACTAAACAGAAGCAATGCCATGATGCTGCACAAAGGGATAAATATAGGAAACAATATAAAGCTTTCCTAAACACTAGCACAACTGATTCCTTCCATGATACCCATAATTCAAACTCTTCTTTAGCTATAATTTCCATTTCATTTTCAACCCATCAGGACCACCGTTTTTATCATGATGAAAAGAATGAAATGAATACCAATCAATCAAGTTACATTGATAGTATGGTATTTTGAATGAATGTAACTTGATTGATTGCTACTCATTTCGTTCATTTTAGCATGATAAAAATGATGGTCCTGATGGGTCGAAAATGAAGTGGCCATCATAGCTGAATTAAAGGTTGAGTCACGGGTCTCATGGAATGAATCAGTTGTTGTAGTGTTCAAGAAATATTTGTATTGTTTCCAAAATTTACCCCTTTGTGCAGCATCATGGCATTGCTTTTGTTTAGTTTCTAATATTTGGTTTTGGAACGAGCTGAGGATACTGGCCTCACCAACCGATACAATTTCTTGCAGACGAGTGGTGGGTTCTTGAATGTATTCCCAAGAGGGATTATTCTTACCCGAATTGAATATGTCTTCCTAATTTCATATATGTCCAGACTCCTGAATCCATCTTGTTGGCCTCATATCTAAGGATTTAAGGCTCTTTAGTACTTGTATTACTATATTATAGCTGTCATATATTGTACAAATGATAACATTATGACATATTACAATGATAAAATTATGACGTATTACATGTTTAATTTAATAAGAATGTTTACATATAATAATGCAACAACTAGGTTAAAAATTATGCATATAGCATCACATGTTTATGAGGATAAAATGTTCAGCAAGACATTCCTCACTTCGTTCTAGAGTGGCAATCACAACTAAGAAAACATGGAGGAAAAATGTACTCACCTCTAAAGACTCCAGAAATGTGAAATTCCCCACTATTGATGTGCTAGTGCTATGTAAACTCTCAAAGTCATAGATAATGTTCTAATAGTTTCTTCTAGAAATGTATTAATGCTATTGATAAAGGAAAAAGGTATATATTGGCTAGAGCTTTCTCTTTCAAATAATCTAAGGAATAAGGTTCCATTAAATGCATTGAGGGATACCGAATGGACCTAAAAAATGGAGGTATACGCCCATTTGGAAATCTGAATTTGGAGCTCTTTCAGAATTCCTTGAATCAGTCATTGGCCCACAAGAGGTTCAGATCACCCTATTAAGACTTGGACCTCTTATGGGTGAATGAATTATGGGATTCCATTATTGTTCATTTGTTTAATCCAGCTGCTCGCAAGACTTCGAAACGAACTTGTGGTATTGTTCATGATATTGATTTCGTTTGGATCAACTGGACAATTATTAGACATGAGCCACGTAAGGTTCTATGATCCTAGGATTTCCGAGGGAACTTAGGACAATCAGTCTTGTAATTGGACGCTTTACAAAATGTGTTTTTTATACTTCAACACATATTTGACTGCGTAAATACACAAAGCGATTGCAAAAAAACTGCAAAAATTCAAATACTAATGTTAAATTGTAGCATCCGAAGTAATCTGTCAAAATTACAAAAGTTGTAGCATGAGGACTAATATGTCAAAATTATTAATAGGTGTTAAGCTGTAGCATATTTGTATATATACTTTTTAACTTTTGTGGAATCGCTGAAGTTACTTTTGGTTGAATTGTGATTTCCCACCATGTCTTTTTTGTTATTATCTTATTTTAAAGGAAGGTTATTGAATAGGGAAAGAATCAATAATTGGTTGCACTTTTTTCATTCAAATAATATAACAGTGTATATCTATGAATTAGGTGGGAAAGGTGGCTTTATAGGTATAAACTCAGTTTCTATATTTTTCAAATTTTTTAATTGTATATTTCTAATGAAGAAGTTATATATGTTTCAATTTTGACACTTGACTATCAACTGGAACGTAAGTTTATATTGTATAATTTATTGTTGGTTGTGGATCTTTACCTTCTAGATCTAGAGATATTATTTAGCTATGTTTGTACCCTAGTTGTACTGTACACTCACTCTTCAACTTTGGGGTTTGGAGTAGAAACCCAAAAAAGGGGGTTCAGGGGCAGTGCCGCCGAGAAATGGGGGTTTGGTTTGTTGGCCAATATTTTTGCGGACCATGTTATTGGGTTAACCATAGTATTTTCCCATAGTATTTCCCCTATAAAAGGAAATCATTGTAATATGGTTGTGTATGATATTGTTTTGTATTGTAGCATTGTAAACAATCTCTGTGATTGTTTGACAGAGACTGTGAGAGCGTGAAGAGGAAGGACAGTGGTATTTCTGCAGGTTGTATCCCTTTATCTTTATAGACGGTAATAAAGGGAATGGAAATTTATGTGTAGACGTAGCCCATCGTTTGGGTGGAACACGTTATATCTATGTCTCTCTGTCATGTGTTTTGCATCTTGTTTAATGATTTAACTGTACAATTGTTATTGCTCTATGGTCCTATTTTCTAACATTTATTCTCTTTATATACTTTACTCTCATTATATTTTGTAGTGGCTGTAGATTCTATAATGCTTGAACTTTTGAACATGATTGGCCTTCTTTTTATCCGACATGGTTTCTTCCTTCTATTTCCTTGTAGTTTGATGTTAAAGTTTTTTCCTTGGAATTTGATTATAAAAGCATTTTGGTTTTGTTAATAATAGATGACCATGCTTAAGGATAGGTCTAATTTCTAGTTATCATTTAGCTACAAGAAAAAAGAATATTTTCCAGAGTGAGACTAGAAGCCTAAACAAATACTTAATCTAGCAGTAGATGGGGGGTTTTTACAACTTTCATTGTTAAACCTCAGTGATTTAGATCTCTTGCATATTTCAGGAGATTGTTTTATTCTTTTCCAAGTATCGCAATAACAATTGTACTAGTAAGAGATGCAGTTGTAATTACAGTACTTGGAAAAGAGATGGACAATTATTCATCCAGGGATCTTAGTAGATGTTCATCAAGGTGATTGAACTAGATATTTATCCCATATCCCATGACTCCGTGCATCAATATTATGTTTCTATGCTTATTGTTTAATTATGGAACTGATTATTTTTGTTGGTAGAAAAAAGATATCCAGATATCCTAATAACCTTATTATTAACAAAACTAGAAATGAGTTTATAATCTAATTACATGGAAAACACCTTAATATTAATAATTTTGTAAGATATCTACAGAAAAAGTACCAGAAGGAAAAGAAAACCATTGACATAGCCCAACACAAAGGAAATGAGATAACAATGCAATGTTTAAAAAGAGTAAAGTATACACAAATTGCATTAATTAATTAATTATGAATTAATGTTAAAATTGTATTAATCAATTGATTATGTAAAAACCCACTTTTTCACAAATTTAATTGGCCAAATCGCAAATGTTTCATGTTGGAAAGTATTATCTTCTTTTCATACGGAGTGTATGGGTGAAAACAAATTGAAATTATATGTATATTTATATAAATGTATTTTATAATATATCCAATTTAAACTTAGAGCCTACATGTGTTTGGTTTTATATTTTATTATTATTATATATTGAGTTTTAGAACCTACATCTACTACAAACATGACACATCTCATCCACGTTTGGCTATTAAAAGGGCCTCTTCATTCAATGAAAATGGAAAATGAGATTTATTGTGATTATGTCAACTAGTGAGGAATACCCATCCATAATATTTTAGGGTTATTGTGTCTATTCTAGATAAACTAGTTTCATGTTAGTATGGGTGGCCATATTGCTTTTAATTATGCACTCCAATCACATGGTGGACTGATAATCTTGAATCCTTTTTTTATATAAACCCTTTATACTGTTCAGGGCAAGTGATCATACAACCTAGGGAGGAAGGAAATAATAATCATAAAGATATCATTCGAAAAAACCCTAACATACATCTATATTATTCTAATTTTTAATTGTTAATTCTTGCTAGCTCATTAAGTTAAGGTGTGGGTATCGTTAGCAGGATGAGCCTAGGAGCAAGTTGGGAGGAGACACCAAAATATCCAACCATGTTGTGATTTATTAGGCTATTCAAACAAAAATTCAAACAAACAAAAAAACAATGAAAATAATATTGATTTAACAAAGCATAATGAAGATAATAAAAGATTATTTAAAGATGCAAGTTACTAACAAGTAAGCAAAGCTAATATCTACTATGTGTGCTTGGAGGTGGGAGAAAAACAACTTCTTTGTGAAATTGAGATTTAAAACATAAGGTATAGAATATATTAATTCAAATATTCATATAAATACTTTCACAACACTCTTTGGAAAATATAAGAAATGAAAAAAGATTGCAACATTAAATATCAATCAATTTACATCAATGAGAAATGAAAGAAATATTTCAATAGCATAGATATTGTTTCGAATGATTCAATGGGTGGTCGAGCCTTACCTTTGGAATAATCTTGAACTTCCTCTTCTTTTATCTATGAGGATATGGTAGTAACAATACCGTATCCATTGTCTATGGGACACTTTTTGCTTAGCAGAACCTTCCTAACCAACCATGCCCCAACAACCAACAAGGGCAGGGAAAGAAAAATCAATGAATAAACTGAGGTAATGATCATCCACAAGGAAACGACCAACCACCTAAACTTCCCACCAATAATGACACCAACCGGGAAACAAACCACAATTACAAACCAATCATATGTGTGCACTATGAAACACCTATGGCCATTACATGGATCTCCTCACATGGATCACTTCCAACAACCTATCCAAACTGATGCTCAACAGGATGCCAACACAGCAGACCAAGCTCAGCCCAAGCCAACACCACCAATTCCTCTACCCATGGTCATCCAAAACCCTCTACCACACCAAGGAATAGTTTCATCCCAACCCCTCGACCCACCTCCTCCTGTAGTTCCCGCCATGGCCCCACCTATAGAGACTAGAGTCCACCACCTCATGATAGTGATGTCTGATGTCAACCTCTAGAATCGACGCAACCAGTATGCCTCCACCATAGAAACCATTAACCCATCCGTGAAATCTACTTCTAACACTTCCAGTATACCCCTCCATTTAAATATAACCCCCACTGACGGGGCCTCCAGAGTCCCACAGTTTCCTATATGACGTATCTCCAACAACATGAATGCTCGAGCTACCCTAAATTATAGCATCATTAATGACTTGTCCCAATCACCTACAACCATGTATTCTCTAGAAGTATTATAGCTATGACCCCTATCCCATGAGTTGGTTTCATTTGCTTCGAGGTTATCCCTATCATCACACTCTAAACAAAGGAAGTTTTTGGGTCCCTTGTATCCCCCTACCCCTGCTCCCCCATTTAGTGTGCCATTCCCCTGATTGTCGCACACCTTTAATTATCCCCTTCGTGCTTCTCATTAAGGAAACATTATTTCCTTGATTAGTTGCAGGTCTCCCTCTGTGAACATCAACAAATATATTCCAGAGGATAGAACCAGAGGTCACTGTATCCTGGTTTCATTCACCTTATTGATGAAATATTTTGACCACTTGAGAGGAGTCATTAGTGCCTTTCAAGGTGGTTGTGTCTCACATGCTTGACTTCAACTACATCATCACATAGTTGATATTCATATAGGGTAATTTTCCATGAATTATTTGATAGAATACCCAGGTTGTCACATGACTCTAGAAAATTGGTGAGTATATTAGGGGACTGAGACAGGTTCATGTCCCTTACTATTTCCCGGTTGCGTTGGAAACAATGTTTAGAAGCCCCAATGTCATGCTTCCATGTATCTCCAGTATTGATGTGTCATATTGTACCACAGAGATTCTGACTCCCCATCATGGAATCCCTCCAGTTTGTACACTTCCATATTCAGCAGAGAAACAGTTGTGAAGGTATTGCATTCCAAGAGAGTGCCATTATTCATATGTATCTTGTGAGGAACCTGCAACAAACAAGTAATCAAAATACACGATATAGCAGCAGAACTCAAAATCACTTTTATATTAATCGCAGGCCACTTCGAGGGGGAAACCTCCTTTGAGCAAGCTCAATACAAAATAACTTCACGGTGCCTTCCTTGGCCTCAACACACACTTATATACTAAAAATAGGTGCCAATACTATGGGTTGTTGGAGTAGGGTCCCACAGCTACAGAAGAAGTTCCCAGTTTAGCGGAGAGATAAGTTTTGGCAGAAGGAAGATAAGACAGACCTACGACACCGTAGCACGTTTCCAACCGTAGAGCAGAGCCAGAAACCATGACTTTTGAGATAGAGAAGTCAAGAAGGCAACGGTACC
Source organism: Pseudotsuga menziesii (assembly GCA_001517045.1). Lineage (NCBI taxonomy): Eukaryota > Viridiplantae > Streptophyta > Pinopsida > Pinales > Pinaceae > Pseudotsuga > Pseudotsuga menziesii. Next base: position 24,744 of record LPNX010805682.1, read on the forward strand.
TGAGCGGCCGAGAAGAGAGAGCTCACCCATTGCATTGAAGGCATCGGCGGAAGATGGGAGGGCTCAGTGACCCTCATAAAGGAGAAGGAGCAACGAGGCTGAAGCATTGAAGACGAAGGACAGAAAAGAGAAGTGGTGCATAGTACCCATGATCAGTGCTGGGAAGCATGGAAGACTGCAGAGAGCTGTGGTGTGACGGAAAGTGGCTACTTCAAGTACAGATACGCCGATTGTCACTTATGAGGGTTTGGGTTACTGTTGGGACAGGACCACAGTGTTGTAATGGCAAGACCTTCGGGCTGCCTATAAAGGGATATATTTTGTATTTTAGACGGTTAGCTTAGCGTAGTTTTAGCTGTTTGGCATGTAAAATATATCTTGTGTTGTAAGTTTAGAGCTCTGGTTTCTGTTAGTAACTGTAACATCTTACTGTAGCCAATAGGAGACTTAGAGAGCATGCATGTAACGATCTGCAGAGATCGACGGAGAGGGAAGAGTATATTGTAGGAGGCAATATAGAGAGAAGAAAGATCTAAGAGAGAAGATCTGAGCTGCATATTCGGTGCAGCAGAACTGTGTTTCACCTTCCCCCAAGCTATAATAGAGAACACAGTTCTATGGATGTAACTCCCATCCTGGGGGTGAAACATGTAAAACCTGCGTGTTATGTGATGATTGAATGTGTTTGTATTTTTTTACTGTCTGTTACTTCATATATTAACTTGATTACAGTAAATGAATGCATGTGTTGTTCGTTCCACAGCAATATAGAAGAACATTTATGAGTTAAAGCCCGTAATGCGTTGAATGTTGGTTCAGTTATATTCGCCGTAATAGTCATTTAGTTACAGTATGAACAGTCCTATATGTTGAGTCTTACGAATCGACATGTGCCACGCTAAGAGTGCTGAACCACGGAGGTAGAATATCACAAAGAGGCGATACCGCACTAGCAGAGGAGCTGCGGTGTGCGATACCGTAGGTAAAGGCTTAGCATTGGGGAAGAGTGCGTGTCGCATGATGTGCGGCGATGCAGTAAGATTGGAAATAGTGTGAGTAGATGGATGTTGTGTGAAGTAGGAGGAGAACGCATGACGCGCAGAGTCATAGATCCCGTAGCTAGGAGAGCTGCAAGTCGCAAGTAGGATTGCCACGGAACCTGGTCCAAGACACTTGAGTCGTTGGCCAACCCATTAGGATCACTTCAGGTGAGACTTCAGGCTGCTTTGCAGTCTGTTTCCGAAAGGGCTAGTGAGCTAGGGGTGTTGTTGGTTGATTATAGTAAACCCGGGTCTACCCATGCAATCAACATGGGTCAAAACCATGGGCCAATATAAACTATGGATCAACAAATACTACAGGCGGCTTACAAATCATATGCGCCCAACAAAAATAACACAAACTATGGATCAAAAATTACTATGGGATGACTTACAAAGCATATCCCTCCAACAACAATATACTAACACGGTAAAGAGAAGGATTGACATGGGTTCCTAACATCCCCTCCCCCTTAAAAAAAATCTTTGTCCTCAAAGCTTTAGATGTGGAAATTGTCGCTGAATCTGAAGGAGTGGTTCCCACGTAGCATCCTCAAGCTGCATTCCATGCCATTGAATTAAGACCTCTGTGATAGAGTGAGAGCAAAGCTGACGAGCGCGCTTATTGAGGACAGCCTCCGGCTCCAAAAAGATGGATCGTTCATTATCCAATTCTGGTAAAATAGTTTGGCCTTTGAATTTGGTGCCAAGAACTTTCTTCAAACAAGAGACATGAAATACTGGATGAATGCAGGAAGAAGGCGGAAGTTCCAATTTATAAGAAACAAACCCAATCTTCTAAAGAATGCTATATGGCCCATAGAACTTTGGAGCGATCTTATGATGCCCTTTGAATTTTAGTGAGGATTGCTTGTAAGGCTAGAGACGAAGAAAAACCATGTCACTGGCTTCAAAAGTGCACTCAGAACGATGCTGATCAGCTTGTTGCTTCATGCAATTTCTTTCCATGTGAAGGTTTTCATGCAAAATGCGAAGAACCTCATCGCGGTTTCGAAGGACCACATCAACTGCCTGAACTGGAGAACTGCTGGGGGTGTAAGGAAGAAGAACTGGCGGTGCCTAACCATAAACTGCTTCATATGGAGTCATTTTAGAGGCAGTGTGGTAAGAGGTATTGTACCACCATTCAGCGAGAGGGAGCCACTTTTCCCACTGATGTTGGTTCTCAGAGGAGAAGCAACGAAGATAAGTTTCCAAGCATTTATTGATAATTTCAGTCTGACCATCCGTTTGGGGGTGATAACCTGAACTCATCTTCAGTTTGGTGCCAGTGTGGTGAAAGAGTTCTGTCCAAAAATGACTGGTGAAAGTCGCATCACGATCCGAGACAATGGAAGAAGCCATTCCATGAAGACGAAAGATCTGGTCCAGGAAGATTTGAGCAACGAAAGAGGTTGTATAGGGATGGTTGAGAGCACAAAAATGACTATATTTGGAGAGGCGATCAACCACAACCAAAATCATATTCTTCCCTCCAGATTTAGGGAGCCCTTCAATGAAATCCATAGAAATATCTGTCCATATCTGGGTAGGTATGGGCAAGGGCTCGAGCAATCCCAGAAGGGGTGTTGTTTCACCCTTATTGCGTTGGCATGTATCACATTTAGCCACCATCTATTGAATTGTCCTTTTCATGCCCTACCAAAAGAAGTTGCGCCGTGCCTGTTCATATGTTTTTGAGAAAACTAGAGTGCCCAGCTGACGAAGAAGCATGGATTTCATAGAAGATAGCTTGTTGAAGAGCCGTGTTCTGGGGAAGAACCAGATGACCCTTGTATCTCAGTGAAGCACCATCCCAAGAGTAATGTGGGACAGCAGAAGGGTTTTTGTCCAAGCATTGGATTATGTGAGATAATGAAGAGTCATTGACATAACCCTGTTGAACCGATTGCAACCAATTGGGAACAGGAATAGAAATAGCGGAAAGAGAACCTTGGTCATCAAATGTGCGAGAAAGGGCATCCGCCACAATATTGTCCTTACCCTTCTTATAAGTGATCTCATAGTCATAACCCATGAGTTTGCTAACCCATTTCTATTGTGTTGGGGAGGATACACACTATTCTAGGAAATATTTCAGACTCCGGTGATTAGTCTTGATGCAGAAATGATTCCCTAATAGGTAGGGTCGCCACTTTTGTACTGCATGCAAAATAGCCATCATTTCCTTCTCATATGTAGAGGCAGCTAAATTCTTACCGGAAAGGGATTTGCTGGTGAACACAATGGGCTATTCATCTTGAAGGAGAACAACACCAAGTCCATTGCCGCAAGCATCACTCTCAATAGTGAAGGGATTGGAAAAATCGGGCATAGCTAGAACAAGTGTAGTACACATAGCTTGTTTCCGCTTGTCAAATGCACACTCAGTAACATGTGTCCATGTAAAAGCATCCTTTTTCAACAGAGCAGTTAATGGAGCTGCAATCTTCCCATAATCCTTGACAAACTTGCGGTAGTAGCCAGTCAACCCCAAAAAACCACGAAGGCTCTTGAGTGTCTTAGGAGGCGGCCAATTGTTCATGGCAGCGATCTTGGCAGGATCCACATGAACCCCTTGTGCTGAGATAATGTGCCCAAGATACTCAACTTCCTTTTGGCCAAACACACATTTAGACTTTTTGGCATGGAGATGATGATCAGAGAAAAGTTGCATTACAAGAGCTAGATGCTGGAGATGTTCAGCCCATGTTTTACTGTAGATGAGGATATCATCAAAAAATACCAGAATGAATTTTCGCAAATAGGGTCGAAATATTTTATTCATCAAGGCCTGGAATGTGGAAGGAGCATTAGTGATACCAAAGGGCATGACCAAAAACTCATAGTGGCCATCATGTGTGTGGAAAGCTGTTTTAGGGATATCATCCTCATGAACCCGAATTTGATGATATCCAGAGCGAAGATCCAACTTGGAGAAAAATTGAGCACCATGAAGCTCATCAAGAAGCTCATCAACAATAGGAATTGGAAACTTATCCTTGATGGTGAGGTGATTAAGTGCTCGGAAGTCAATGCAAAGGTGCAATGACCCATATTTTTTGTAGACAAGAAGAACTGGTGAAGAAAAGGAACTTGTGCTTGGGAGAATAATACCTTGCTTCAGTAAGTCGCTAACGAGGAGTTCAATCTATGTTTTTTGGTGAAATGGGTAGCGATAGGGCCTGATGTTGGGAGGAATGCTGCCAGGAAGGAGCTAAATACGATGGTCCTCTGGTAGTGAAGGTGGAAGTCCCACTGGTTCAGCAAAAACACCTGTATATCGATCCAGAATTTGTTGGAGATCCAAAGGAGTAGTGGGGGCCACTAATGGTTGCATGTGAATGGAATGGAGATGAGCGATGACACCATGGGAACTCTTCTTAAGGATTTTTTCCATGCGATGTGAACTGATGATGCTGAGAGACCCTGATTTTAATCCTTTCAATGTGTGTTTGTGTCCATCGGGGGAGAACTGCATCCAAAGTTCATCAAAATCCCATAATATGGGGCCAAGTGTGTGCAGCCATTGAGCGCCCAAAACCACATCACATCCACCTAAGGTCAAGGAAAACATGTTAGAGTGGAGGTTATAATCTCCCATAGAGATACGCACATTACAACACTTCCCTGTGCATGGTAAGGTACCCCCATTGGCAACCATGACTTCAAAGTTAGAGCAAGGATGGATAAAACAATCAGCTTGTTTGGTGATCTGAGGGTTAATGAAATTATGAGTGCTGCCAAAATCAATGAGTATTGTAAGAGGAAGCTGCTTGAAGTAACCGCGTACCCGCATTGTTTGGGGGGTAGTGACTCCAGCTAAAGCATGGAGGGATATCTCGGGCTGGTCGTCCTGAGATGGAGGGTCAGTAGGAGGCTCCTGAGTGTCAACCAGAGCATCCATTGTATCAGAAGCTTTTTCACTAATTTCAGAGGCAGGTGGAGAATCCACATCCAAGAGATAGAGCTTTTGTTGAACACATTGATGTCCCCGACTGAATTTCTCATCACAATTATAACAAAGCCCTTTTTCTCTGCGTGCCTGCATCTCTGTTTCAGACAAATGCTTGATTGGAGGTGAGCGAGGAGCTGGCGGAATGGGAGGTCGTTGAGAACCCATATTTCATAAGGGAACAAAAGAGGATTTGGAGCGCTATTGGGCTGCCATCTTGTCTTCTACCAACTTACCTAACCCCAGGGCTTCCATCATTGTGTTGGGACTGAAAATTTTGACCTCAGAGCGAATTGCATCCTTTAGACCACTGATAAAACAACTCCTGTAGAAGTCATCAGGTAATCCTTCAGTGTGATTAGCTAGTTTCTCAAATTCAGTTTGATACTCTTTCACAGTGCCAATTTCGTGAAGTTTAGTGAGAGATCCTATGAATTCATCAAAAGCACGAGGACCAAATCGTTGCAGAAGAAGCTGGCAAAAATCAGGCCATTTTGGCTCTTCATGAGCCTTGATGTACCAATGATACCATTGAAGAGCTTCCTGTTCCAAATGAAAGGAGGCAATTGGAACTTGGTGGACATCAAAAGTATTATGAAGACTGAAATACAGTTCTGCACGATAGATCCATCCAGTCGGATCAGTACCATTGAAGCGAGGAAAATCTAGCTTCAGACCGCGAAAATTACTGGAAGAAGAGAACCAATTGTTGGATGAAGACTCGGACTATCATCTGGTGTTCATAGTTGAATGCTCGAGAAATTTTTCATCCAATTCCTGGAGTTTGGCTTGGATGGCTGCAAGTGCTTCCTCCATGGTTTTTGCTCCTATGCGGGTGACAACCATAGCCAGGAGTTTTTTTTATTTATTTATTAATGTGAGTGGATAGAAAAACAAAAACAGAAACAGTTTCAATAGAGGAAAATCTGGATTTGGGAAAAAATCGGAAGGGTAATTTCGGTTTGAGTAAGTTTTGGACATTGTCGAAAGGACAGGGAAGCAAAATATGGGGATTTTAGGAGCAGGGTGAAAGAATGAGAAAATTTGGTAGAGAGAGACAAAGAAGCAGGATGAGGAAAGGAATATGGTGGCAAAATTTGAAGGCATTTGGGTGAAAATCGAAGGAGTTATCGCAAACCCTAAAAATAGGAAAATGTGGGATTTCGGGTTTTGGGAAGTGGAATTTGGGATAGGGTCTTCAGGAATGAAATATGTAGAATGGAATTGCAGAGGTGTCAGTGAAGTTTCAGGGAAAACAGAGTTGAAACCAAGGAGATATGGGCGAAAAACAGAGATAAGAAGGGATCTGCAACGGCGCGAAAGTGATCGGAAACATTGGAATCTGCAACGGCGCGGAAGTGATCGGTAACAAATGGATCTGTAACAGTGCAGAACTGACCGGCAACAGTTCTAGATAGAGGAAATATGTGATTGTGCAACTAAAAATAGATATGGACCCCAGGTATGTGCGGCTTCCTATCGGTTCAAGGGATTCACTCGGCCACCAATGCTATCTGACGGCTTGCATATTGGGGTAGTACCCCTCACTCCACGGCTCAGGTAAAACTCATAACCGCTTGGCCACAAACGGCAGCTCTTGGTTTACCTCACAGGTGGGAACTAGTCAACCAGGTAGGGGTCATTGCCCTTTTCGTTGGTAGGTCCTCTCAATGGGCCAGCTACTTTGGGGTTCCTGTGGTACTCCTCACAATGAGTTTTAGAGATTATTCCCAAGAACTTCCCACAGTTAAGCGTAGAGGGATTACTCCCAGATCCAAACCTACAACATAAGTGAAAAAAAAAAAATTGGGCATAAATTTCACCCAACAAGCCCAAGAAAGCGCTCTGATACCAGATGTGAGGACCCTACAACAAACAAATAAACAAAATACACGATATAGCAGCAGAACTCAAAATCACTTTTATATTAATCACAGGCCACTTCGAGGGGGCAACCTCCTTTGAGCAATCTCAATACAAAATAACTTCACGGTGCCTTCCTTGGCCTCAACACACACTTATATACTAAAAACAGGGGCCAATACTATGGGTCAAAACCATGGGCCAATATAAACTATGGATCAACAAATACTACAGGCGGCTTACAAAGCATATGCGCCCAACAACAATAACACAAACTATGGATCAACAATTACTATGGGATGACTTACAAAGCATATGCGTCCAACAACAACATACTAACACGGTAAAGAGAAGGATTGACATGGGTTCCTAACATATATGTTCTTTAGATAAGAATTATATTCAGCCTCTAATTGAGGTTACCATTATGTAACATTAGCTGTATATATATTGATCGACTCCCATATTTTTATCCTTGATCCCATTTTTTATTCATTTGACATTGTTATGAGCATGGGTATGCCTGCCTCATCCATTTACATGTCACATATTTTATCTAGAGTCACCCATTGATGGGAACCATTAATAAAAAACAAAAATACACTATGGTTCGAACGAGGAAGCATCGCTTCTCCATATGTCTCTCCACTCTCTCCACTATCCCCATGATCCTATGATGTCTGTTGGCAATGCAATGAGGTCCTACCCTCACACATCAGGGGGCAATCTGTTAACGGAAAAAAAATTCTCACCTATCTCTGCATGGATTAAACCACATACATACGTCATTTTCCTACAATATTTCCCTTACTTTTGACCTTCACAATTATATTTCAAGTCCGAAACATCGTTACTTACCTTGGTTTACCTTCATTCTCTCCCAAACACAAGTAAAAAAATCCAAAAGGGGCCAACAAAACTTGAAAAAACCTAAAACCCAAAAAAGAGCGTAAAACCATAAATAGGTTCCAACCCTAAAAGAGAAAAAAGGTCAAAAAAACTAAAAACATATTATAAAAATAGTTTGAAGGTCTCTATCAAAATATTCTTACACCTTTTTTCCATTATCTTATTCAATGAGTAAGATGAGACACATTTTACTCTCAATGTATTCACACCCCATTTTTTCCATCATCCTATTTCACTGCCATTTCCACTTAGTACGTTGAGACATTATCCGTACCCACCTAAAAAAAATACCTGTGGAGAGGCATACCATTTTCGAGACAACCATATAGGGCCATTTTCAAAAGAAAGAAGGTCTAACTTTCATGTATTTGCTTTTATTTAGTTTAGTCATATATGTTTATTTATTTCATTTTACTAATCTCATTTATTTCTCTAGCTTTCTTTCATGAACTCTACCTTACTTTCCCATTAATGTAAGGCTAGTTCTTTTGCACGTAACAAGGGTGAAAACCCCGTTACAATGTTTATTGCTAGATATATTTCCAGTATCTCATTCATATCTTAGGTATTTTGAGGTACCTTTGGTGGTTTCAAGCTTTTGGGTTTGTTGTATACAACTATCTGCATAAGCATTGATTATTTTTGGGTGACCTTAGTTTCCTTACCTAGGTATTGTAGGGGGTGCTTGAACAGGTTATTGTGTGAGTGTCTTGATTGATTCCACCCCCTCATCGTAAGAGGGTTAGACATTTTAGGCAGCCTCGTCTCACAAAAATTGCTATACCGATTTTACATAAGTACTACTTCAGAGTCACCATAGTTCTCTCCATTCCCATCATCTGTAATGGGGGTAGGAGTCATTCATATTCCTCCTTCATCTACTATATGTTTCCCAAAACCCTGGTTTATACCAACTCATATGGGGCTGGTTCCTTCCATACTACACGAGTGAATTCTTCATGCTTTATAGCCATCGAATGCATATTTTCCTCTGGGAGGTCGTGTGTTGAGATTCATCCAATTCTTGTAAGATTAGGTCCTTTTACATTTGTCTTTCCAAACATCATTGCTAGCATCCCGTCACCCACCCCAGGTTCTAGTGCAGACCCTATTGTTGTATTGGGGGGAAAGATAACCCTTTACCTTGTGCATTGATTTAGAAGTTGTCATATTCCACCTTCCACTGCATTTGACAGAAGGTCTCCACTTCCATCATCTGTTCTTAACATAATTCCCTTGGGGGTGGTAGTCGATACATGACTGTTGGGTTTATATTTTACATTCCTTCTTATGTCCCATCATCCACCACACCAACTCCTTTGAATTCCTTTCTTATGAAAAACCCTCCCTATGTCTCGCATGGCCCCTCGGGAAGATATGATCCATTTAACTATGTTTTTCCCTCGACGTCTGGTGCAATTGTGTTTGGAGGTTACTTACCTCCTTAAATCCCTGGGGGTAAACCAATCTATCATTATTATAACTATGGTTATATGGTTTCTCCTTCTAAGGGAATATCTTAATACAAAAAGCCTGTGTAGCCATATATGGGCCATATGGGAGGAGGCTACTATCTAATCAGTCAAGTCCATTTCCTTTATCCAAATCAACCCTATGTGAACCAATATTTCTAGGGAGTGTGGAACCAAAGGGCACAACCTATGCTCCCATTTTCAGCCACTTTGAATCTTCCTGACCAATCAAAGCTTATGAATGAACCATTGTGTCATGATCCAATGTGGCTCCTTTTCCTAGACAAAATTAATTCATATATACAAAATTTTGAGGGTAAGAAATGAAAGCATCCTAGTGATAATGTTACTACATTTCATTTGTAGGTCTCTTCGAACTCACTGAATCATGATTCTGTTCAACTATGACTATTTCAACACGCACTCTTAGGTTCTGTAGTAAAATGGTATATAGGGTTTTCTAGGGGAACCTATCAAACCTTCAATGATTTATCCTTGGTCTTCCTCAACCTCTTTCAGCTACCAGTATAGACCTCTTGTCAACATTTCAGAAATATAATCCCACCCATAACTCTAATCAAATTCAAGAATGGCGTAGATGAAAGAGGTTTGTTAAGGCCAACATTGAACCCAATTTTTTATTGGAATGGTTCTTGAATTCTTTATTACTATATATTGTGAAGGATGTCTCGACATTCGGAGTGACTACTTAGGAACATGTTATCTTTATATCTCAACAATTAGATTTGATTTACGCTTAGTTTAGGATTCTTTATGAGATTATACGTGATGCACCATTGTCAAACACCGATCCTAAGTTCAAACCCATAGCACATGTTGATTGCATTGTTGGATCCATAAGTATTAAAGATTTCAACCATGTTACAAATAAAATGAAGAATTTATCTATTAACTAGTATGTAGCTAGACAAGCTACCTCCTCTTCCACTTCCACCCAATCGATAGATGTACTTTCTTTGCAATCAACGAACCAAAAAGGTAACTAGCAACCCAGGGGAAATAGAAATAAGGGAACAAATAACAAGCGGGGTGGGAATATAAAGGAGAATCAAAACTATGACAAGAATGATGATAATGATGGGGTGGAAGTAACCTAAGTGGAAGATCAAATTACCTTGGAAGCTTTGTCGGGGAGACCATCTCTCCTACTTGTGCCATCGAATTGAGGATGCCTCAAAGTTTATTGCATAGAGCCTAGCTGTGTTGATGTATTCCCTTCCTTATAATAAAAATATGGCTTCAAGGACCTTGAATAGCATAAGGAATTCTAGTGAGAATAAAAAACCACTGTATGTGTAAGGTGGTCAGGGTTATATAAACATGATGTGAGTAACCAATCTTGTGACTTGTTCACGAGACTATGGCCTATCACAAGTCAACATGGGTAAAGAGCCTCCACCTCCCAATATTTCTTTGCATATCAACAAGCCTAAAGGTATACCATGCATAAAAAAAGTTGTATTAAAGCATTAGGGGCACAATCCTAATGCCCGAGCCTCCAAGTATTATTCCATCATTGAGGATTTGGGCCAGAATACTTGTGTGATGTTGATTCTTGAAGTACTTCAGACTTGTCCTTTACAAATGAGAGTGTTTTTAGTTTCTCTTGGGTAACTAGCCTGAATGGATCCACTTTGGTCATATTTTAGACTCATGATATCCATCCTCTATTTCCTTACCATGTGGATTTTGAAGTCCATGTGGAGTATTTAAAAAAACACCATTAAACGCACATTTGTTGATGAAGGTTTTGCAACCTCCGTGATGTATTTGGCTTGTTGGAAAGGCTTGGGTTCTCTAGTGTCTTCTAAATTTGTGACTATACTAGCATCATTTGATGGACCTTCAATCAAAGTGCATCACATTATTCCCTGATATATAGTCTAGTTTGGAGGGAATATCGTGTCAGTTGAATTTTAGGTGGTTGATGCAGCCCTTGACTACAATCAATTGTTGGGATGAAAGTGGATTTATGATATGATGGAGATCATATCATCTGCATTATATTTCATATGATTCCATTATGAATATAGGATTGTGACAATCAATCAACTGTAGTTTGATAATTCAGGTTCATCAGAATCATTGGGACCTACTATCCTGAGAATTGATAATTCTCAGTTGGCAACTAAGAATGTTGGTGTTGGAATGTATCCTTCATTAATGGGAAGTTTTAATATTTTGGCACCAATTTTAGCTATTAATACTACTCCTAGTGGTGTCACATTACCTTTGATTTCTTTCCCATTTTGCACCACGTATTTGGATGACCCATGGAATCTTCCTTTTTTGAGTACTTCGGACAAAGAAACTATACCTACCAGGGTAGAAATGTCATTGTCTATAGCAGAGGCCACTTATCAAGCCACACTTGATCTTACTATGTATCTTGGACCTTCCCCATCGTGGAAGGAAGAGGAGGATATTCTTGCACTACATGCTTGGGAAGTTGCATCATAATGCTCAAATGATTACCTTAATGACACTTTTCCTTCAGATGAATCTATTATTGAGGCCATGACTGGTCCAGAACAACCTTTGGAGGAGATGCATAATTGATCTTACTTCATCCCGAAGCTCAAATGGATTGAGTGTGATGACTTAAGGATGAACTTAAGAGATAATGTTGGTCATCCCAGGATCCCATAAGGCACTCATGGAATATATGTAGAAGGAAACATGGTGAATATATCTACAATTATTCCGATAAACATTTATAAGATTCATAGTAGGAATAGAGGTTTTACCTAACACTTCTGAGATAGAAGAATGTTTTTTCCACTTATAGCGTCTAGATGAGTAGTATCGGGATGTTGTAGTGGATCTAGAGATAAATAAGCACTATGTCAAGGCCCAATACGATAATTTCGTCTATACCATCATTATAGTGAAGGTAACTTGGTCCTCTTATATGACCAATATAGAAAACCATTAGGGGTGGGTAAGTTCAACCCCATGTGGCATGGGCCTTACATTGTGAACAATGTCCTGGAGAAAGTTTCCCATGATTTATAGGACTATGAAGGGAATTCCTTAATGAATCCTAGAAACGGGCTCTACCTCAAGAAGTACTATGCTTGAAATTCAACTTAGGTTGGTACCTTGTATATTATTCTATAGTTTGTGCATTATTTTTTTGTTCCCTTGTAGTGTTATTAGTTTATTGGCCTGATTCCTATTCTTTTGCAGATGTTGACAAAGTCTTCGATATACTTAGGATTCCCTCACAGTTCCAGTCGTCACACCTAGAACTTAGTTTCAGTTTCTTGGTGTAACACCCCGGTTTTGACCCCATTTGCATTAAATGTATATGATGTATATATTGTAAAGAATCGTTGTGTGGAGCTAAAGGAAAAATACCCACCATCGATTTGGTTGTGTTATGTTTCAGCGATTGGAATCGTTGTCGATGGTATATCATGATATACAACACATATTAGCTTTGGAATGATGTAAATATGCATTTTAATTAAATGAACCCCAACCAACTATGTCACTGCAACCATATTGAAAAGGGCATGATTTTCCTAAGGATAGTAGGCGGGGGGGGCAGAATGTTAAACCTTGAGCTTATGGGGAAAATCCATGTGTCAAGCACCCATTTAAAACTTCTGATTGTTACCTCGGAGTAGTTATTGCTGGGTAGAGGTGGGTGGCAGGGTTTCCCACATGCACACTCCACCAGCAGACTCCACCACTTCACATGGGCAAGGAAAACATCGGGGGATTCTTCCACTCTTACTACTCTCTGATTGTTTTGGTTCATCCTCACACATAGGTGGGAATATTTCCCATTCTCATGTAGAGAGAGGTTCTATTTTTCTCACGCACAGGATTCTTCATTGTTTTTCTCACACAGCAAGTCAGAGAGCCATTTTCTATCCCCACAATTTCCATGTGAAGGGCCATTCACAATTTTCTGCTGTGTGTGTATTTTTCATTACCGATTTTTGGTCTATGCATACATTTTTCTCTTTTCCATGGAGAGAGTCTATTTTCTTTTCCAACTCTGGGCTATGCATTTCCCATGCTTCATTGTTGAGACAGGGACCATTGTCTTCCCCATGTTTTTTATTGGCTGCGGTTTCCATTATGTCTTCGAGCTACTGTAGGTTATTATTGAGTCATTTTGGCCATGATAGGGCCAAGAATGAGTCAGGATTTGTTTTCCCCTATCCAAGCTATGAATCGCTTGTTTGGTTGTGTGCATGTAATGGTTGGTCGTTAGACTGTGTTCGAGCAGGGATGAGGGCTTGGTTTGCTTGATAAAAATGGTGCATTTGGGAACCACACAGACAGAGCTAGAGGGTTGGCTTTCTTCTCCACAACCTCTGAATAGCATTGGAAGGGAGGTCAGGGCCTAAGGGACTGTGTAGCAAAGAAGGGACTGATTTCCTTGTGTTGGGTGTGTGTGGGTGTCCTAGAATTTAGGCTAGTTCTGGTGTAGGTGTCATTAGCTCTTCAGTGGGATCACCAGCTTATCATTCAACCTTTCCTAGCTCCTTGATGGCCTGATATACCCAACTGTGTTCTCTTGGTTGATCTATGGTTGGCTTGACAAACCCAACTGTGTTGGCTTGGCTGTTTTGTGTATGGCTATGTGTAAGCCTGATTGTTCTTTATTCCTTGGGGAATCAGGCCCAGCTCGGGGGTGGAAGCATTGCTGAGAGATTAAGGAGCATATTGGCCTATGGTTGGGTGGAACATTGCAGCGACGTAGCTGGTTGCGAGATGAGTTCTTTATAAGATAAGTATTCTTGACCATTTCATTTCTGCAATCATATTTACTGTTAATGGATTATAATGAACATGTTGAATGCTTGAATGTATGGTTTGCTTCCATTGTAAGATAATCATGTATGCATGTTCTTACTTCCAAGCATTTTATTTTAGTTTATATGTATGTACATATTCATGGGGCTAGTTTCCTGAATGGTTGGTGTATGGCAGCATCCTCTTTGCCGGTCGGAGGGATGGGGACGTTACAGAGTGGTATCAGAGCTAATGTTGTAGCATGGGTCTCCATGGGCCATGAAGAATCAGCTAGCAGAGGGAGGTTTCCCTCTACCCAGCAAAAATTAGAGGAAATCTATTTATGACATAATTTTTTTGAAAATTTTTGTCTAAGGGTGGAAATCATCGGATGGCTTAGAATGAAGCCCATCTGATACGTCAAAGGACTTAGTATGAATCTTTTTCGATGCATCGGATCAACTAAGAGGAAGGCCACCCAACAAGGACCATGGAACAAAAATTTTGAAATTTTTTCTAAGTGTCAAACCATCAGATTGTCGGAAGATTTAGTGGGAAGATCCTCTGACGCATCGGATAGCAAAGTTGAAGGGCCACCTGAGAGGGGGCAGGCAGAAATAGTTTTTGAAAATTTTCTAAGTGTCGGGTTGTGAGCTCATCAGAAAACTCATTCTAAATCCCCTCCGATGCAGTGGACAATTTAGTTGAAGGGCTGTCTGACACAGACCCGACGTCGACGAAAATTAGCTGATGGGATAGCTGACACAATGGCAAAAAAAGATGATGAAAGTGCCAATACGTTGGCTCAGTTTAATTTAAATATCAGCAAAACATCAGGGTAGTTATAATTAAAGACTTTCTATACCACCGTCAGAGAAAATTAGTGGACTAGGCAGCTGACTCAGTGGGGGTAGAAAGGAGAAGGAAGAAAATTTTTGTTGAATTTTTTCTAAGTGCTGAAATCATCGGCAGTCTTCAGCTGAGGACCGACAAAACGTCGATAGAGATCACCTGAAGACTGCCAAAACATTGGATCGATTAGTCGAAAGATCATCCGATACGGATCATCGGCTATGGCGTGAGATAGAGGAAGGGAGATCCGATGGAGCAACGAGACAAAAAGGAAGTGGACGTAGGCAACGATACGTTGACGGAAAAGACAGGAAATTAGTTGATTGAGCTGCCAACATGATGGTAGAAAGGAGAAAAAGATAAAAAAAAATATTTCTGGAAATTTGTCTAATTCCGGGAAAAATAAAAAAGTTTCTGCTGTCTTTCGGGAGTTTTCCAAAGCTTCGTTTGAGTTGATCATTGATGCGGGGTCACAGTGTCAACGAAGAACTCCTGAAGGACACTGAAACATTGGGAGAGTTTAGTCAATCGAGCATCCAATGCAGCAGTGGGAGAAAGAAGAGGTTTTGTCGAAGTGATAAAAGCATTGGATAATTTTAGCTAATGGAGCAGCCGATGGGGCAACAGGCGAGGACTGCCGGAACATCAAAGAAATATAGAGGATCAGACCACCGATGAGCATCAAAAAACTTTAGATGATGGGACCGCTGACACATCGAAAAATTTTAGTTGATGGGACCACCGATGAGTGCCAGAGAAAATTTGTTGTTTGGACCGCTGAAGTATTGGAAGCTTAGTCAACTAAGGATCCGATACGTCAAAAAATTAGTTGGGAAGAGACTCGATTTGATGAAGAAAATTTTGAGTTTTTAGTGGGATTTCTCAGTGAATTTCAGTGGTTTTTTAGTGAAAATTTTAGTAGTTTTAGGGATGAAAAGGAAGAAAAGAAAATTGTTGTTTGGGAAAAATTGTTATTTTATGATTTTTTCCAGGAGAAGGTAAGTGATTCTGATTCATATAAATGTTATGCATCTAACAGTTGTGTTACTAACATGTTTGCATAATCTTAAACACCTTAAAGGGAAGTATTCTAGATAGCACAGTTTGGTAAGCAAGTGGTTGTTCAATCATGAGAACCCATGACGGATCTGATGCTTGGGATTCCTACGAGCGTGTGAGAGATGCCATGGGAGAAAATGTCCGTAACGGAAATGATGACATAGAGTATAATTGAAGGAGATTCCAAGAGACACCATCAGATGTTGCAGCCACCATGAGAAGCTTGATTAAAGATTAGGAGGAGCAACATCAGTTGAATGATGCTATGTTGCAGAGTTTGATAGACTTGCAAAGAAAGATAGACTCTGGGAGAGGTACACCAAGAACGAAAGGCAGTAAGAGCAGCACTAGGAAAAGGAGAAGGACTTCTAGTGGATCATCTAACTCTAAAGAATCCATCGGGGATTCAAGCTCATCTTCTCGTAAAAGAAAAAGAAGGAGACACCATAGGGATTGCTCTCGGGATGAATTTAAGAAGGCTAAACCTCCTACATTTGATGGTGAAACAAAGACTGGACAAGAGGCTAAATCTTGGCTTCTTGGGATCAAGAAGTACTTTCAAGTTCAGGATTATTCAGGAAACATGAAGGCAAGAGTTTCCATATTCAATCTGAATGTAAGGGAATCCATTTGGTGGGAACACTTCAAGCAAGTAAAGAGGATCAATGAAAGGAGACTTAAGTGGAAACAGTTGAAGAAGTATTTCAAGAAGAAATTCCTCTCTAATAGGTATTATGATGACAAGATTAAGGAGTTCCATGAGTTGATATTGGGACAGCATACCATGGAAGAGTATGCAAATAAGTTCCTCAAACTATTGAGGTATGTCAGGTACATCAAAGATGAAAATGTGAAGGTCCAACATTTTCTAAGTGGATTGCCTCAGTCTTACAAAGACATAATCGAGTTTTATGAACCTAGAAATTTTGAAGAAGCAATAAGGAAGGATAAGTATTTCTATGAGCAAAGCAAAGGTAAACCTGATTACCATAAGGCATGGAAGGACAAGAAGAATGAGAATTTTGACCAAAGAATGGAAGGTTTCAAACCTTCTAACTTCAGGAATCAGTAGAAGAAGCCATTCCAAGCTGTAAGTAAGCCAGTTGGATTGATAGGAGAAAATCCTAAAGATCCACAATAGAATACAGGACTACTTCAATGTTGGAAATGTAGAGGACCCCACATGTGTAGAAATTTTCCACTCAGGAATGAGAGTGCAAGACTATCTTACAACATTCAAGAAGCAAAAATAGTGGGTCAAGTACCAAGGGCAGTCCCTAAGATTTATGTAGCACTGGAGGACCACCAAGTAGATCACCAGTCAACTGTGGTTGAAGTTGCAGGTAAGATTGTTGAGCAATCTGTGTCTATTTTGATTGACCCTGGTTCTACTCACAATTACATTACTCCTACAGTAGTGGAGAATTGTTATTTTAAGAAAGTAAGGCATAGGAAATCTTGGTTAGTTTAGCTAGCCACTGGAACTAAGAGAAAGTTCAGTGAAGTGGTAGAGAAATGTCCATTAGTCATGAATGGGTTGGTCACTTGTGTAGATCTGAATGTTCTACCACTTGGTTCCTATGATGTTCTCATTGGAATGGATTGACTAGAAGCTCACAGGGTAAAGCTTGACTATTACAATAAGACTTTTGAATGCAAGGATAAAAAAGGGAACCCAGTAGTTGTGAAAGGTATTACGAAGGGGGTTTTAATAAGGCAGGTTTCAACAATGCAGTTGAAGAATTTTTGTAGGAAGGGTTTCCAGTTGTATGCAGCTCATATTTTGGAGGCAACAGGGGACGAAACTCCTAGGTTGGAGGACTATCAGGTGTTACAGGAATTCAAGGATGATTACAGGGCTTCCTCCAAAGAGGGACATTGATTTCACAATTGAAATTGTGTCGGGATCAGCGCCAGTGTCCAAGACACCCTACACGATGAGTACACTAGAGATGCTAGAGTTGAATATGAAACTGCAAGAGTTGTTGGAAAAGAAGTATATCCAGTTGAGTGTGTCTCCTTGGGGAGCACCGGTTCTGTTTGTAAAGAATAAATATGGTACACTCAGGTTGCGTATTGATTATAGACAATTGAACAAGGTTACTGTGAAGAATAAATATCCTATGCCTAGGATTGATGACCTCTTTGATCAAATTAGAGGAGCGAAGGTATTTTTCAAGATTGACTTGAGGTTTGGTTACCATCAGGTGAGAATTAAGGATGAAGACATTCATAAGACATCCTTCAGAACAAGGTATGGACATTATGAGTTTGTGGTGGTACCATTTGGTCTCACAAATGCACCAGCTACATTTATGTGCCGTATGAACATTCTCTTCAGCAGGTATTTGGACAAGTTTGTTCTTTTTTTCCTTGATGACATTCTTATTTATTCTAAGAATAAAGAGGATCATGAAGAGCATTTGAGTTTGACATTGCAATTGCTCAGGGAACATCAGCTGTATGCAAAGCTGAGCAAGTGTGACTTCTATAGAGATAGAATTCAGTATTTGGGTCACATTATCTCAGAAGAGGGTATATCTATGGACCCTAAAAAGATTGAAGTGATTATGAATTGGCCTACTCTGAGAAATGTGATAGATGTAAGATATTTTATGGGACTTGCAGAATACTATAGGAGAATCATTGAGGGATTATCCAAACTTGCACATGCCATCACTTCTTACAAAAGAAGGGGATAAAGTTTGAATGGACATCAAGGTGTGAGAAAAGCTTCCAGCAGTTGAAAAATCTTCTCACCAGTGCACCAGTATTGAAAGTTGTTGACCTAGAGAAAGACCTTGTGGTATGTATCGATGCATGCAGACAAGGGCTTGGAGGAGTCCTTATGCAACACAACTATGTGATATGTTATGAGTCCAAAAAGCTGAAGGAGCATGAGAAGAACTATGCCACTCATAATCTAGAGCTTGCAGCCATAGTACATGCTCTCAAGATGTGGAGGGATTATTTGATGGGTAGAATATTTGAGCTAAGGATAGACCATTGTGGTCTGAAGTATCTATTTGATCAACCTACTCTAAATGCTAGGCAAGAGAGATGGCTGGAGTTTTTATGTGAGTTTGATTTTGAAATCAAGCACATAAAGGGAAAAGAGAATAAGGTAGTTGATGCACTTAGTAGGAAGGAATAGGAAATGCATGTGGCATCTCTTAGTATTTGGAAATTGGATTTGAGGCATCAGATTGTTAATCGTACTGCCGGAGATGAATTGTATGAGCTAGTAAAAGAAAAATTGCAGCAGCAAAGTATTGAGAAGAGGTATGAGGGATATAAATTGGAAGAAGATGGACTTCTTACTTATAAAGGTAGAATTTATATTCCAAATGTAGTAGAGTTGAGGCAGTTGTTATGGATGAAATTCATCAAACTCCATATTCTGGTCACCCAGGATACTAGAAGAAGATTTCTATCACCATAAAGAAGTACTTTTGGCCAAGAATGAAAAAGTATACGGCTGAATACATTTCAAGGTGCATGAAATGTCAGCAGGTAAAGGTTGAGAATCAACACCAACCAGGTTTGTTTGAGCCTTTGCTAGTTCCAGAATGGAAATGGGAAGTTATTTCCATGGATTTTATTACAGGATTGTCGATGACTTGGAGACAACATGATTCCATCATGTTTTTGGTGGACAAGTTGACAAAGGCAACATATTTTATACTAGTTAAGTCTATGCACAAGATTGATGACATCGCCAAGATATTCATGAAGGAGATTTTCAAATTGCATGGATTGCCTAAGGCAATAGTCTTTGACCGAGATGTCAAGTTCACTTCCAATTTTTGGAAGGGGTTGTTTACAAATTTGGGTACAAAGCTAAACTTTAGAACTGCATACCATCCTCAGATAGATGGGAAAACAGAGAGAGTGAATCAGGTTCTTGAAGATATGCTTTGCATGTACGTGATGGACAAACCAACCAAGTGGGAAGATTAATTGCACTTGGTAGAGTTTGCTTATAACAATGGGCACCAGGCATCCTTGGGGATGAGTTCGTATGAAGCTTTGTATGGAAGAAGGTGTAGGACACTAGTGACTTGGGGTAATCTAGTGAACAGGGTTGTGCTTGGTCCATAATTTCTCAAGGAAATGGAGCAAGAGGTTGTAAAGACCAGGCAAAATCTGAAAGCTACACAGGATAGACAAAAAAGCTATGCAGACAAGCATAGGATGAACAGAGAGTTCAGTGTTGGGAATCATGTTTACCTTAGAGTGAGGGAAAGGAAGAGTTCCTTGAAGCTTGGAAGTTGTGCGAAGCTATCACCAATATATTGTGGGTCATTTGAAGTGCTTGAAAGAATAGGGCCAGTTGCATATAGACTTGCATTGCCTACTAGCAGTAGAGCTCATAATGTTCTTCATGTTTCTTTTCTTAAGAGATATGTACATGATCCTAACCATGTGATAAATTGGGATGTATTTTAGGTGTAACCCGGGGGAGAGTTCCAAATCAAGATAATGCGCATCCTTGACAGGAAGGTCACAATGCTCCAAAACTGGGCCATAGGGTAGGCAAAGGTGCAATGTGAGAACTATGGACCTGAAGAGACTATGTGGGAGCTAGAGGATGCCATCCGATTGGCACATCCATTTTTGTTCACTTTTGCGGAACACTAAGGCGGTACCAGTGTAGCATTTTGTTCAAATTTTGTAAAGCACTGAGGATAGTGCTATTGAAGGGGGAGGGGAATGTAACACCCCGGTTAGGACCCCATTTGCATTAAATGTATATGATATATATATTGTAATTAATCATGGTGTGGAGCTAAAGGCAAAATCCCCACCATCAATTTGGTTGCGGTATGTTTCGGCGATTGGAATCGTTGCCGATGGTATATCGTGATATATGACACATATTAGCTTTGACATCATGTAAATATGCATTTTAATTAAATGAACCCCAACCAGCTATGTCACTACAACCATATTGAAAAGGGGATGATTTTCCTAAGGATAAGGGGGGGGATGTTAAACATTGAGCCTATGGGGAAAATCCATGTGTCAACCACCCATTTAAAACTTCTGATTGTTAGATGGGGGCAGTTATTGCTGGGTAGTGGTGGGTGGTAGGCTTTCCCACATGTACACTCTACCAGTAGATTCCACCACTTCACATGGGCAAGGAAAACATCAAGGAATTCTTCCACTCTCACTACTCTTCGATTGTTTTGGTTTATCCTCATGCACAGGCTGGAAGATTGCCCATTCTCACATAGAGAGAGGTTCTATTTTTCTCATGCACAAGATTCTTCATTGTTTTTCTCATGCAGCAAGTCAGAGAGCCATTTTTTGTCACCACGATTTCCTTGTGAAGGGCCATTCATGATTTTCTATTGTGTGTGTATTGTTCCTTACTGATTTGTGGTCTGTGCATACGTTTTTCTCCTATCCATGCAGAGGGTCTGTTTTCTTTTCCAACTCTGGGCTATGCATTTCCCGTCCTTCATTGTTGATACAATGACTATTTTCTTCCCCACATTTTTTATTGGCTACGGTTTCCATTACGTCTTGGAGCTGCTTTAGGTTATTATTGAGTCGTTTTGGCCATGATAGGGCTAAGAACAACTCAGGAGTTGTTTTCTCCTGTCGAAACGGTGAATCTCTTGTTTGGCCGTGTGCATGTAGTGGTTGGTCTTCAGACTGTGTTGGAGTGGGGATGAGGGCTTGGTTTGCTTGATAAACCTAGTTTGTTTTGGAACCACACAGACAGAGCTAGAGGGATGACTTTCTTCTCCACAACCCCTGAATAGCACTGGAAGGGAGGTCAAGGCCTGAGGGACTGTGTAGCAGAGAAGGGATTGATTTCCTTGTGTTGGGTGTGTGTGGGTTTTCGAGAAGCTAGTCTAGTTTTGGTGTAGGTTTCCTTAGCTCTTCAGTGGGCTCACTAGCTTAGAATTCAAACTTTCCCAACTCCTTCATGGCCTGATAAACCCAACTGTGTTGTCTTGGATGATCTACTGTTGGCATGATAAACACAACTATGTTGGCTTGGTTGGTTTGTGTATCCTTGGCTATGTGTAAGCCTGCTTGTTACTTATTCCTTGGGGAATCATGCCTAGCTCGGGGGTGGCAGCATTGCTGAGAGATTAAGGAGCACGCTGGCCTATGGTTGGGTGGAATGTTGTAGTGACATAGCTGTTTGTGAGATGATTTCTTTATAAGATAAGTATTCTTGACCATTTCGTTTCTGCAATCATATTTACTGTTAATGAATTATAAAGAACATGTTGAATGATTGAATGTATGGTTTGCTTCCACTGTAATATAATCATGTATGCATGTTTTTACTTCCAAGCATTTTGTTTCAGTTTATATGTATGTACATGTTCATGGGGCTAGTTGCTCGGATGGTTGGTGTATGGTAGCATCGTCTTCGCCAGTAGGAGGGATGGGGACGTTACACTTGGGTTCTCTACACACCTGAGGGTCAAATAGTGTCCTCAGTAGGTGTATATCTTCGACCATATTCAAATAATGTTGTTGAATATAGCGTTGTGATTGAAAAATTATGCAATGTCATTTTGAATGGAATTCAATATATTGAAGTTCTCCTAGAATCGCACTTAGTTGTGTCACAATTGAATTGCATGTACTTTTAATCCCATACACATGAGTATGGGATTAAAAGTACATGCAATTCAATTGTGACACAACTAAGTGAGAGTCTAGGAGAACTTCAAAATATGGAATTCCATTCAAAATGACATTGCATAATTTTTCAATCACAACGCTATATTCAACAACATGAGTATGGGATTAAAATTTGCGTATTACAATAAAAAGGTGTTTTTAGGGATGAACTTGGAAACATCAAAGTATTATATCATTCCATGGGGTCTAAAGAGTCTACAGAGGGATAGGGAAGGCCATAAACATGTGATCAACTGTGTGTGGTAAAATCAACTATAACAGATTCCCCCTAATGTGTGAGTTCAAAGGGGTAACATGATGGATGAAATACATTATAAAATCCATCCCAGAAGTGGAGTGATGAAGAACCAGGTGGAAGAAACAACCATCCATCAGTATAGTACAATAATCAATCCCTTCCTGTGATAGAAAATACATATAGCAGTCCCGTATACATAAGAGTACAATGGCCATGAATAGGCATGATATAAAAAATGTGACATGTGTGGTCATCGCCACATACAATATATAATTGATTCAAATCTCCATGATGAAGATATACAATGGATCAAGATATCCATAGAAGCTTAAGATATACGATGGATCAATATATCCATAATGGCTGAAGATATCTGACATACACTGGATTCAAATCACGAGAACTGGAATCTCATGAACACTAGCATGATCAAGGAGGTAGCATATGTGGAATTCCACCAAGATGGAAAGTATTCTACACAAACCACTACGAGTACATGTCCTAGTATGTGAATAGAGTTGTTGAAGTCAAACATAGTAGTCCATCGTCTGATTACCAGTCATTGATGTATATTGTTAACAGATGCGAGATCACCCACCGATAATGAAAATGGGAATCAAGGTACTAGAGTGGAATATAACAAGTGTGAATAGATGTGTTGAGGTCGAACACTTGGAACAATCCATCGATCAGGGGACATTAATGTATTCCCAAAAATGTCAATGGCGAGAGAACCTGCCACTAATGAATGTAAGTCTCAAGGAACTCAAATGAATCTAGACTCATATCCTAGAATAAATGATCTGAAGTCGATGGGATGGAATCCACTGGAAGGAGGGAATTAAGGCATCCCCCATAAACCAACACAAGGTACTCAACAATGTTGTATAATGTGGAAAAACTTGAACAAGATGTGCACGAACCAGTAACAGTACCAGGAATGGCTGACATGCAAAGTGAAGACAATTGAGGAATGGCTGGCTCAGGATTCAACTTCCTTCGAACAATAGAATAAAGGAAAATGGTGACTGAATGTAGAAAGAGTGGACTCGATATGAAAACTGGGACATATCTGTGACACAGGAGGCATCAACAGAGGCTCCATAGGGACTTGAATCTTAACCACTCAATGGAGATAAACTCAGATTAACAAGTACAGCTCCTAAATTAAAACTAATAACGCAACCAATGGATGTGATATATAGTGCTTTGTTCAAAGGAAACATGAATCGACTGTTGCCAAAGATAACATCTTTTCCTGTCCATCTTTTTTTTTTTTTTTTTTTTTTTGTACTTTTTTAGATAGTTTGAAAAGCTTAAAAAAGAATAAAAGTGCTTTCTAGTTACAAATATAGGAGGAGATGAGTGTTAGGTGACAAGAAAACTAGTTCAAAGCAACGGAACATACCTATGCTCAATACAAGGAAACATGTGCAGGATAATGACACTCGGTGGAAGGTCCCCTCCTGGCAAAAAATGGGGAATTAAGCTGTAAAATATATGTAAAAAGGCTCTTGTTGTATAGACATGAGACAAGCTTGGGCTATATGGCTGATAATCAAAGTCAAGAAAGCTGGCATAAGGCTCAATAAGGAAGTAAAACTCATGATAATGCAATTACAACTTGACATATACAAGGCAGTCCCCGACAAATTTCCAGCATAAAGTTCAAGAGGAGTATGTAGATCTTTCTCAAAGTCATGGTTGGACTAAAAAGGACTCCTGCAACTTAAAGGAGGCATCTCAACATGGGCACCAACAACAAAAAAGGATCTAACTAGGGAATCAATGTATGGGAAATCTCTACCATTCATAGAATACCACTTCTAACAGCAGCATGAAGGTTCTAGGATATTGTGGAATGGGTTCGTACCTAATTTTAAAATGAAAAGGTCATAAGGTCATGAAAAATGAAAGTGGATGTGAAATCCTAACATATATCCCAGTTTAGACATGATGCCTGTAACCGGCACGAACGGGTCAAATCCTCAGAGAGAGTGTGTACATAAACTGGACCCTACATGACAATAAAATTAGTCCAAAACAACTAGAAATAGTCAGTAAAGAGTCCAAAATATAGGCCACAAGGAGGAATTATTATGAAAACTGCATCCAAAGGAAACAGTGTGGTGGATGACAGGACATAAAAAGGAATTTAAATTGTAGACACAACGTTCATGTATCCACTACCACCGTCGTGAGGGTGAACACTGGTATTGAGACTAGACGAAGGGAGTAATATGACCACTCTCAAATCCATAAACAAGGTAAGGGGCTGTAGTTCCCCCCAGTCCAACACCATGGTTAATAATAGGAACAAGGACAGGTGACAAGATACCAGGCATGATGAAAATAAAAGGATCTCAAATCAAGAGAAAGAAAATATACTCAAGTAAGCATGATCCCAAAATCCAACTAGCGTACAAAGAGCACACTCCTAAGAAAATCTACAGCCAAAATATAAGAAAACCAAGGGGAGGATATGTGAGCTCCAGAATGCAGTAGGTATGTCTTGCTTAAGAGAGCCTTAGGACTCTCATACACTACAAGTTGAGGTATGTAACCAATAATAGTGGCCCTCAACTTCAACCCATAAAGCGACTGTGTTGTCTTACCCCTACCTAGCCACGATACCTACATAATAACTTTTGCAAGTACCCCCTACGATACCTAGGTAAGAAAACTAAGGTCACACAAATATAACCAATGATCAAGAGGAAATTCGCAAACGAGATCGACTATATGGGTAGGGTAGCAAATCCTGAAAATCAAAAGAGCCCCAAAATGTGAATACGATCCTAGAAATATCTCCAACACTCATAGAAAGTGACCAGGGGTCTATTTAATTTTCATATGCTTAGCTAAGACATCAGTATTTCATTTCATTTTCATGAAAAAAGCATATAAACAGGATCATTGAAAGATAGACAAGCACAACCATAAAAAAGGAACACAAAGGTTTATCCTAGTAAAACCCTAAAGGGAAAAACCCAGCAAAAGCTTCCTCAATATAGATGCCCCAAAAGGATAAAAGATAAAACTAGCAAGGAGACCAAATCCTGATCCTCCTTCTTCTCCAGCTACTCCTCTTCTCCACTAATGCTCTACACAAGTGAGAGTGTGTGTGTCACAAATGAGGAGCACTACACCTCTATTTATATTCATTCGTTCACTTAAGTTAAATCATTTGACATGTAGGCTCGAGTTAAATCATGTAGGATCGAGTTACACATGTAGGCTCAAGTAACCACACTAGGGTGCTAATGACCCACCTTTACAATTAGAGGGGACTAGCTCATGACTCTTATTAGTTCTTCTGATTAGGAGCATCAGGGTACAATGTAATACAAGTGGTTCTCCCGGTAGGATCATCAGGGACCACAAAAAGATACATATAGAATATTCTTCAAAGTTACAATATTTCAAGAATACCCCTTAACAAGAATAGTATTCTACAACAACATCAATAACAACAAGAGTAGAGATAGGGGACATCATCAACATCAGCAGGGTAACACATCTATAAATCATTGGAAGCTTTTCAACATCATGTAGTCTTCATCTTCAATATTCAGTCTTCATCATCAGCAACATCTTCAGTATTTGATCAGCAACATCTTCATCATTTTGATCTTTCAATTAGCAACAACATCTTCAACACTTGGACCTTTTGATCAACATCATCTTCAGCACTTTGACTATTCGATCAACAATAACATCTTCAGCATTTTGACCTTTCGATCAGCAACATCTTCAGCACTTTGAATTTTAGAGCAGTAGCAACATCATCATATTATGTTCTATCGATCATAATCATCATCACATTCTGATCTTTCGATCAGAAACATCATCATCATACTCTGATATTTCGATCAGGAACATCATCAACATAATCTGATCTTTCGATCAGAAACATCATCATCATACTCTGATCTTTTGATTAGAAACATCATAATCATATCATCATCATACTCTGATCTTCATATCAGTACGTCATCATCATGATACTCTCTAATCTTTCGATCATTATTTCATCATCGTCATCATCATACTCTGATCTTTCGATCAGTACGTCATCATACTCTGATCTTTCGATTAGTACATCATCATCATCATACTCTGATCTTTTGATTAGTACGGCATCATCATCATCAGCAACAACCTGCAATCCACAACTCAAAGAAAAAGGATTCTTTGGATCACTTTTGGACTTAAAATCCAGGGATGATACAATCCCACCACATTCTTGAAAACAGAAGTTACCGTATTGATTACGGGAGAATCAGTCCCTATCACTTTAGGACTAAGTCCAAGGACGATGCAATCCTACCACATTCTCGAGGACCGAAGCCACTAGATTGATTATGGGAGAATTAGTCCCTATCACTTTAGGGCTATGTCCAAGGATGATGCAATCCTACCACATTCTCGAGGACTGAAGCCACCGGATTGATTACGGCAGAATCAGTCCCTATCACTTTAGGACTATGTCCAAGGATGATGCAATCCTACCACATTCTCGAGGACCGAAGCCACCAGATTGATTATGGGAGAATCAGTCCCTATCACTTTAGGACTATGTCCAAGGATGATGAAATCCTACCACATTCTCAAGGACTGAAGCCACCGGATTGATTACGGGAGAATCAGTCCCTATAACTTTAGGACGATGTCCAAGGATGATGCAATCCTACCACATTCACGAGGACCAATATCACCGGATCTATTATGGATAGATGTCCCGGGATGATACAATCCCTCTTCATTCTCGAAGACCGAGGTCTCCGGATCACTTTAGGCCAAGTGCCTGGGGATGATAAAATCCTGCCACGTTCTCGAATACCAAGGTCACCGGATCTATTATGGATAGATGTCCTAGGATTATACAATCCCTCTTCATTCTCGAAGACCAAGGTCTCCGGATCACTTTAGGGAAAGTGAGCAGGGATGATACAATCCCACTGCAACATCACTACTCCCCTTTTCGGGGAAGATCTTTTCTAACCACACCAAGCTTGTCTCAAAAGTGTTCGAACTTCACTCAGGAAAAAGGCTTTGTCAACACATTAGGAACTTGTTCATCAGTACTCACATACTGGAGCTTTATGGCTCCCTTCTGCATCATATCTCAAATGTAGAAATATCTTATTTCTATGTGCTTTGATCTGTCATGAAACACAGGGTTCTCTGTCATCTTTATACAACTTTGGTTATCACATAGAATCACTGTAGTGTCCAACTCTAGGTTGAATAATCCTGACATTAGCTTCCGAAGCCATATGGCTTCACAACTAGCATAGCTATATATTCTACTTTGGCTGTGCTTAGTGCAACACTGGATTGCTTTCTGCTAAACCATGAGATCATAGCAGATCCTAGACCATAACATCCACCTGATATGATTTTTCTATCTGAGATACTTCCGGCCCAATCTACATCTGTATAGCCATACAATCTATACTCATGGCTATTATGATAATATAGAACAAATTCTATAGTTCCTTTCAAATATCTCATCACATGTTTTGCAGCTACCAAGTGAACCCGTCTAGGATGAACTAGATATTGAATTAAGGTGTTCATAGCAAAACAAATGTCTGTTCTAGTATTTGACAAATACATCAATGACACAATGATCTATCTGTAATGAGTCACATCCACTAACTCTAATGAGTCATCAATTAACAACTTCAGGTTGGAATCCATGGGTGTGGACAAGGCTTTGCATTCCAACATGTTGAATCTTTTCAATATCTCTACTGCATACTCTCCTTGATTGAGAAAGATTCGTTCTAAACTTTTCCATACTTCTAGACCTAGGAAATAATGCATTAACCTAAGGTATTTCATCAAAAATTATTCTGCTAGTCTCTTCTTGCTTTTCATAATCTATTTCTCAGTTCCTGTCAAGAATAAATAATCCACATATAGTAGTAGGATGACATGTTCATCTTCTACAACCTTGAGGTAAAGGTTAGGATCAACTTTACTCTTGGTAAATCCCATGCTTGATAGAAAACTATCTATCCTCTCATACCAAGCTTTAGTAGCTTGTTTAATACCATACAAGGCCTTCTTCAACTTGCATACATGAGTATGTCTCTCTTCAACTTCAAATCCTTGGGGCTATTCTATGTAATTGTCTTCTTCGATAACACCATTCAGAAAAGTTGTTTTCACATCCATCTGGTGTAAGTCCCACTTCATTATGGATGCAAGTGCCATGACAGTTCTAATCAAAGTATATCATTCTACAGGATCAAATGTCTCTTCATAATCAATTCCCTCTTTTTGAGAGAAATTTCTAGCCACAAATCTTGCTTTATACTTCTCGATTCTTCCGTCAGCTGCATGGTTTATTTTGAATATCCATTTGGAGGATACTATAATCTTTCCTTCGGGTTTGGGAACTATAACCCATACATCATTCTTCATTATTGACTGGTAATCTTCAGTCATTGCTTATACCCGTTCTTTCTTCTGTATCGCTTCTTCATAGTTTGTAGGTTCTTGTTCTACCAGATCACACATCAAGGCTACATAGTTGGAAAAAGTATTAGGTTTCTTTCTTTCCCTTGTAGAGCCTTCAGGACCTCCATATCTTTCTGCCTCTCGTAAAAATTTTCTTGTCCAAGCAGGATTTCTTTTTCTTGATATCTCCATCATGGGAGGTTCTTGTGGTTCTGCCATGTCATGTTCTTCAGGAGCTTCATATTCAGGAAGACATGTAGTTTCTTTATTTCTGGGTGGTGTCTCTTCTTCATACACTTCTTCAAGTTGGCACTTCTTGGATCTCTTGAGAGCTACCTCTTCATCAAATGTCACATCTCAACTGATTTCCATGTGGTGGAATCCAGGAATGTAGATTCTGAATGCTTTGGATACTTCACAATATCCAACAAATATCCCCTTCTTTCCAGAAGGGTCTAATTTGGTTCTTTTCTCTTTTGGTATATGAATATATACTGGACAACCAACTATCTTGAGGTGACTTATCTCAGGCTTCTTTCCCGTGAATATGTCTTCTGCAGTTTTGAACCCAAGAGCACTGTAAGATATTCTATTTTGTACATACACAACATTTCTTGCCGCTTCTGCCCATAGGTGCATTGGAAGATATTGATCATATATCATTGTCTTCACTGCCTCCATGATGGTTCTGTTCTTTCTTTCCGCTACCCCATTCTATTGGGGATTGTAGGGAGTAGTTAGTTCCCTCTTTATTCCCGCATCTTTGCAAAAGGAATCAAATGCTTTTGAGGTGTACTCTCCTCCATTATCTGATCGGAGAATCTTAATCTTCTTGTCAAAATGATGCTCTATCAAGGCTTTGAACTCCTTGAATTTATCAAACACTTCAATCTTTGCCTTCAAGAAGTATATCCAAGTCTTTCTTGAAAAATCATCAATAAATGTGATATAATATTCAAAGCCACTTAAGGATGCGGAAGACATTGGACCACATACATATGAATGAATCAATTCCAATGTACCTTTTGTTTTTGTTTCACTCTTCGGGAATGGATTCTTGATGTTCTTTCCCTTCGCACATCCTTTGCAAATGCCTTCATGCGTGATCTTCATGTCTGGTAATCCCGTCACTACTTTGTTCACATGAGGTAGAGCCTTCTAATTGATGTGGTCAAGCCTTCTATGCCATAGTTCACTAGGGTCAGTGGACTCATGCACAAAGGTTGTTTCTGAGTGCCCCTTGATTTTATACAAGCCCCCTTCTTTTTCACCAATGATGATTGCATCTTCAATATTCTTTCCTTTGGGCTACATAAGTACTTGACCATCTATGAAAGCAACTCTAAATCCTTTCTTATCTAAATATAAGATAGAAAGTAAATTTTTCTTTAAACCAAGTAAATTAATACATCTTTCATTTTTAAGCAATTACCTGATTCAAGTTTGTAGCTTGCTTCACCAAATCTTTTGATCGGATATTGATAGTCATCTCCTAGGGATACTTTCTAAGAAGAGCTCTTTTTCTTCAAGTTTGGACAGAGTTTTCTTTTGTCCCATCATGTTCTATGAAGCACCACTATCAATAAGCCAAGTGTCTTCTCCAGGAGTCACAGACCCAGAGAGAGCAGAAAACAATACATATTCTTCCACATCTTCTTATCTTGCTTGCTTTCTCGAAGGTCCTTCATCTTCTTCTTCTTCATCCTCATCTTCAACTAGATGAGCATGATATCTTTTGTTGTTGTTGATCCTCTGCTTATATTCTTTCTTCTTTATAGGACAGTTTCTAGCAATGTGTCCTATCTTTTCATAGTGGAAGCATTGAAAACCAGAGTAGTCCTTACTTGATATACTTTCTTTCAATCTTTGGAATATTCTGGGAGGTTGATGCTCTTTGTGACTTCCCTTCTTGAAGATGGGTTGATTCCTTCTTCTTTTTATGGTATGAGTGGCTAGTGCTTGATCATCTTCTTTTAGTAAGGCTTCTCTATTTGCCACTCTAATATCCTATTGAATGCAGTCTTCCCATACCACATCAAACTGCATGCTTTCCTTCCTGGCACACATCATTTGAATGAATGATTCCCATAGTCTAGTGAGACCATTGAGAGCAGTCATAACCATTTCATCTTCATCAAGCTTATCTCCAATAGCTTCTAGTTGATCTTTGATCTGGGAAACCCCTGAAAAGTATTCTTGGATGGATTCTCCATGACTCATCTTGATGCTCTTCAGTTGATCTCTTAGATTCATCTTCATTTTGATGTTTCTTCCCTTAAACATTCTGGAAAGGGCATCATACATTTATTTTGGAGTCTTCTTGGATGACACTTGAGGAATCAAGTGATCCTTAATGTAGTCAGCAATAATTCTTTGTGCCCTAATCATATCCTTTTTTTGCTTCTCCTTGGCTTCTCCTTGGCTTCAGCTTCTTTATGTTCTGACACTTCTTCTTTGACATATTTATCAAGATCATTCTCCTGGAGAATGAGACCAATCCTGTATTTCCATGCTTGAAAATTCTCTATGCCTTCTAGCTTGTCTTCAAGCTTAGTGCTTGAAGTCATCTTGCTACAGAATTACAAAAAATTGAAATTTTGTGGAATGAGAAATTGACCTTACCAGGATATGTGCTTGAATGAGGTGAGTTGACTGATGTACTTGGATTCTAGAAATCTCGATTCTTCACCTTTCAAATCAGATGATTAAGCTTCTGCAGAAATTCCTGTCACTGTTTCTGTGATATATCCGTAATTGATGCACCTCTATGTTTAAAATTTCGTACTAAGGTAACCTTGTATGTCCCTGATCCAACACCACAGGTTTCATCAAAATTGGTTTCGCCAATTTGGATTTATGATCATTTTTCCATGGTGACCTGTTACAAGACTGTTCAGAACAACGAAGTTGTACAGCATGCCATGTGTCACTGTTTCATATTCTGGGTCTTAACTTTGGACCATAGAAACTAAAGTTTGTGCCCTTTATAGAAAATCTTTAGGAATTCTTTTTGGACCTCTGTATCCCAGGATATAGCAATTTTCCCTAGGTGTCCTATTTAGCGATGAATTCTGGAAGAGGCTGGAACCCTAACTTGGAGGGATCATATCTCCAATAATATAGCGAATATAAGGCGGAATTTTGGACACAATGTACAAAATTATTTTATCTTCAGCCGCTGCAATTTTCAGCACCTGAACCTTCTCCAATATTAGGATATAGCGAATGTACCAAAACTTAGTAGTTTTAGTATTTAGGGTTTTTCTAGCTGAGGGTCAAACTAGGGTTTGACTTTCTTGGAGTTTCACCCAACCAAAAAACTTGATCTAGGTCTATAGACTTTGATTTTGATGAGGATAGCAATCCTATGCTAGGATCACTCAAAAATTCTTCTTCTGCAAGAAGCCCTAATTTCCAATACCGAAAACTGAAAATGCTTGGAATCGAATTCTGCTTCGACAGAAAGATGCATCCTTCATTGGAGAGTTAGCCTAGCCTTCTTTTGCTGATCAATTGTGGAGAGAGAACCAATATGTAAGAATCCCTATATTCTGTAGCTGCACAATGTCTTCTTTTTAGGGTGGCTCTGATACCATGTTTAATTTTCATATGCTTACCTAAGACATCAGTATTTCATTTCATTTTCATGACAAAAGCATATAAACAGGATCGCTGAAAGATAGACAAGCACAACCATAAAAAAGGAACACAAAGATTTATCCTAGGAAAACCCTAAAGGGAAAAACCCCGCAAAATCTTCCTCAATATAGATTCCCAAAAAATATAAAAGATAAAACCAGCAAGGAGATCAAAGCCTGATCCTCCTCCTTCTCCAGCTACTTCTCTTCTCCAGTAATGCGCTACACAAGTGAGAGTGTGTGTGTCACAAATGAGGAGCACTACACCTCTATTTATATCCATCTGTTCACTTAAGCTAACTCATTTGACATGTAGGCTCAAGTAACCACACTGGGGTGCTAATGACCCACATTTACAATTAGAGGGGACTACCTCATGACTCTTATTAGTTCTTCCGATTAGGAGCATCGGGTTACAATGTAAAACAATTGGTTCTTCCGGTAGGACCATCGGAGACCACAAAAAGATACATATAGAATGTTCTTCGAAGTTACAATATTTCAACAGGGTCATCCCAATCACAATCATGTGTGTTTCCTTGTGCTTAACTCTTGTGTAAGAGGAGCATCCTGAGAAACACTAATTATACCAAGGATTTCACTATCGCACCTGGACAAACACTTGTTTTGTTTAGTGGTCTTGGAGAATTAACACACAATGAACTATTCCAAGACCCTAAAACCTATTCTTGTTGATGCACCCTAGAAAAGAAAAGAGTGTAATTCATTTTGTTAAGCATTTATTTTGTTTTGGTGTGATTACTCAAAGGGTAATGGTCGTGCAACTTATGAAGTTATGACTCGGCAATAAAGTAAATATGCACACCTAACAAGAAATGCTAAGTGCAATCTTGTAGAATGAAGAATAGGGTATGCCACTACATGAGATGCATAAAAAAAATTCCTTTCAAAATGCCAATGCAATATTTCCTATATGAAATCCTAAACACAACTCTCATCCAAGAAATCCAATGCAAGTACCTCCTCAAATCCATATCTAAGATGCAACTAAGAGTGTAAATATTTTGTATTTTCAATATAAAAGAATGAAAATGCAATAAAATTCATTTAAAAAATATCAGTCTCTATAGCAAGTATAAAACACAATCCCAACAAGACATCGAGACAAAAAGAGTAATGCACTAACGGAAAAACAAAAAAGGAAATAAATTACTAGAACTACTTTCAAAGAAAAATCAATGAAAAAGCGGTCTTTGGTCACAAAGGAAGCAGTTAACAGACAATATTGGTACCCAGGAGGACCCAACCACACACACAACCCACCCAGTGAATTTCCACATCAAAATCAACAAAAAAATTCAGGATGTAGGCAAATGTATGCAAAAAACTTGCCTATGTACGCGGCTATATAGGCAGAAATCATGTGTACATGCAGCTCTATAGGACAAACCTACGTATATAGATAAAAATGTGGTAGAAAGCAATTCAAGATCAAACTACTCAAGGGGATTATCAATGAATGAAAAAACTATAAAATGGGACACGGAAACAGGGAGAAACGGGGAGAAACAGATAACAAGTCAGGCCCATTATGCCCCCAACCCCAAAGAAAAAAAAGGAAACTCCCTAGTGGAGTCTCCAATTCTATTATGGAGAAAAAATTCCTATTTCTTGGGGTGTACGGCAACAGACAGCTAGCCATGAGAAATCAATCCCTTCCCAATATGCAAGAGAAACTAAACATCTAACACTAAGGGATCTCGAATTGTACCTTATTCTGGACGGTTGAAGTAGATCCCTGTTGAGCTTTTTCCAATCCCTCTTATGCTAGCAATTTTCTCTCAACAACAGCAAACAAGACAAGCATTCTATATAATATTATGTTAGATCTACTCTAGCATATATAATCAATAATGTATAAGCAATTAAGCATATCCATGTATTCAATATTCATTCAAATGCACATTATTGGATAGGAAAATATATTTCCATTTATCAAATCAGAGATTACACAAGTTAAAACCTTTGTCGGGATGCCTGCGAACTGGAGAAACTTAATCCTCCACCTGGGCCTCCACCATCTCAATCATCCATCTCTCAATAGCAAGATCACAAGAAAAGGCAAGATTCGTAAGAACACAAAGTGCTCCAAAGCGACAAAGGGATGTAAACTCAAGTATATGCAAGCTATGGAAACAATGGACTCTACTTTCGTTGCTCTTCAATTTCTCCTCTTCAGTGTATCCAAGGGGTTCCTTATATAGCACTCCAATCGGGTAATAAAGGGTCAAATCCGAGCAATCTCGAGGCATATGGAATGCCAAGGTTCAAGTGGTTCGGACACACATGAAGAAAATCTCCAAAAATATTTGGATTTATGCACACATTCCGATGTATGTGGGTTTGAGGTCAAAAGTCATGTGTACACGCGATTATGGCATTAAAAGTCACGTACAGCAATAAACAAGTGTTTTTCGGGATGAAATTGGAAACATCAAAGTATAATATCAATCCATGGGTTCTAAACAGTCTGCGGAGGGATAGGGAAAGCCATAAACATGTGATCAACCATGTGTGGTAAAATCATATATAACTAATAGATATAGCATGGAAGCAGTCAAAGCCAAGATCAATGATCAAGATATAACCATGCATTTATGGGATGAAGAAGCAAAGACCACAATCTATGTTTAGAAAAAATTATCCCACACTGCGCTTGGAATAAAAACTCTGAAAGAGATGTTTACTCTTTAGAAACATAAAGTCATCCACCCTAATATAATTGGTTTTCATATTTATCTACATGTTCCCAAGGATAAAATATCAAAGTTGGACCCCTCAGGAAAGAATGGAATATTTTTCGGATATAGTGATAAGTCGAAATCATACAAAATCTATATTCCATGTTTCCTTCAAATTGAGGTCAACAGAGATGTCGCATTTGATGAAGAATTAGCTTGCATCAATTCTAGAAAGACCCATGTAGATGAAGTTTATGAACAAGAGAAATAAGCTATCAAAATTGTAGAGACCAGTAAACCACCAGTTAGAGATGATGAAGAATAACCTATACCGGAAGATAATAACATGGAAGAACCTTAAGAACCTATATAGACACCTCATGAGATGATCTCAATAAGGATAAGACTATCTTGGGCTTGTGATATAATATGAGAAGCAGAAAGATATGGTGCGCCACAAGGAATCAAGAGACCAATACTTTACTCAAACTACGTAGAATTAATGTGTAACCTTGTTCATCAAGAACCTACATGTTTTGAAGAAGCCTCAAAGAAGAATTAATGGATTGATTCCATGATCAAAGAATTCAGTTGATGATATTACTAAAAAGTACAAATAAATATTTGTTACACAATGATTCTCTCCGAAGCAAGCCATTTATTATGAAGATACATTTGCACCAGTATCCATATATAGGAATCATAACTATTTTTTCATTGTCTTCTAAGATGAAATGGAAGTAACATCAAATGGATGTAAATACAACCTTTCTAAAAGCTTTCATATAAGAGGAAGTGTATATTGAACAACCTCCAGGTTTTTAGACACATGACAACAAAACATCTCTATGTCAACTAAATAAAGAATTATATATATTAAAGAAAGCATGTAGAGCATGGTACAAAAGAATTGATGGCCTCCTAATTATATTGGGCTTTACCAAAACTAAAATAGATTTCAACCTTTACTATAAGGTTGAAGATGATAGGATTGTGATATTACTATTGTAGGTCGATCATATATTGTTATAGCTTGATTTCCCACACCTGATATGCCATGATTTGATGGAATTTCATTGTCCCTATTCAAGATCACTATACGCCATTTACTCACCATAGCCCTAATGCTCCTATTTAAGCCCTTAAAACCCATTTTTGAAGGTACGCACGGGTTACAAGTGTATAACTCCCATCTACGCAGCTTGCAATGTTGTCACCTGTGTACATCGGGTTTTATGCTTAAAAACATAAAATATTTGGATTTTTCCCAATCAAGTAATAAATGAGTTGATCCTTGGTATACAATATGCTAGGAAATGCTTTGATTCAACCCTTCATTTCCTATTGATGATATATATATTGAGATATTATGAAGCATTGGAAAAGGTTAATTTCTTAGAGTAAGGAGAATATAGTGAAAATTTGCCCCATTCCTTAATGCTTGAGTCGACGTCTCTTTATCGTTTGGATCAACCATATGTGCTCTTTCACAAATTTTTCATTCTCTTTGTAAGCTTTCCATTTATGGAGGATTGAAGTGGTGGAGGCAATGGTGGAGGGATTCGGTTCCTCGATTCCGGCGAGGTGCCGATAAAGATTGTCATTTTGTCTATTGTCTAATTCATGTGAAATTATAAATATTATTATCGATGTATTTAATTTATTTTTATACTTTTTTAAATTGAGTATGATATACTAGATACTAACACTTTATATATGATGCTTGCAATTCTCTAGGTTGTTGAGGACAGAGTCTAGGGACAAGTATTGATCAAGAGCTCAATGGTGGCCATCTTTGAACATTCGATTGAGGTATGGTTTTTATCCCTTAGTTATTACTTTATTTTATACATCTATCATACTTGATAGTGGATTTATTTCTGGTGTCATACTGTCTCATGTGATCCACCCAAAGAAATAGGAATTTTTTCTCTGTAACAAAATTGGTGACTCCAATTGGGAATTTTCCTTTTTTGTTGGGATTTTGGTGCATGTTTTTCTCATATTTATCTTTGTTTCTATGTGTTTTTGTGTCATGTTGAATAGTATCTTCATTCATTGCAAGTCCCTTGAAGTGGTTTGACTCTTAACTTATTTTTTAGCACCTTTCCCTTTGTATACACTGATCATAGAACATACAGTCACATATTTACGTGGGTTGTACTCTACCTAGTTGCGTACATAAGATATTGTTCTTTAAACAGTTGCATACACCTCCCTTTTGGGTTCACTTCTTAATGTATGAAGATGTTGAGTGGGTTGTGAGTGTGTTTGAGTCTTCTTGGGTACCTATGCTATCTCTTGATTGCTTTTTGTTATGACTAGAGACCTCTTTTTATTTATTTTTCTTTGAAAGTATTTTTGTTTTATTTATCTCCTTTTTAGTTTTTCCATTAGTGGATGAGTTTTTTAGTCTCAGTGTCTTTCTTGGCTTATGTTCGCTTCTTACTGCAGCGACTGAGTGTGATTATGAATTTTATTTTATTTTCATTCATTTATACTAAAAATACAAAAATTTTACTATAGTTGCATGCTTACTTGCATATTGCATTGAAATTGAAATTGGTACTTTCATTAGGTTTTCTTAGATGATATTAGTATTCAGGATTTCATATAGGAATGATTTCATTTTCATTTGAAAAACAAGGATTTTTTGTGCATTACATTTAGTGCCATACCATTTTTCATTTGAAAACAAAGTTGCACTTGGATTTGTTTTTAGGTCTTCATATTTGCTTCATTGTTGAGTCGTAACATCACTAGTTGAATATCCATTTTCCTTGAGTAATTACACCCATTAAAATTAAGACTTAAATTAAATTGATTACAACCATTTTATTTTATAGGGTGCACCAACAAGATTAGGTTTTAGAGTCTTGGAATAGGATGTTGTGAGTAAACTTCTCCAATATTATGAAACAAAATAGCTAGGTGTCTATCCAAGTCAGAAGTGAAACCCTTCATATAATAAGTGTTCTCAAGAGGCTCCTTTTACAAAGAAGTTAAGCGGGAGGAAGTGCACGCGTTGGTGGTGGTGATACCCCTCTAATACCTTAGGTTTCTTAACGAAAAAAATTGCTCACCTAGCTCTACATGGTCTAACCACATACATACACCATTTTCCTACCATATTTCCGTTACTTTTGATCTTCAAAATTGTATTTCAAGTCCAAACCATCATTATTTACCATGGTTTACCTTCATTCTCTCACAAAAAAGGGCCAAAAAACCCAAAAAAGGATACAAACCAAAAGAAAGGATAAAAACCCTAAATAGGGTTCCAAAACCCTAAAAGAGAGAAAAGGTCAAAAAAACCTAAAAACATATTATAAGAATAGTGTGAAAGTCTCTATCAAAATATTCTTACACCTTTTTTCCATTATTTTATTCAGTGAGTACAGTGTGACACCTTTTTGCTCTCAAAGTATTCACACCCCATTTTTCCATCACCTCTTTTCCCTACCGTTACCACTTAGTACATTGAGACATTCTTCGTACACACATGGAAAACCAACCTGTAGAGAGGTGAACCATTTTTGAGATGGGCACAGTGGCCCATTTTCAGAAGAAAGAAGGTCTAACTTTCATGTATTTGCTTTTATTTAGTTTAGCCGTATATATTTATTTATTTTGTTCTACTAATATTGTTTATTGTTGTACCTTTATTTTATGAACTCTACCTTACTATCCCATTTACATAAGGTTGGTTCTTTTTCATGTAACAAGGGTGCAAACCCTGTTACAGTTTTGGGGACTCCACTAGTTGATCCTCTTAGATCCTAGTTTTGCAAGTTTTTCTTTAGTTTTTATATCAAGCCATCACTGATCGGGCCCCCACACGGTCGATTTGAGCCCTCATGGCACCAGTTCCTACCCCCCTCGGCCCATGTCGGCTCTTTTTTCTAATTTTTTCCCTATCCGACCCAAGTCATTCCTATTGGGCCAGAATTCATTACACAATTGCTCAATTTCTCCTATTAAGCATCAACTAGGCCGCGACCTGCCTCACAGGGCCCAGTCATGCCTATTTTGGCCAAAAGAGTGATGCTAGTCACCTTTATACCCTCATTTTGAGCAACCCAGTCATACCTGCTCCTCTATTTGGTGCGACTTGTCTGTTTTCTGAGCCGATCACCTCTGTTTTCCTATTTTGTGTGAACCAAATCATGTACGCTCCACTAATAGGGATGAATTCCAACTAACAATATGTTTTTCCTATCTATTTCAGACCCTTATCTGTCCTACACTTTGTCCAAATCTACTTTTCCTTTTCATGTGTTGAAATATTGTAACCTCAAAGAATATTCTATATGTATCTTTTTGTGGTCCCTGATGGGCCTACCGGGAGAACCACTTGTATCACATTGTACCCTGATGCTCCTTATCGGAAGAACTAATAAGGGTCATGAGGTAGTCCCCTCTAATTGTAAAGGTGGGTCATCAGCACCCCAGTGTGGTTACTTGAGCCTACATGTGTAACTCGAGCCTACATGATTTAACTTGAGCCTACATGTCAAATGAGTTAACTTAAGTGAACGGATGAATATAAATAGAGGTGTAGTGCTCCTCATTTGAGATACACACACTCACTAGGAATAGCGCACTTGTGGAGGAGAGAAGTTACTGGAGAAGGAGGAGGATCAGGTTTTTGATCTCCTTGTTGGTTTTACCTTTTTACCTTTTTGGAGCATCTATATTGAGGAAGGTTTTGCTGGGTTTTTCCCTTTAGGGTTTTCCCAGGATAAATCTGTGTTATTCTTGTGATACTGTTTCTTTCAGTAATCATGTTTATATGCTTTTATTATGAAAAATGAAATGATATACTGATGTCTTAGCTAAGCATATGAAAATTTAACATGGTATCAGAGCTAACCTAAATAGGGCATCTTTCACAAGCTACAGAAGCTATGGATTCTTACTTTTTGGGTCTCTCTCCACAATCCATCAGCAAAAGTATGCTAGGATGACTCTCCATTGAAGGGCACATCTTTCTGTCGAAGCAGAATTTGATTCCGAGCACTTTTTAGTTTTTGATGTGGAAATTAGGACTTTCTACAGAAGAGGAATTTTTGAGTGAGACCAGCATAGGATTGTTCTCCTCATCAAAACCGAATTTTAGAGACCTGGATCAAGAAATTTGGTTGGGTGAAACTCTGGGAAAGTCAAACCCTAGTTTGACCCCGAGCTAGAAAAACCCTAAATACTAAAACTGCTATGTTTTGGTACATTCACTATATTTCGAGATTGGAAAAGGATCAGGAGCTTAAAATTGTAGGGGATGAATATAAAATTCTTATGAACACTGTATCCAAAATTCATTATCAGTTTCGCTGTATTCCAGGAGATATATTCTCTCCAAGTTAGGGTTCCAGCCTCTTCAAGAATTCATCCCTAAACAGGACACTTGGGTAAAATTCTAATATATTGGGCTACAGAGGTCCAAATGGAATTCCTGAAGATGTTCTAGAAATGGTACGGATGTTAATTTCAGGGGTCTGAATATCAGACATAGAAGATGAACTAGTGACATGTGTCATGCCGCACAACTTCGTTGTTCTGAACAGTCCTGTAACAGGTCACCTTGGGAAAAGGATCATAAATCCCAAATGGTGAAATCAATTCTAATGAAACCTACGGTGTTGGATCAGGGATATGTGAGGTTACCTCAATACAAAATTTCAGACATAGAAGAGTAGGCATTTTGGAGATATCACAGAAACAGTAACAAGCATTTCTGCTAAAGAAATTGGAAAATTGGGGCTTCCTGTTCTGGGAGCTTCCCTCCACTGTTTTCAGAAATGGAGTACATTGGACAGCTCCATTTGAATATATATATCTATATATAAAATAATATCTGAAATATTCCAATTTTTGAAGTTAGGGTTATATGACAAAACCTAGATCAGCCAGCTCCGGAACCAGGACGGACACCTCAAATCGGTAAGATCTAATCCTTTGCTATGTTCATTTGAGGTTCTCATTTCAAAGTGATCTATGACATCAGCTTGATGATAAGCTTGGTGAATTTGACAACTTCCAAGCCTAGAAGTATATGATCTCTCTGAATAAAATGGATAGGACACCTACATGAGCATAGATGTTCCAGTTTCAGAGGGAGATGAGGCTAGAAGCCTTTCTCAAGAAGAACTTTGTCAAAGCCCAGAAGATCATTGATGATTCAGTTACGAAGCAACTTGTACTACAAGTTTCTTCCCTAAAGAGATATATGAGGTTTGATTCCTTGACCAATATATTTGAAGGGAAGAAAATGGATTGGAATATGACCTTAAGAAACCAGCTGAAGATTGTGAAGATCCAGAATGCAGAGACCATGCAGTCATAAGGATCTCTCAAATCAAAGAACAACTTAAAGCAGGGAAAGAAGAAGTGAAGAATGCAGAAGTGGTGATGGCCACCTTGAATGGCCTCCCAGGATCATGGAATTCATTCATTTAAGAAATGTGTTCCAGAAGGAAGTGATTACTTTCAGCAGACTTTTGGAAGAAGAAGAAGCTCATCTCTAAAGATCAAGCTCTCATATTCCAAAGAAGATCCCTCAATCAATGAGGAATATGAAGATCTCAACTCATGAAGAACTTCTTATCCACCTAAGGATTTGGATAAGAAACGATGCTATCATGAATGAAGAAGACGATGAAGCTGAAGACTCAAGAAGGAGTATACCCATGAAACAAATAAAGATAAGTATTGAATTGTCATTTCATGATATTGTTTTTTTATACATTTGATTATATTCAGTTGATATATTTTTTGCATTAATGACTGTATACTACTAATATGCATGTGATGGGTAAGTAGCTCATGGTGCTATACAACTCTCCATTGCTACTTATCAAACCTCTTTGCTGACATATTGGATTAGTGCACAATCTCAATAATGTCATGGTGGAGATGGAAGGCATCTAGAAAGTTTATGTGAGATATGGATGAATGTTGTATTGACTAAACAGTTGCATGATGCATAAGAATTTTTCATTATGCATATATTTTATGAAATAGTTCTAACCATGCAATTGGTGCATTTGAATTGTAGGAAAGGTCATGAACAACCTCCTACAAGAAAAGAAGGATGAGACTTGTTCCTAAGAACAAGCGATGACAATTCAAGATCCACTCCAATAAACATGAATATGAATCTCCCAGGTTCAAAGACACCATGACTAAAGAAAGAGCTTCCGAGAGTGGTAGATCCACCTTGAAGGATGAAGACCACCATGGGTACAAGAGATAACTCAAGATGAAGAAAAGAATTCTATGAAAGAAGATATGATCAAAGAACAACAGTTGATCATGGGGAATGATGTATACGATATGATGGAACAAGTGTACAAAGCAAGGTTCGTGATTCTCCCCAGAAACAATAGACTATGTCATGACATACTCTATTGACCATTATATATCAAGCATAGAATAACCTGTACAGAATGAAGAGGGAAGATGATGCTCCACTTCAGGGGGAGTGACTACAGAAAATTATATCTGAGTTCGACATGGTAGGACATGATGGATAGCTTTGTGATGGATCGAGACTTTACCAAGAGTAAAGTGGGTTCCAACTTTCAAGGTTGAATACAGAGACTAGGATATGTTGATGACTTGAGAAAAAAAACTCATAGAAGATGTTATGATACTAGAATGATGTTTGGGATATAGTACTCAAACCAGAAAGCAAGAATGTGGTATCTTCCAAATGGATTTGCAAGATAAGATATGTTGTTGATAGAAGTAAGGTAAGAGTTGTGGCTAGAGGTTTCTATCAAAAAGAGGGAATTAATTCTGAAGAGACACTTACTCCAGGAAGCAAGGTAGATTTCCTTCAAAACTATCATGGTAGTTTCTTCCATGATGAAGTAAAGACAAGACTTCCTTAATGGTATGATTGAGGAAGAGTTTTACATCGAATAGTTACAAGGATTTGAATTTGAAGACAGAAGGAATCAAGTATGCAAGTTGAAGAAGGCCCTCTATGGCCTGAAGCAAGCTCCTAGAGCTTGGTATGGAAGAAGAGATAGTTTCCTGATGAGCATGGGCTTTGCCAAGAGTAAAGTCGATCCTAACCTTTCCTAAAAGGTTGTATAAGATGTACCTGTCATTCTATTACTATATGTGGATGAATTATTTTTGACAGGGAATGAGAAACAAATCATGGAAAGCAAGAAGAAACTAGCAGAAGAATTTGAGATGAAATACCTTGGGTTAATGCATTATTTCCTAGGTCTGGAAGTATGGAAAAGTTCAGAAGGAATATTTCTCAACCAAGGAAAGTATTTGGTAGAGATATTGAAGAGATTCAATATGTTGAAATGCAAAGTCATGGCCACACCCATGGACTCCAACCTGAAGCTGTTAGATGATGACTCATTAGAGTTAGTGGATGTGACTCACTACAGATAGATCATTGGGTCATTAATGTACTTAACAAATACTAGACCGGACATTTGTTTTGCTATGAACACCTTAAGTCAATATCTTGTTCAACCAAGATGGGTTCACCTAGTAGCTGTAAAACATGTGATGAGATATCTGAAAGGGACCATAGACTTTGGTCTATACTATGATGGTATCCATGAGTATAGATTGTATGGATAGACAGATGCAGATTGGCCTGGAAGTATCTCAGATAGGAAAATCACATCAGGTATATGCTTGAGGTCTGCTACGAGTTCATGGTTTAGCAGGAAACAGTCTAGTGTTTCTCTTAGCACGGTTGAAGCAGAATACATAGAAGATTGCTTTACTAAGTTGCGAAGCCATATGGCTTCAGAAGCTGATATCAGGCCTCTTTGACCTGAAGATAGACACAACAATGATTCTATGTGATAACCACAGTTGTGATGACAAAGAACCCTGTGTTCCACATAACACGTAGAAATCCGGTATTTCTACATACAAGATAAGATGAAGATAATGATACTGTAGATG
The DNA here is from genome assembly GCA_001517045.1 of Pseudotsuga menziesii. NCBI lineage: Eukaryota > Viridiplantae > Streptophyta > Pinopsida > Pinales > Pinaceae > Pseudotsuga > Pseudotsuga menziesii. The sequence continues at coordinate 69,334 of LPNX010805682.1, forward strand.
CAGATGAGGGTGATTTAGTATTTATATACTGAATATAGAGATGATGATGTTTTAGTATTCCCATATTGAATATATAGATGATGATGATTTCAGTATTCCCATACTGAAGATGTAGATGATATTTCAGTATTCACATATTGGAGATACAGATGGTGATAGATCAGTATTCAGATGTTGAAGATGTAGATGATGATGTACTGACAAAGGCTCTGCCTCGAGTAGAGTTCAAACACTTTTGAGACAAGCTTGGTGTTGTTCAGAAAGACCTTCCTTGAAAGGGGGAGCAGTGATGTTGCAGTGGGATTGTATCATCCCTGGGAATTTTCCCTAAAGTGATCCGGAGACCTAGATCCTCGAGAATGAAGAGGGATTGTATCATCCTGGGACATCTGTCCATAATAGATCTGGTGGCCTTGGTCCTCGAGAATGTGGTAGGATTGCATCATCCTTGGAATCAAGTCCTAAAGTGATAGGGATTGATTATCCCGTAATTGTATCCGGTGACTTCGGTTGTCGAGAATGTGGTAGGATTGCATCATCCTTGGAATCAAGTCCTAAAGTGATAGGGAGTGGTTATCCCGTAATTGTATCCGGTGACTTCGGTCATTGAGAATGTGGTAGGATTGCATCATCCTTGGACTCAAGTCCTAAAGTGATAGGGAGTGATTATCCCGTAATTGTATCCGGTGACTTTGGTCGTCGAGAATGTGGTAGGATTGCATCATCCTTGGACTCAAGTCCTAAAGTGATAGGGAGTGATTATCCCATAATTGTATCCAGTGACTTCGGTCGTCGAGAATGTGGTAGGATTGCATAATCCTTGGACATAGTCCTAAAGTGATAGGGACTGATTCTCCCGTAATCAATCTGGTAACTTCAGTTGTCGAGAATGTGGTGGGATTGTATCATCCCTGGACTTTAAGTCCAAAAATGATCCAAAGACTTTTTGTCTTTGAGTTGTGGATTGCAGGTTGTTGCTGATGATGATGATGCCATACTGATCGAAAGATCAGAGTATGATGATCATGACGTACTGATCGAAAGATCAGAGTATGATGACGTACTGATCGAAAGATCAGAGTATGATGATGACGTACTAATCGAAAGATCAGAGTATGATGATGATGACATACTGATCAAAAGATCAAAGTATGATGATGATGACGTACTGATCTAAAGATCAGAGTATGATGATGACGCACTATGATTATGATGTTTCTGATCGAAAGATCAGAGTATGATGATGATGTTTTTGATCGAAAGATCAGAATGTGATGATGATTATGATTGACAAATCAGAATATGATGTTGCTACTGATCGAAAGGGAAAAGTGTTGATGATGATATTGTTGATCACAAGATCAAAGTACTAAAGATGTTGCTGCTGATCGAAAGGTCAAGGTGCTGAAGATGTTGTTTCTGATCGAAAAGTCAAAATGCTGAAGATGTTGCTGATCAAAAGGACAAAATGCTGAAGATGTTGTTTCTGATCGAAAAATCAAAGTGCTAAAGATGTTGCTGATCGAAAGGTCAAAATGCTGAAGATGTTGTTGCTGATCGAACAGTCAAAGTGCTGAAGATGTTGCTGATCGAAAGGTCAAAATGCTGAAGATGTTGTTGCTGATCGAACATTCAAAGTGCTGAAGATGTTTGTGATTGAAAGGTCCAAGTGCTGAAGATGTCATTGCTAATTGAAATATCAAAATGCTGAAGATATTGCTGATCAAAGACTAAAGATGTTGCTGATGATGAAGACTAAGGATTGAAGATGAAGACTACATGATGTTGAAAAGCTTCCAATGATTTATAGATGTGTTACCCAACTGATGTCGATGATGTCCCCTATCTCTACTCTTGTTGTTGATGATGTTCTTGTAGAATACCCTTCTCGTTAAGGGGGAGTGTTGAAATATTGTAACTTCAAAGAATATTCTATATGTATCCTTTTGTGGTCCCCGATCGTCCTACTGGGAGAACCACTTGTATTACATTGTACCCCGATGCTCCTTATCGGAAGAACTAATAAGAGTCATGAGGTAGTCCCCTCTAATTGTAAAGGTGGGTCATCAGCACCCCAGTGTGGTTACTTGAGCCTACGTGTGTAACTCGAGCCTACATGATTTAACTCAAGCCTACATGTCAAATGAGTTAACTTAAGTGAACGGATGAATATAAATAGAGGTGTAGTGCTCCTCATTTGAGATACACACACTCACTAGGAATAGCGCACTTGTGGAGGAGAGAAGTTGTTGGAGAAGGAGGAGGATCAGGTTTTTGATCTCCTTGTTGGTTTTACCTTTTTACCTTTTTGGAGCATCTATATTGAGGAAGCTTTTCCTGGGTTTTTCCCTTTAGGGTTTTCCCAGGATAAATCTGTGTTGTTATTGTGATACTGTTTCTTTCAGTGATCCTGTTTATATGCTTTTATTATGAAAAATGAAATGATAGACTAATGTCTTAGCTAATCATATGAAAATTTAACATCATGCCTACTTTGGTACATCCCCTTGCTTTTTTTTTTGCAGAGAATTCCATTGTTATTTATTTATTTATTACTTGGAAGGAAAGTTTCATATAAAAGTGCACACACATTCACACCATTAAAATAGCACTCTCGGTTCATGAATCTACACAGAACCTTAAAATTAATCAAATCAAAATAATAACATTAGGTTTGGGACATAAGTTCCATCTCCCACAACTGTCGAAAGTACTTGGTCTTTTCCCTAAAACTCATTACGAGGAGTACCACAGGAACCTTGAAGTAGCTGGCCATTGAGAGGACTTGCCAAGCAAAAATGGGAACGACCCTCACTGGATAGACTAGATTCCACCTATGAGGAAAACCAAATATATGTCATTTGTGGCCAAATGGTTAGCAATTTTACCTGCTTTGTGGAGTGAGGAGTACTACCCCATTAAGCAAGCCGTCAAAAAACCTTGGTGGTTGAGCGAATCCTTTTGAAAAAATAGGAAGATTATTTAAACCTGGGTCCATTTTCATTTCCTGTTACTACTATAAGCCATCATTGCTCCACCATGTTATTCCTCTCGACTTAGGGGGCGATCCTCTCATTTTGGTTCTTTGGACCATCACCATTGAATCCCTCTTCAACAACACTGCTCACCTTTAGATTGATACACGGTCTCTGAATCTGATTTAGATCCATACCAATCTAAGCCTACTTTGCTTACTGACCTATCTAAACCCATGGCTGACATACATCCTAGTCCCTTCTACGGAGGGATGATTGCCGGAGGACCTACATCCTTTCCATCCATAATTATAGTTATCCCTATTAGCGGTCCCAACACCACTGCACACGCTGTTGTAGGTATTCTCTCCACTAGTAGCATCCCCACACCAACTACCACAATTCCTATTGTACCACCTTATATACCTGGGGACAGTGGCCCTTCTATGACTAATCCGACTATCCCTGCTATGGGAAATCAACCTCATATACCTCAAGCAATTCATGGACATTATGTTCCTGCAAACCCCGATTCCATTATCGATCCATCCCAAGCAAACCTTGAGTCTAGCCTACCTTTTATGGCTCATCTTAACCTTCCAGATTTATCCAGGTTAATGAATGACCCCATCAGTCATCAGCCCCATTGGCTTTCCATTCCTACCAAAGTTCCCTTCAGATGTCCAAAAGTTTGAGGGAAAGGCGAGAGAGGACCCACAGAACCATATCATGTCTTTCCATTTATGGTGTTCATCAAAAAACATTGTTGAAAACTCTTTAAGAATGAGTTTGTTGCAACGTGCACTTATGAGTGTTGCTTCCAAATGGTACATTGAGTTGTCTCATGCCTCTTACCCCAATTTCTCCTCACCTTCCTCCATGTTCCTCCAATTCTTTCAACTACCTGTCTGATATGATGACGGAGTGGAGATCTTTCTATCCTGCCATAAAAATAGAGATACGCACATCAAAGACCACATCCATGAGTGGCGACAATGATATATCCTGTGCAATATCCAACTGATTGACATGATATTCCTTGACTAGTTTTTAAATACCTTAGTCCCACCCATAGCCAAGGACATCACCTCTAAGCGACCCCAATATGAGAAGGAGGCCATATTAAAGGCTCAATAGTTCGACTAAGAATCTACGCCCAGCCTGGGTATTTATATACCATCATACCATATTCTCCCCATGTTTGAACCTCCCACTGTGATGCGGCGGGGGCATCCCATGCTGCGGATGGTGTCATCGAATTTGTCACACGGTACCCTCAGTACTATGTGACACCTCCTATGATGCCACCACACCCAGGTAATACCCATAGTCTTTCTTGAACCAAACTATATCCCTGATTACTCGTGGATGATGACTCAGTCTGGATCCACCCCCTCCTATGCACATCCTGCACCAAATCAACACCTACATGGGCCAACTTGGCCGACATAGTCATAGTCAGGAAAAGTGGTTAGATTTGTAGCCCCTCAAGATCCTCTGGTATATTATGCACCACCATTGCAATACACTCCGGCTCCATCCCTATCCCCTCTAGTTTCCACGGGACATGTTTTCGCTCAGTAGAACCTTCCCAACCAACCTTGCCCCAACAACCAACAAGGGAAGGGAAAGAAAAATAAACGAAGAGGTCAAGGTAATAATTAGACACAAGGAGGTGGCCAACTTCCTAAACTTACTACCAATAATGACACCAACCCACCGACAAAAAACCCCCAGCATCCTAACCAACCAAGAAATAACCCACAGTTAGAGACCAATCATCTATGTGCACTATGTAATACCTACAGTCATTACATGCATCTGTTCCCTCACATGGCTCACATCCAACAATTTCTCCAAAAGGACACACAACAGGATGCCAACACAATGACCTAAGCTTAGACCAGCCCCGCACCACCAGGTACTCTACCTATCATCCTCCAAAACCCTTTACCACACAAAGGAATGGTTTCAACCCAACCACTCGACCCACCTCCTCCTGCAGCTCCCGCCGCATCCCCACCTACAGAGACTAGAGTTCATCACCTCATGATGGTGTTGTCTTACTTCAACCTCTAGACTCGACACAACCACTATGCCTCCACCACAAAAACTGTTGACCCATCAATGGAATCTACTTCTAACACTCTCACCATACCCCTCCACTTATCTATAACCCCCACTGATGGGGAAACTAGAGTCCCATCATTTCCTATATGATGTATCGCCAACAACGCAACTCTTCAAGATACCCTACATTATAGCATCGTTGATGACTTGGTCTAATCATCTACAACCATGTCTTCTCTAGAAGTGCTGAAAACTTTACCAGCACAACAAAAAGTGTTGTTACCTGCACTAGGTGTCATTGATCCCTCTGATTCTAGGTTGATCATGTTTGATCTGGATCAAGGAGAACCTAGGATGTCGTCTACCATCTCCTTCCAAGTTCCAGTCTCAATTCGTAATTTGGTCATACATCGATGTATCATTGATGAAGGAGAATCCGCTATTGTTATGTCAACCTTTGTCTAGTAGAAACTCGGGTCCCCTACCCTTCAAAATTCCACTAGTGCCCTCTATGGCTACTATGGATGCTTTATAAAGGCTTGAGGAATTCTTCTGAATGTTCCTCTTCATTAGCCAATGAAACGATTTTGATTGACATCAAGGTTACTAACTCCCAACTTGATTATAACCTCTTTCTTGGATGTAGCTACATGTATGCCATGAGATTCGTGGCCTCCACCTTCTTTCGACTCCTGATGTTTCCCCATGATGGAAATATCATGACTGTCGACTAGTTGACTTAATATGATCCATAGGGCCTAGCCACATTAGGACACATCATTCCTACCATTAATACTTCCATTGACAATGTGCCCATTACTTCCATATATGTTGTAGGCCTAGGATTATTTTCCAAGACTCCTATGGGGGACACCTTCCCATATTTACCACCTCTCCCTTCTCTGAATAACACAATGGATTTGTGTACTATCACATCCAATACCATCCTGACCACATCACAACATCATTCACAAGCCCAACCACTACCACCCCATAATTATTGGGGTTCCTTCCTAATCCACACAATTCCCTTCCTGTTTCCACCATATGGTATCGTGATCAAGTCTGTAATGGCTACTCTTAATTTAACTAATTTTACATTGGGAATTCTTGTGTGGTACCTTGAACCACCTACCCCACCTCCGATGCCCCAGGTTGTGTGAACCTATTGAGATGGATTAATACCATCCTCCTGGCCCATTGAACACACCTTTCTTCCCCAAAACTAGGCCTCCTCTCCCAAAGTAGGTTGGGGGAAATTCCACCAAAGAAACAGTCGATCCTCTCTTGACTCCACCTTGCACTTTGTGTGATATCCAAGGTCATGCAACAAAAAATTGTCTAGAGATACCCATCCTTTGCACACACATAGACACTACGGATACAGTCAATGGTACTCTAATATTCGTCATCCCAGATATGCCAACAGTTAAGAACAAGTCATTGAGGACAAACCATCCTTGCGTGATTCGTGGCTTGTATGGCCACTATTCTCACCATTGGAAAGTCTTGTCCAAGTATTGGTCAGTCCTTCATGACCTTCAGAAACATTCATGAGTCTGAAACCACCGTCATTGAGTAAATTAACCCTCCATATATTCCTCCTCAAACATGACCACCATTTAGGAAATATATACTTCCAGTAGTACTTTCTCATCCTCGACTGTGGGAAATCCACCTGATCTATCCTAACACCACTTTTGTGGTGATGGAGAGATCAGAAAAACAACAACCAGTTTTACCCCATTTCACTTAGCCCATGACGTGGAGTTAGTTCTTCCCATTTAATTCCACATTCCTCCCCCACATACTTTGTGCTAACTACAGAGTCTTGAAGGTAAGGTCAATTTCCTTCTTGAGAAGTCCTATGCCTGAGTTGCTCAGCATGCAGCACCTGGGGAACAATTTTTATTTTTTGTTTTTACATCATTTTTACTATGAGTTGGTGGCCCCCTCTAGTTGTTGCTCCATTTCTAGTCACAGTGATGCCATTGCAGAAATCCTTTGCATCATTTTCATGTGAGTAGGTGGATATAACCCCTTCTTCTGCGTCGCTGGTATCCCACTAGAGTGCTCGCTCCCATGTCTCCACATGCACACAATATGTTGCATGTTTGATATAACTACCACTATTATAGCATACTATCAGGTCCCAATACATACCCTAGAGGTCGAGGCCTCCCCATATCTCCTCGATATGCCATGCCCACGTATGGATCATCCTCTACAAGGATAGGAAGTTGCCACCATTGTGCAAAAAGCTCCTAGGTCAAGAAATTATCTTCTAGACTACCTCCCTCCTTACTGATTTTTTAGGCCATTTCTCGAAGTCACATCAATTTGCATACCACCATGTAAATCACACCTTGTACATTGAGCTAGCTCCGTACCCATAGACCTCCATCTGGTCTAGTTTTCACCCGTGCACCACTACACTAGGGGCAACATCACTAGATTCTAGGGAGAGTCATCTGGAGTTCGTTTGAGACATCTTTTGCACAAATGGGTTCGGTTTTCAAATTCAGACACATGTGTATATATCAAAACGATCACTATAATCCTTTATTTCTGAATTAGTGTTCCAAAAAATGGTATCATAGTACAAAAATGGGGCCTTAAGCCACCAAAATATATATGGCTGCTATAAAATGAATATCCCAGAATCTATGTGCATGGGTCTGGATGATGGTCATGGTAACACACTACAAGATATTCCAAACTCCTGAACAACCTAACCCACTTACAGAATACGCCAACCACATGCCTCTGTGTCGCCTCAAGCAAGTCCTTAACATGCACCATGGGGATCATGTTTGTCAATCGGGCCATGGTTCCATGTATGTTTTGTAATGTCTGCTTGATATCAACACCAATCATCTCATCTCCTCACCCACTACGTCAATCTCTTGGGAATCTATCTAGTTGTTGCAGAGCTATGTATGTACAAATAAACCTAGTGTCAGTACTTCATACCACCAAAAACATGTTTTTATTTCCTTATATAAAAAATTACAAAAAAATCAAATAAGTAAAAAAAAATATGGTATGTTACCGATATCTCTAAATCTAGACCCTGGTGGTAGTGGAATTTCTATATCTCCACGGAAGTTGATCATGTCATAGGGATAGTCATCTGTGGCAGTGATATTTTGCCGCAACAAGTGGAAGAAGTGAGGTGGGAAAGGAGTGGGTTCCCTACATCCCCCTAACCTCTGTATCACATCTGTCCAACGTTCTTGGGATGGATCTTGTAGACGGTGAGAAAGGGTCTCAACTCTAGGGCTAAGGCTCAGTACCCTCTCGAAAAATAAAGTGCTCAATATGTTGGCAAACCCAAAAAAAATTATGCAACCCAACTTGTAGTTCAAATGCTTTTTCATACCCGAAGGAGACATCCCCACGAGTTATCTTTCCAAAGCTTGTCATTTATGGAGGATTGAAGTGGTGGAGTTCCAGGTGGAAGGACTCAGTTTCTCAATTTTTATGAGGTGCCGACAGAGGTTGTCCTTTTGTATCTCTATTTACATTAATAGAAATATACATTTTTCTTCCAATTCATGTGTAATTATGAATATTTTTATCCATAAATGTAATTTCTTTTTATACATTTTTAAATTGAATATGGTAGATTAGATACTAACACTTTATATATCATGCTTATATATCTCTTTGTTGTTGAGGACAAAGTGTAGGGACAAGTTTCGATCGAGAGCTTAACAGTGGTCATCTTCGGACAACCAGTTGAGGTATAGTTCTTATCCCTTAGTGAATAAATTTTATTTTATGTATCTAGCATACTTGAGAATGGATTGATTTTTGGTGTCATATTGTCTAATGTGGTTGACTCAAATCCATAACAGGTTATGGGTTTTGAATTAGTTCTAGATTAACATTTTCTTGTGACTGTTTGTTTTCATTGGATTCTAGGTTAATGTTTTATTTAGGTTTTTGGTTCTCATTAGATTCCATTGCAAGTGGATTAAAAATGCTCTACAGATTAAAAAAAAATGTTTTCAATTTATTAGTTATTAAAATTTGAATAAATAATTAATAAAACAACAAGAAATTTAAAAAAAAAATTACTTACCTAGCTAGATGCTTGAATTTCCCCCTGGCAAAGTTGGATGGCATCTCCGATATGCTTGGATTAGTGCCCTCTTGATTTGGATGGTAGCACATGTGTGCTCATGTTATATTAAGGCATGTATTATTACCTCCGATCAGCCGCGGTGTTGTTTAACAATAAACAACCCTATGGCCCCATCTTATGTTTATTAAGAGCATGTGTGTGCTCCTAATGTGCATGTTCTAGAGATGGGAATGTACTGTAAGTGTATGCATGATCTTGTTGCTTTGCAAATATGGAGGTTGGGGAATGTCGAACCAGGAGCATGTGCAAGATTCCATGAACATGTGGATGCTGATGTATTTTTTCTGCTGCTATGGTCCAGTTGCAATGGTTTTGGAGACCATATTTTTGTGGGCCACCCTCATGCTTATGATGAAAAGACCCTTGAGCCTTGTTTTGTATTCAACTTGCCACAAATGGGAATAGTCACCACACCTCTTCTCAGAGATTAAGCTACCACTAGTTTAGTTGTTTTTATTTTATAGTATGTTTTGTTTCATTTAGTTAATAGAATTTGAGTTTATTGTAGCATTGTGATATATGCATGTGGTTCTATATATGCTCTTTCATTTCATTTTGAAATAAATATGGATCAACATTTTCCAAAAGACGTGCTCAAAATTTTAGAAACTACCCTAAGAAACAACCATCATTTCGTAAGAAAGGGGTTGCATCCTTTAGAAACAAAAACAGCCATACAAAACAATGTTTTTCGACACATTCTTGTTTCTAGATCGTTTTCAAAGGAAACAAATCTATCCATTCCATTTTTGGTAACAATGTTGTGGACATATGGAATATGCTTCCATTTTTATTCAATTTTGGTAAGAATTTTCTAAAAGTCTTAGAGGAATGAAATATTTTAAAATGCTTCAAATCAAAACCACTCTCAAAATTGTGGTGAGAGACAATTTAATAAGATGGAAGAAACCATTCAAATTTGGAGTAACAAGATCCTTAATGTGTACCCAATGAATGCATTATTACCTAATCAATGCATCAGAGTAATGATATTAACAACTTATTAAAAAATTACCCTTCTTTTAAAATTTTAAAATTTAGTCATCCCGAGTTGAGCAAGTGGTAAAGTGGAATTGTTGAAATTCTTTTTAAATGGAAGGTCGCATGTTCAAATACCCCCCTAAATTTCCCTGTGATTCTCCTAGTTTAAAAAAATAAATTAAATTTACTCTTTCCTTCTTAGTAGGGTAAAATTAAGATTTCAATTTTTTTTTAAAATAATTTTTATTTAACATTCATGAAAATGGGTCAAAACAATAATATTGAAGAAAGCATTCAGATTTAGAGTAAGAGGATCCTTAATGTGTACCCAATGAATATATTATTACCCAACCAATGTATTCTAGTAATGATATTAACAACTTATTGAAAAATTACCCTTCTTTTAAAATATTTAAATTTACTCTTTCCCTCTTGGTGGGCAGAATAACATTAAGATTTCAATTTTTGTTTGAAAAATAATTTTTGCGCCGAGAGGCGCTCTACATCCCAGTATGAGGGAGATCTTGTAACATGATGTAACGTTAGTAACATTTGTAACATGTAGACAAAAAATAATAGTGATAGTGAGTATTATGGGAGAGATCTTGTAACTTGATGTTAGGTTAGTAATGTTTGTAACATGTTGGCAAAAAATAATAGTGATAGTGAATATTATGGGAGAGATCTTGTAATGTAGTGTGACATTTGTAACATGTCGGCTTTGTAACGTTTGTAATATTGAAGTAACTAATGTAAAAATTAGTAAATATTTTTTTGTATAACTTGTGACTTAGTAGGGGTCAAGAAATCTCGAAGCTCAGGGAGTTGAGCCTCTATCCTAGGGGTTTCCTACCCTTCTAACCTCCAAGAAGATATCACATGTTGTTCTTAACCACTAGGCCCACTAAAGTGCTCGTACATATTCAATAAAATTACTATATTACAAACTGCACACAAAGGAGACACAACTATAGAATTCACAGTGTCCTTAATTTACTTGCAAACAAAATGAAAAGGCTATAGAAACCATAAATACAGTTTCCTTCTTCCTTGCTACATCTATCTTCAAGTCTCTTTTGTATGAAGCTTGCGGCAGGATTGTGAATCCAATACATGGATCCGTTGGACTTCTAATTATGATGTTATGTGCATAATTTTTAACTTAGTGGTTGCATTCTTATAATTAAATATGCTCATTAAAGTAAACATGTAATCTATCAAAATGTTATCATTTGTACAATACATGACAACTATAATATGGTAATATAGGTACGACATGAATAACTCCTCATATCCAAGGACAACAAGATGGATTTCAAAGTCTAAACATATCTGAATTTTGAAACACATATTCATTTTAGGTATGGATAAGCCCTCCCATTGCACATTCAAGAACTCACCACTTTTCTCCAAGAAATAGGACCGGTTAGTGAGAGGTCAGTATCTTCAACTGGTTCAAGAATAGAAGATTGGAAACTAAATAAAAGCAATGCCATGATGTTGCAAAAAGGGGTGAATATAGGAAACAATATAAAGCTTTCCTAAGCACTACCACAACTGATTCCTTCCACGATACCTATAACTAAAAATCTTCTTCAACTATGATTTCCACTTCATTTTCAACCCATAGGGACCACCCATTTTATCATGCTGAAAAGGACGAAATGAATACCAAACAATCAAGTCACATTGATTGTATGGACTTTTGAATGAATGTAACTTGATTTATTGGTATTCATTTCCTTTGTTTTAGCATGATAAAAATGATGGTCCTAATGGGTCAAAAATGAAGTGGCCATCATAGCAGAATTAAAGGTTGATTCATGGGTCTCATGGAATGAATCAATCGTTGTAGTGTTCAAGAAATATTTGTATTGTTTCCTAAATTTACCCCTTTCTGCAGCATCATGGCATTGCTTTTGTTTAGTTTATGATATTTGGTTCTGGAATGAATTGAGGATGCTGGCCTCACCAACCGGTCCAACTTCTTGCAGACGAGTGGTGAGTTCTTGAATGTATTCCTAGGGAGGATTCTCCTTACCCGAATTGAATATGTCTTCCGAAATTCAGATCTGTTGAAACTCCTGAATCCATCTTGTTGGCCTTGGATCTGAGGAGTTACTCTCTTCAGTACCTGTATTACCATATTATAGCTGTCATATATTGTACAAATGATAACATTAGGACATCTTACAATGATAAAATTATGACATATTACATATTACAACTAGGTCAAAAATTATGCACATAGCATCACATGTTTGTGTGGATAGAACGTTCATAAGCATGTTTACTTGTAAAAATGCAACCACTAGGATAGAAATTATGCCCATGAAATCACATGTTTATGAGGATAGAATGTTCAAAAAGACATTCCTCATTTCCCTCTAGAGTGGCAATCACAGCTAAGACAACATGGAGGAAAAAAGCACTCACCTGCAAAGACTCCAGAAATGTGAGATTCCCCACTATTCATGTGCTGGTTCTATCTAAACTCTCAAATTTGTGGATAATGTTCTAATAATTTCTTCTAGGAATGTATTAATGTTATTGATAAAGGAAAAAGTATATATTGGCTAGATATTTCTATTTCAAATAATAAAAGGAATAAGGATTCTTGAAATGCATTGACGGATACTGAATGGACCTAAAAAATGGAGGTATACACCCATTTGGAACTCTGAATCTAGAGCTCTATCAGAATTTATTGAATCAATAATTGTCCCACAAGAGGTTAAAGTAACCCTACTCAAACTTGGACCTCTTATGGGTGAATGACTTATGGGATATTATTGTTCATTTGTTTAATCCAGCTGCTCGCAAGACTTCGAAAGGAAATTGTGGTACTGTTCATGATTTTGATTTCGTTTGGATCGATTGGAGAATTATTAGACATGAGCCACATAACATTATATGATCCTAGGATATCCAAGGGAACTCAAGACAATCAGTCTTGTAATTTGACATTTTACAAAACATTTTTTTTGTAGTTCAACACGTATTTGACTGTGTAAATACATAAAGTGTTCGCAAAATAACTGCCAAAATTAGAAATACTAATATTAAATTGTAGCATCAAGAGTAATCTGTCAAAATTACAAAAGTTGTAGCATGAGGACTAATATGTCAAAATTATTAATAGGTGTTAAACTGTAGCATATTTGTATATATACTTTTCAATGTTTGTGGAATTTCTCAAGTTACTTTCGGTTGGATTGTGATTTCCCACCATGTCTTTTTTGTTATTATCTTTATTTTCAAGGAAGGTTATTAAATAGGGAAAGAATCAATAATTGGTTGCAATTTTGTCATTCAAATAATATAACAATGTATTTTCATGAATTAGGTGGTGTTACCACCTAAGTTGTACTTAGTGGTTTTTTAGTAAGTGAGCCTGGTGAACCGGACAAAGATGATTTGTTCGGACTTCAGAAGACCTTCATAATTGCTTCTGGGAAGTGCTTGTTGTACTATATCACATGTTCATACCCCGTAGGGGAGTTGTAACAAAATTTTCTAGCATCATAGTGTCTATAAAAGACTCGGTCTCCTAGACTTGTCAATTCAATCAGCCCAAGGTGTTTTTACCCTTGGTTATTATTGGTTATGGAATAAACGGCTGATAATTTTTTAGTTTTTCACCAAATACCTCGAAAGTTTGGCTGGTCGGCTTGGAATTTAGGAATATTGAGGTTATTATAGTCTATGTGTCAATGTATAAACATGGTAGGCATTATGGTCGAGTCATATGAACATGTCTAAGTCCCCTTAGGTTTTTTTTTTTAATTTTTAAAGTTTTTTTTAAGTTTTAATCTTTCCAAAACTTAGGCTATTTTTTGATAGTCTAAATGGAAAAATTGGTTTTGTAATAAAAGTGGGCTCATAAATTAGTTTCATTCATGGGGGCACTCATTTTCTAACTCATAGCACTCGATAAACCCATAAACCCACTTTTCCTAAGTTTTGAGTGATTTTCCCATCACTCAAGTCAGAAAACCCTAAAAATCAAATATTGATTGTTTTAATTGATAAATTAATTAAATAATGGAGAAAATCCAAATTCCTAAGTCAGTGGAATTTGCTCCGATTTGACTGAAATTGGTCTCATTGGCTTTGGATTGACTAAAGCCGACCATTCCTTGACAAAAGAATTTGATCTGGGCTGAAGAGGGAGTGTACCACAGCATGCATCCTTGAGATTTGCATCCTCTCTCTCTCTCTATATGTGAATATTTGAGGTATTCTCAAGTCATATGTGATGTAGTCAGTGGAATATCACTCTCAACTATCTTTTACACATATAGAGGTTCCTTATGATTTGGAGTTGAGCCGAAATGGAGGAGTCAAGAACAAGGTGACAACCTTGACTCAAGACTTGCCCCCAAGGACACACCGAGTGGCTTGAATATTTCTACCACGTTCCCCCCCAGGTGTGTGAAAGGCAGCAACAATTTTTGGCACTGTTGCTTGGGATAAATCTTTTTATTCCCAGAGTACGAATTTTTTTTTCTTCCTTTTTATTTTTCTTTTGTTTAATGAATTCTTAGAGTAGATATTTCATTTTCATCTCATGACTCCACTAACATTTTTTAGTTTTATTTTTACAAAGAAAAGCAAAAAATAATTTTTGTGAAAGATTTATAAATGCTTAGTTTTCTTTTTCACATGGCGACTCCATTGAAGGGATAAAACCCTACTTTCTCGTAATTTTGTTGAGACTTGTTGTGTGTAGATCAACTCATACGAAATAGTAAAACTTTCACATGCTCATTATTCAATAGCTCCGGTTCAATACAAAATACATGGTTGATATATGCTACTGATAAGCCATTATGGATGATCAAGATTATGGTGCCCTAATTTCCAATGCATATCCTCCCATCGATTTCTCGGGCATCCCGGGTTTTCCTAACTATGAACCATATCTCCAGGATGAAAGATATTCTCGGGCTCCTATTTTTTATGGAAATGGTGATTCAACTGTCTATCACATCATATTTATTTTTTCATTTTTTAATAAACTCAACATACTTCATAGGGATAATGTGATGCGAGTTTTTGCTAATTCTTTGGAAAAGAAGGCTTGGACATGATTTTGTGGTCTTTCTGATAAATGCATTACCTCCCATGGAGACTTATGTGCTATGTTTTTTGAGAGGTGGCATGATGGTGAGGGAGATATGGTAACGGTGGTAGAAAGGATCCTCACCTTCCTAAATGAGATAAAGGAGCCCATGACTTCCATTATAGATGAACATACTCGGGATGATTTGAGGTATTGTCCTCATGTCACCATAACTGAAAACATTAAAGATTTGAGGTATTCTCAAGTAAGATGTGATGCTGTCAGTGGAATATCAGTCTCAGCCATATTTTTCACATATAGAGGTTCCTTATGATTTGGAGCTACATGGGGATTATGGAACAAGTTATCATTTGATAAGTCATGATGATCAGTATGATGATGTAGTCATTCTACCTCATCTTGCCATTTGGTATATCAGTCCTATCCAGTCATGGATAGAAGTAGCCTGTGCAAGCACATACCTATTTGGGAAGAACATTAATGAATTTATTCATGCCTATGATTTCCCATCCAACACGCCCATTCCAGATCATCATGTAGGTTTGCATTCTCTAAATAAAGTATCCTTACTTTGGATGGTAACTAAAGACAAGGAAAAAAAAATTACGCTAATAAAATGCTTAGGTGGTTACATTGGATTTCTGATTACACTTAACCCTTTTTATATCATGCTTAGAGTAGGAAAATAAGCTCCTTAAAAGAGGGCATTTACATTCCACATTTTTGTTTTGTACTTAGCTATAATAATAATAAAATATTTCATTAGTTAGTTACATTTATTTTGTTTAAATACATCATCTTAATGGTTCATTTAGTTTTTATATAAAGCTTGTGCTACTGAGGTTTTCTTGTCAAGTTGAGATGTTTTTACAGGGTGTATAAACAAGAGATTCTGGTGTTCTTCTATCCTCTCCTTGGCCTATGACCAGATTGAGCACACGTCCCGCAGTTGGAGCCAAATGTTACGACCTAGGTTGTACTTAGTGGTTTTTTATCAAGTGAGCCTGGTGAATTGGACAAAGATGATTTGTTCAGACTTCATAAGACCTTCAGAATTGCTTCTAGGAAGTGCTTCTTGTACTATATCACATGTTCATACCCCGTAGGGGAGTTGTAAGAAAATGTTCTAGCATGGTAGTGTCTATAAAAGACTCGGTCTCCTAGACTTACTTGTCAATTCGATCAGCCCAAGGTGTTTTTTCCCTTGGTTATTATTGGTAGTTTAATAAATGACTGATAATTTCTAAGTTTTTCACCAAATACCTCCAAAGTTACATAGGTTGGTTTGGCATTTAGGCCGATTGAGGATATTAGAGTCTATGTGTTAATGTATAAACATGCTAGGAATTATGGTTGAGTCATATGAACATGTCTAAGTCCCCCTAAGTTTTTTTATTTTTATTTTTTAAGTTTTTATAAAGTTTTAATTTTTCCAAAACTTAGGCTATTTTTTGATAGTCTAAATGGAAAAATTGGTTTTGTAATAAAATCGGGCTCAAAAATCAGTTTTAGTCATGGGGGTGCTCATTTTCTAACTCAGAGCACACGATAAACCCATAAGCCCACTTTACCTAAGTTTTGAGTGATTTTCCCATCACTCAGGTCAGAAAACCGTAAAAATCAAATATTGATTATTTTAATTGATAAATTAATTAAATAATAGAGAAAATCCAAATTCCTAAATGAGTGAATTTGCTCCAATTTGATTGAAAACAGTCTCATCGGCTTTGGATTCACTAGAGCTTACCATTACTTGATAGAAGGAGTTGATCTAGGCTGAAGAGGGAGTGCACCACCACATGCACCCTTCAGATTTGTGCCCTCTCTCTCTCCTCCACACATGTGAGCTCATCTGGATGTGATTTGGTTGAAGTTTCAGTTAACTAGTTGAGGTGTTAGCCTGATCAACACTCCAATTTCTAGTTATGCTTAGTAAAACTCAAATCAGACTTAGTTAGACTTAGATCAAGCTCAACTTGACTGAGTCATGCAGCTGCAGTCTCTCTCTCCTTGGGAATTGCGCCCCCTCTGGGATAAGGTTCCAGTTTTTGTTATAAATAAAGCACGGTTTTCCTCTTCCAAGCTAGTTAGATTTGGATTGAAGAGTTGTTTCCATTGTCATGCTGCTATATTTTCATTGTGAATAAAAAAGGATTGGAGGCTATACCGTGTAATGCATATGTTTGTGTGGATTCCCAGCGTCATGCTGCTAATGTGGTAACTGCAATTTTTTTTGAATTTTTGTGTTGCTTTGTATTCTGGCTTCAAGGATTTGATTGAATCAAGTAAGGGTGTAAACTAGGAAATTAATATTACTTTCTATTGTTTATTCATATTATGTATGCCCAATAATTTCAGTTATATGCTTAAATAAGATTATTTTTGCATGATCTTTCATTTTTGTTGTTTCATACATCTATATCCAGATCTCACGAGGTCTTGTGAAGGGTTTTGTTATTTAGTTGCAGGTTCCCGATTGAATGAAGGTGTGGATCAATATTGACGCCATTCCTTATCCAATAAAATGAAAACTCTGTCCCTCGGCACTCCACAAAAGGGCCTCCTTTCAGCTTGTTCCAAGCAACGAACCAACCTTCTCTTCTCTTCTTCTCTTTTATTTAAAATAAATTAAATCTTCTTGGTTACTTTGTTTATGCATGAGCTTCTAATTTCTCATATGCAAAATATCTCATTAGATCTCATACATAAGCATTCAAAAAGCTAGATCTTTGTTTTTCAAAAGTTTTCCATAAGCATCATAGATCTGGCATAAAGAAATCATCTTTTGCATGGTATTTTGAAGGAAATCTATAGCTTGCATGCATTAGATTTATGTTTTATGTTATAAAAGATAAATCCAACAATCAGTGCGCATCATATTGGCTGCTATAACAAACTTAAATAATTAAATATCAATATTAATTATTAATATTAATATATATTGATATTAATAATTAATAAATGGTAATTAGTAAACTATTCTCAAATGACGCATCCTTTCATGGATGGAATAGAAAGTGCCTTTACAATTAATATATATATGGCACTCACTTTGTAATCTTTTATCATCATTCATTTTTAATATTATTTAATATTTTCAATATGGAATTATTTTCCATTGGTTGATTATTCAATTGAGTAATCATTGTGGGTTAAAATGCGAATCATGTGGGTTTAGAAGTCTCTGTCTGCTTCAAGTGGTATCAGAGCAAGAATGAGAGGAAAAAATAAAGAATAAAAAAACATAAGTTAAAAAGAAAAGTTAAATTTTTTTTTCAAGGTTTCCTTGAATTTAGGTCCTTGACCTCACAATGGATTTTAGCCATCCATATTCGGAGTTTCTTTGGTAAAAATTGGTTTTTGACCAAAAATTGGCCTTTGGCCTTTGAATTTCATTGAAGAAGTATTAATTCCAGTCCAGATATGAAGCAAGAACAAGAGGGAAAAGTGAAGAATAAAAAGTAAAAAAAATAAAAAAATTATCAACAAAGAAATAAAAGGGGAGAAGTTAAAAATAAAAAGTGAAATAGCCCATGGTTTTACAAAATAACCCATCGTTTCACTTATGCTTTGAGGACAAAGCATATTGAACTGGAAGGCAATGTAACAAACTTAAATAATTAAATATCAATATTAATTATTAATATTAATATGTATTGATATTAATAATTAATAATTAATAAATGGTTATTAGTAAACTATTCTCAAATGACGTATCCTTTCATGGATGGTATACATAGTGCCTTTACAGTTAATATATAAATGGCACTCACTTTGTAACCCTTTATAATCATTCATCTTTAATATTATTTAATATTTTCAATATGGAATTATTTTTGATTGGTTGATTATTCAATCGAGTAATCATTATGGGTTAAAATGTGAATCATGTGGATTTAGAAGTCTTTGTTTTCTTCAGCTTCCCAAAAGGAAAGCCAAGATCCCAAGGAAAGCTTTCTTTCCTTGGTTCCGTTTTCACCTTTTTATTAACTAGTTTGAACTTAGCTCTTTTCAGTTAAAAGTGCGATGACCCAAAGGTACTTTCAAAGTGCTTTTGGGCATATTTCAGTTTATTTTTTGCATTCTTTCTATTTTTTCTCTAGATTAGTTTCATTTATTCAAAATAGTGTACTTTGATTACTTTCATCATATCTTCCATATTATAAAATCAAAGTAACTTGAATACTTACCCCACGAATCTCGATTGAACCGAAAGGTGAAAGAGGATTGTGCTAGATTTAATTAGAGAACCTGTGGTTTGTTTTATTTGTGTTGCTTCATTATTCACTGTTAATTTCTGCAAGCAATCTTTTAAAATCAACCCCCTCCTTGATTACCCGATTAAGTTCCACTTGGACCGAAAGAGGTTCCTGGAGGGTTTTCTTTTTTGATAAAAACACATCGATTAAAATTTACTAAAAAGTACAAAGACTCCAATGTGTATGCTCTGTGTTTTGGCTGCGATTCATCTGATTAGTCAAGCTGCATCAAAAGCAACATGAGTGACTAGATTAATTATGTTTCACCTTCCCCAATTAACCACCATCAGGTGAAAATCCAACGCCTCGATCAAACCATAAATGGTGGCAAAATACCCCAAGGAAGTCGGAACTACTCGGCAGTGACCTCAAGGAGTCGATATTCTTAGAGACTCTATTCATCCCACACATTCCTTGCGGGTAGCTGTGAAGGTTTTATTTTTGGACATACTCCAAGTACCCGTTAGGTATATCTGGAGTCCTCCTTTGCCTAATTTAATCCACTCATTTTTTATATTAACTTAAAACGTACCAAAATACAATTGCAAAACACTCACTTCAAGCACATGCAAGCACATTTAATCATTTTGTGACTCCATTTTAAGGCACTAGTTATTTGTTTACTTCGTTCGATATATATATTGTGTGTCATCGTTGTGCTTACTTGTGTTTATTTTTCATCTTGTTATCTGTGGTTCTCAATTGTTAATTTCAAACTTCTAAGCATCTTATTCAATTTAATACCATCATACTGAAGTAATTAGCCTTTGTAACTTAATAGGGTCTACCCCCATTTTCTTCATTAGGAGTTGAGCCTAGACAAAGGAGTCAAGAACAAGGTGACAACCTTGACTCGAGGCTTGCCGCCAAGGACACACCGAGTCATTTGAATATTTATGCCATGTTCCCCCCCAGGTGTGTGAAAGGCGGCAACAGGTGGGAAAGGTGACTTTATAGGTATAAACTTGGTTTCATTATTTTTCAAATTTTTTAATTGTAGATTTCTAGTGAATAAGTTATATATGTTCCAATTTTGACACTTGACTATCAACTGCAATGTAAGTTTATACTATAGAATATATTGTTGGTTGTGGAGCTTGACCTTCCAGATCTAGAGATATTATTCAGCTATGTTTGTACCCTAGGTTTACTATACACTCATTCCTCAACTTTGGGTTTTGGAGCAGCAACGTAAAAAAGGGGGGTTCAGCGGCAGTGCCCCCGAGAAATGGGGTTTCAAGGGTGGAGCCCTCGAGAAAAAAATTTGGGATGTTTTTTGGCCAATAGTTTTGTGGACCCATGGTATTTGGTTAACTGTAGTATTTTCCCATGGTATTTCCCCTATAAAAAGAAATCATTGTAATATGGCTGTGTATGGTATTGTATTGTATTGTAACATTGTAAACAATCTCTGTAATTGTGTGAGAGAGACTGTGAGAGCGTGAAGAAGAAGTGCAGCAGTATTTGTACAGGTTGTATCCCTTCATCTTTCTAGATGGTAATAAAAGGAATGGAATTTTATGTGTGGGCATAGCCCATTGTTTGGGTGAACCAAGTTATATCTATGTCTCTCTATAATGCGTTTTGCATCTTTTTTAATGATTTAACTATATAACTGTTATTTCTCTACGGTCCTATTTTCTAACATTTATTGTCTTTATATAATTTACTCTCCTTGTATTTTGCAGTGTCTCTAGATTCTATAATGCTTGAACTTTTAAACGTGAATGGCCTTCTTTTTATTTCCGACATGGTTTCTTCCTTCTATTTCCTTGTAGTTTGATGTTAAAGTTTTTTCCTTGGAATTTTATCATAAAAGAATTTTGGTTTTGTTTATAATAGATGACCATGCTTAAGGATAGGTCTAATTTCTAGTTATCATATAGCTACAAGAAAAACTGATCTTTTCCAGAGTGAGACTAGAAGCCTAAAAAAATACTTAATATAACAGTAGATCTCTTCCATATCTCATGAGATTGTTTTATTGTTTTCCAAGTATCACAATAACAATGGTACTAGTAAGAGATGCAGTTGTAATTATAGTACTTGGAAAAGAGTTGGACAATTATTCGTCCAAGGATCTTAGTATACATTCATCAAGGTGATTGAACTAGATATTTATCCCATATTCCATGACTCCATGTATCAATATTTGGTTTCTATGCTTCTTGTTTAATTATGGAACTGATTCTTTTTGTTGGTGGTGAAAAGATATCCAAAAATATCATAATAACCTTATTATTAACAAAACTAGAAATGACTTTATAATCTAATTATATGGAAAACACCTTAATATTAATAACTTTGTAAGATATCTATAGAAAATGTACCAGAAGAAAAAGCAAACAATTAACTTAGCCCAACACAAAGGAAATGAGATAACAGTGTAATGTTTAAAAAGACTGAAGTATACACAAACTGCATTAATTAATTAATTATGAATTAATGTTAAAATTGCATTAATCAATTGATTATGTAAAAAACCACTTTTCCACAAATTTAATTGGCCAATTGGTAAATGTTTCCTGTTGGAAAGTATTATTCTCTTTTCATATGGAGTGTATGGGTGAAAGCAAATTGAAATTCTATGTATATTTATGTAAATGTATTTTACAATGTATTCAATTTAAATTTAGAGCCTACATGTGTTTGGTTTTATATTTTATTATTATTATATATATTGAGTTTTGGAACCTACATGTGCTACAAACATGACACATCCCATCAACGTTTGGCTATTAAAAGGGCCTCTTGGTTAAATGAAAATGGAAAATCAGAGTTATTGTGATTATGTCAACTAGTGAGGAATACCCATCCATAATATTTTAGGGTTATTGTGTCTATTCTAGATAAAATAGTTTCATGTTAGTATGGGTGGCCATCTTGCTTTTAGTTATGTACTCCAATCACATGGTGGACTCATAACCTCGAATTCTTTGTTTATATAAATCCTTTATACTATTCGGGGCAAGTGATCATACAACCTAGGAAGGAAGGAAATAAGAATTATAAAAATATCGTTGGAAAAAACCCTAACATATATCTATATTATTCTAATTTTTAATTGTTAATTCTTGCTGGCTCATTCAGTTAAGGTGTGGATCTTGTTAGCAGGGCGAGCCTAGGAGCTAGTTGGGAGGAGACACCAAAATATACAACCATCTTATGATTTATTAGGCTATTCAAACAAACAAAAAATTTCTATTTTTTAATTGTTTACTATAACATGTGATAAAATCATTAACTGCCACGACAAGATAGTCCTAAATGTACAAGTACTTTGACAAAGAATAATAAAAAGAATCAAATTTTATTTAAGGATACAAGTTACTAACTCGTAAATCTTGTATGTGTGCCTAGATGTGGGATACAAACAACTTACTTGGGAACTCCACATTAATTACTTAAGGTATATGATATATTCATACAAATACTTTCACAAAATTCTTTGGAAAATATTAATCAATTCACTTGATATAAGAAATGAAAAAAGATTGCAACATAAAATATCAATAAATTTACATCATATGAGAAATGAAAAAAATATTTCAATGGAAGATACCTTATTTTGAATGGTTTGATGACTTAGATTCCCCTAGGTTGCAATTTCTTAGCAAATAGTTCAAATGATTCGTCCTGAGTGAAAGGCATTGAAACAAACAAACAAACAAAAAAAAATTTAATTGTTTAGTATAACATATGTTAAAATCATTCTTTGTCATGAGAAGATGGTCAGAAATGTACAAGTAATTTGACAAAGAATAATGAAAATAATCAAATATTATTTAAAGATGGAAGTTACTAATAAGTAAGCAAAGATAAAATATAGTATGTGTGCTTGGAGGTGGGAGAAAAATAGCTTCCTGGAGAAATTGAGATTTAAAACATAAGGTATAGAATATATTCATTCAAATACTCATATAAATATTTTCACAACACTCTTTGGAAAATATAAGAAATAAAAAAGATTGCAACATTAAATATCAATCAATTTACATCAATGAGAAATGAAAGAATTATTTCAATGGAAGAGATATTTTTTTGAATGGTTCAAAGGGTGGTCAAGTTTTTCCTCTGGAATAATATTGAACTTCCTCTTATTTTATCTGTGAAGATATGGCAATAACAATACCATATCCATTGTCCACGGAACAAGTTTTCGCTCAGCAAAACCTTCCCAATCAACCCTGCCTCAACAACCAACAAGGGCAGGGAAAGAAAACTCAAGGAAGAAACCAAGGTAATAATCAGCCACAAGGAGGCCGACAACTACCTGAACTTCCCACCAAAATAAAAAAAAACCCACTGGCACAAAACCCCCAGCATCTTGATCGATCGGGAAATAAGCCACAGTTACAAACCAATCATCTGTGTGCACTATGCAACACCTATAGTCATTACATGCATCTGTGCCCTCACATGGCTCATGTACAACAAATTATCCAAAATGGCGCTCAATAGGATGCCAACATAGCGGCTCAAGCTCATCCCAACTCAACACCACCAGGTCCTCCACCTATGGTCCTCGAAAACCCTCTACCACACTGAGGAATGGTTTCAACCCAATCCCTCGACCCACCTCCTCCTTCGTGCTCCTGTTGTGGCCCCACCTATAGAGACTAGAGTCCACCACCTTATGACAGTGTCATCTGATGCAAACCTCTAGAATTGATGTAGCCAGTATGCCTCCACCACATAAACCACTGACCCATTAGTGACATCTACTTCTAACACTTCCAGTATACCACTCCATTTATTTATAACCCCCACTGATGGGGTGACCAGAGTACCGTGGTTTCCTATACGACAGATCGCCAACAACACGATTGCTCTATAAGTGCTAAAAAATTTACAAACACAGTGAAAAGTGTTGTTCCCCAAACTAGGTGTCGTTGATCCCTCTGATTCAAGGTTGATTATGTTTAATCTGGATCAAGGAGAACCTAGGATTCCATCCACCATCTCCTTACAAGTTTTGGTCTCAATTCATAATTTGGTTGTACATTGATGTATCATTGATGAAGGGGAATCCACCTGTGTTATGTCGAACTTTGTCTTGGAGAAACTCATGTCCCCTACCCTTCAAAAATCCACTTTATTATAACCTCTTTATTGGATTTAGCTACATGTATGCCATGAGAGCCATGGCCTCCACCATCTTTTGACTCTTCATGTTTCCTCATGATGGAAATATCGTGACTGTCGACCAGTTGACTTACTACGATCCGTAGGGGTCGACCACATCGGAACACCTCATTCATACCATTAATACTGCCATTGACAATGTGTCCATCCCTTCCATATCTATTGTAGGCCCAAGATTATTTTCCAAGACTCCTATGGCGGACACTTTCCCATATTTACCACCTCTCTCTATGCCAACTTACACAACAGATTTGTGTACTATCACATCCAGTACCATCCTGACCACATCACAACATCAGTCACAACCCCAACCACTTGCACCGTAGAATTATTGGATTTTCTTCCTAATCCATGCAAGTCCTTTCATGTTTCCACCATATGGTATCATGAGAAAGCCTATAATGGCTACTATTAATTCACCTAATTTTACATTGGGAATTCCCGTGTGGTACCTTCAACCACCTACCCCACCTTTGATGCCCCAGTTTGTGTTGAATCTCATCCAACCTATTAATATGTAGTAATACCCTCCTCTTGGCCCATTGAACAGGCCTTTCATCCCCAAAAATTCCCCTCCTCTCCCAAATAAGGTTGAGGGAAAGTCCACCAAAGAAAGAGTCGATCCTCGCTTGACTCCACCTTGCACTTTATGCCATATACAAGGTCATGCAACAAAATATTGTCTAGAGATACCTATCCTTCGCACACACATAGATGCTATGGATACAACTAATGGTACTCCAATAGTCATCATCCCAGATATGCCAACAGTCAAGAACAAGTCATTGCGGACAAACCATCCTTGCACAATTTGCAGCTTGTATGGCCACTATTCTCACCATTGACAAGGATTTTTCCGAGAATCAGTCTTTCCTTCATGACCTTTGGAAATACTCATGAGTCTGAAACCACCGTCATTGAGGAAAATCACCCTCCATATACCTCCTTCAACATGACCACCATTTAGACAATATCTAATTCTAGTAGTACTTTCCTGTCCTCGACTGTGGGAGATCGACCTGATCTATCCCGACACCACTTTCGTGGTAATGGAGAGATCATTAAAACCACCACCGGTTTTACCCCATTTCACTTAGATCATGACATGGATTCAGTTCTTCCCATTGAATTCTAGATTCCCCCCCCCCACCCACGTACTTTGCACCAACTACAGAGTCTCCAAGGAAAGGCCAATTTCCTTCGCCAAAGGACCTATTCCTGAGTCGCTCACCATGCAACACTTGGGGAACAATTTTTATTTTTTGTTCTACATCAGTTTTACTATGAGTTGGTGGCCCCATGTAGTACTTTCTCCATGTCTATTCATAGTGAGTCCATTGTATAAATCCTTTGAATCATTTGCACATGACTATGTGGATATAACCCCTGCTTCTGCGCCGATGGTAGCCCACTGAAGGGTGTGGTCCCACGGCTGCACATGCACACAGTATGTTGGATGTATGATCTAAATATCACTATGATATCATATCGTCAGGTCCCAAGACTTTCCCTAGAGTTCAAGGTCTCTTCATATCTCCCCGGTATTACATGCCCACGTATGGATCATCCTCTACAAGGATAGGAAGCTACCACCATTGTGCAAAATTCTCCCAGGTCAAGAAATGATATTTTAGACTGCCTCCCTTTTTTATGATTCTTTAGGCCATTTCCTAGAGTCACGTTGATTTGCATACCAGCACACGAATCATAGCTTG
The DNA here is from genome assembly GCA_001517045.1 of Pseudotsuga menziesii. Taxonomy (NCBI): domain Eukaryota; kingdom Viridiplantae; phylum Streptophyta; class Pinopsida; order Pinales; family Pinaceae; genus Pseudotsuga; species Pseudotsuga menziesii. The sequence goes on from LPNX010805682.1 coordinate 95,715, forward strand.
TACATTGAGCTAGCTCCATATGCATAGGACTCCATTTGGTCTAGTTTTTACCCATACACCACTACACCAGGGCCAGCATCACTAGATTCTAGTGAGAGTCATCTAAAGTCTATTTCAGACGTATTTTGCACCACCAGGTTTGGTTTTCTGTCCTTTGTCTTTTGATGAGACCCTTGTCTCGTGATCTCACTATGATTTTATGGGCTATTTCTTGGAAGTCACCATGATTTGCGTTCCATCATGCAAATATCCCTTTGTATGTATTACCATGTTCATGATCCATTCACTCCATCCATACTACACAGTTGGCCATTTTTTATTGCCATCTATCATCCCGTAAGGGGGCCCCAATAGTTTTATGCATTTATTCCTCTCAACCATGTTCACAACATAACCTCTTTCCAAATATCAAACACTCCCCCTTGCTCGGTTGACCATTATGGAGTTTATGTTAAGCTCTTTTCTAACTCCTAACAGAATGAAAATATCATCAAGCACGCTTGCTTCCTTTCACACTCATTAAAGTACTTGAAAGGGTGTCTATGTAGCCTCATTTATATCCATTTTCAGACTATATAGACTATGATAAGAAAAGAACCACTTTGGCACATTCAATCCAGGAATGTTTCCCTTTCCATCCTTTTACACTTTCTCAGGAATTGGGACTAATATTTATGAAAAATATCATCATGGGTTTTCTTTAAGCTCTTTTCCACCCTTCTAATCAAGAAAATATTGCCAAAAAAGCTTGGTTTCGTTCATTCTCGTAAAAGTATGTGAATTACCATAGAGTCAGTATAGGTTTAACCTTTTCCCTCTTGATTGGACTACACATAATTAAGAATTATTCCTTCCCCAAAGGTTAGGAGAGCTCTCCTACGCACACTTTTATCCTTTTTTAGAATAAGGAGTGTGATCACTCCAGGAAGCTCCTCTAGGTTCTAGCTCGAGGATGCTTGGTAGATTACAATGTTTTTAGGATTTTCTAATATGGATCAAGTCAGGTGACCTATATAGTCTTCCAGTCTCAAGACATGCATGAAACTCACTCAATTACAAGGCTTTTAGTTACAACTGTTTAGTAGTTGACAATAAGGTGCAACGATGGAGAACTCACTAGGCTGGTAGATTTACATACAAAATAGATGCATATAAATGGCTAAATCCTAACAAGGATGGTACTTATAAAGCAAATCACATTAACTCACCAATAGGATGACATCTATTAGTTATTAATCAACTTGAAAGTAACCTAAATTACACATTCAGGCATAAGTATAGTAAAGACAAAGATGAAGGCTGAACAAATCATAACAAAAGAGCTTATATTCATGAATGAGAAAAATGAGAAGCTGACAATAGTATGGGTTTATAAATCCCTGAGCCTTTTTTATAAAAATAGTCTTAGGCTTTATAGCCTTTTACAAAAATATACAGATCCTAAAACATGGATTTGTTTTTTTACAAAAACAAACAAAGTAACATTTTTTTCCAAATTAGGGTTTGAAACCCTACCTAACTACTTGTCTAACTATAATGAATATTTAGTTCACTTAATGACTATTTAATAACTGAAGCAATGTTGGTGATCACTGATGCTGGTCCTCTGCCAGTTAGACCACTGATTTCTCTTTGACAGCTAGGGTTGGTGCCCCTTAGCGTGGTTATGTCATAGTTGATCTCACACAAAACTTTTCTAATGCATCCTGTTATCTCCTAAAATAACCAGTCTGTTTTCTTTTATTTTAGGTGATAGGTTTGAGTCAAAAGTTTTTATTTTTCTCATTACTAAGTCAAAAAAAAATCAAATTTATTGAGTCTTAATTTCAAAATTTTGAAAAAACAGCTTGTGGTAGTTAACTCTGTTTTGTAGAGACTAGGTTTGCTACCAAAAGACCTCAGTTCTGGCAGCCGGGAGAATCGAACTAAGGATCAAGTTCACACTAGCTGCCAAAAGAGCCCAGTCTTGGCGACTAGAAGGATTAAGCTAAGTTATGATTAGCTGTCAAAAGGGCGTCTCATTATTAAAAAATTAAAAAGGAGAGCACGTGTCCGTACTCAGCCTCACATCAAACGAGCCTGTGGGTTTTTGCCGCCAAGGAGAAGATCAGAGCGCATCTCACACGACCATCATGAAGTTTAATGGCGTTTTGCTGCTGAAAGCAAGTCGTGAAACACCGTATCATTAACTACACAGGATTACGCAGGGGTTTCAAGATATGATACATAGCTCCAGACCATTCGAAGCTGATAGATCCATCATTCACCCAGGGGGCTCATAATGTGAAGCATCTGAAGATCATGTGGAGCTGATCGAATCATCATTGCACACGAAGTTGGGCGATTCCATAGGCGATTACCTGCTAAGCTCATTCAATGGGTATCTTAAAGCATCACAAGCAGGCCCGAGGCTCCTTGTTATGTTATCGCGCAGTGGAAGTTCTGGTTCAAATCCAAGAGTTCCTTTTCATCAAAAAACAAATCACGGGACCTCTTTGCAAAGGTTCGGCTCATGGCCAAAACAGGCTTACCACTCAGAACAGAGCTCGATGGAGGGGGGTACCTTGAGTCTCACCCACAAGTAGCAGAGTACTTCAAAACTGCGCAAGTGTTCGATTATTGTGAAAGGCTCACCAGTTTTAACCAGCCACTCGCCGAAGCTTTCGCTCTGAGTTACAATGGAAAGATAGTAAAGTTTGGCCGAGAAGAGTTTCATGTGGACGAGGCAGCCATAGCTGAGTGTACAGGCCTCCCCAGGACAGGGCAAAGTTGGTTTAAGACCACTAAGGCCTCAGACATTGAATTCAGGTCATACCTTCTACCAGCTCATAAAGAGACCATTCAGAGAAGAGATTTTCCCATCACTTTCCTCGAACCACAATGGAAAACCTTGTTGAAGGCCATTTTCGTTTATATAACCTGTGAAGTCCGATATCATAGGGTGCTGCATTATCATTTTAAGTTATTAAATCACTTCACAGGAAGGGTAAGTATAAATCTGCCATTTTTCTTTCCCAAAACCCTAACGAAAATGGCGAAGCAAGTTCAGGCTAGACCGAGCAAAGTGGCAAGCAGAATCTCCCACCAGGGTCTCGTGACTTTGATAATCAAGGAGCTGTTGAAGAAAAGGGGCATAGACTGGAACTATTTCTTGTTTTGGCATGAGTTCCCTACAGAGCTTGCAAATGAGGAAGCGGTTGTACAGGGTAAAAGCGAAAAGAGCAGTACTCCCAAAACCAACAAAAGAAAGAGGAGAGCCATCTCTCCTCAAGCCCAAACAGAGTCTCCTTCCTCATCTAGCAAAAAGAGAAGGGCAAAGAAGAAGCTAGTATTTGAACCAGCTGAAGGAGCCCCTCAAGGAAGAAATCCTCTAAATCTCCCTTACTCAGGATCTGAGTCTGGAGACGAAGGAGATCAAAGGGCAGAGCAGCCCATTGAAGGGGATAAAGGTAAAGACCTTCCCTCAGCTAAAGCACCTAATCCTAAACCTTCCACACCAGAAACCAGCAAGTCCAATAAACTGCTACAGGAACTTGCCCAAGCAAAACGAAATGTTCAGCAAGTCAAAATGCACAACGCGGAGTTGATTGAAAGGAACATGGAGTTGCATGACCGGAGCCAGGAGATTGTCGAGAAACTCAAGAAGACAACAGAAAGGAACGCAATGCTGATAAAGGAGAATGCTAAACTCTACCGCACTCTCAGAATGCTCAGGCTGAAATTAAGGGAATTGGAGGGAACAGAGATACAACCAATAATCCCACAAGCACAACCATCTGGCCTAGACTCATTGGCTGAGGTCGCCACGATCCCTGAAGTAGAAACGCCTGTGGATACTCAAAAAGAACAGCCTGTGGAAGCTCAAATAGAACAACCTGTGGAAGCTCATCAAAAGAAGGCTAAACGAGCTATACAAAGGAAGGGACCAGTTGCAAAGAAACCTTGACAATTGAGCATCAGCTTGTGGGACAACATCATTTTGTTTCTTTTGAATTTTTGACAGGTTTCAGCTTTTGGCAGCTTACGCGAGCCCCACTGAGCTCATTAGCTGCCAAAAGCACTGACTATTGGCGATTAGCATCGATGGGGTTTTAAGATTTGAAACGGTTACAGTATTTGGCAGCTTAGGCGAGCCCACCGAGCTCATTAGCTGCCAAAAGAACCGACTTCCGGCAGTTAAGGTATCAAATCGACAATGCAGTAAATTGCCAAAAGCTGTTTTTGACAGATTACTATGTTTTTGCCCCAATATCAATTTTTGTTCATGGAATTGGCATAAGACCAGCGTAAGAGATATATTATGGGATATGTTATCCATATCTGAAGACCTTTGGGCGAGATTTTCGGTCAGTAGGGCATCGTTAATAAATTCAACCTTATTTCAAGGTATGCCACTGAAAGTCGACAGTCACATCTATGATTTCAGTTGTTATATGCCAGCCCAGCCCACCGAGCCTTCGAAGGCCAGCTCTTCTGCATCAAGCACTTGGCACAAATCGAAGAGGATTTACTTAATGTTATCTCCTTGATTTCAGAGACTAGTTCAAGTCTTTTTAATATTGTTGTTCAGTTAGCTTTAGTTAATTAAATCAGATCCACGCTTTCAGGATCTGAAGACTACTCTGTAAAGGCTATAAAGCCTGAAAACCAAAATTTTGTAAGGGATCGAGTTTAAAGACTTGGGCCTGTGTTTGCTTGCTAGTCAAATAAAAAATCACAGTTTTCTCTGTTGTTGTACTCAGATTTTGTTACCCGTTGTTATTCTGCACTCTGTTGGATTGTTTAGCTTATGCTCACTATTTGATGGAGGAACTTCTTGATGCTTAGTATAGCCATGCATGATGTATGTACTTGGTTTTATAAACCCTGCAGATTTGATGTATTTGGTTGGATGAGCATTATTCTATATGTCTGTTTTATTATTGATCATCTGATGTACAGTTTCTAGAGCACTGGCTTATTAAATTATTTGGGTTAGCAGTCTGTCATTTGTGCCATTCTTGTATCCTCTCGATCCATTTATTGAAAGTAAATGAATTCTTAAGTTACCAAGCATACTCAGCCATAACCACTGAGTAGTTTCTTGGAGAGCTAACACATCCCTCGGTGCCTTTTATCTTCAGATCATGTCCATGAACCATCTGTAGTTGCCCAAAACTGGTATTGTATGCCACAAATTGCCTTTAAGCCTTTGTCCGCTTTTGGTGGTTAAAGGTCCAGTCTATCGAAATCGTTAGCTGCTAAAAGTGGCTCTTTTGGTGGCTAATGAACTGCCCCAGTGTCCGCCTAAGACATCAACAGCCTTGTTTTGCAAAAAATATTAGGGTTTCTTCAAAAATTTACCTTCAGGCTTGTTTGCTCAGTCTTACTCTTCCATAGGCTTTGTGCTAGGAGTGTTAACAGTGCCTTGGCTAGATTCAGGAGGCTTGAGACTGATGGTTGCTTTAGCTAGGGTTGATAAGGTGAGGTCGCTGCTAGGGTTTTCTTTGGCTTCCTTGAGATGCAGCCTTTGGATTCTAACCATCTTGTATAGTCTGGTATTGTCCTTAAGGTATCTTGTGTTCATCCTTTTCAAGAAAACATATCTTTCTCTCTGCTTGAGGTAGGACTTGTGCAGTAGCTTGTTTCTCCTAGTCAATGTCTCATTATTTCTCTTTAGTTCTCTTTCCAAGACCTCTATTTCATAAACCTGCCTCAGTAGCTGATTGATCTTCTGACTTCTAGGCTTGCTGGAAGAAGCCCTTTCTGTTGGTTCCTCTTGCTCCTGTTGTGTGGGGGATGGAAATGCTTCAGACACTGGTACAATTTGCAAAGCTAAGGCTACATCCTCTTCTTGTTCTTCCTCAGAATATGAATAGGGTAGGTTTAAGACATTCTCATGGTGTGATTTTTCCTTTCAACCTTTCTCACTGAAATCCAAATTCCTTTTTTCCTTTTTGGTCTTGGAAGAGGAGGGAGGTTGTTCTATTGCTGTAGCTAGGGAAATGGCCCTCCTCCTTCTTTTCCCACTCCTCGGGGTGCTGTATTTCATGATAGGAGACTTCCCTTTCTCCTCTGGCTGAAGGCCTGTCTCAAATCCATTCCAAAATAGAAAATAAGGCCAAGCCATGTTTCTTCTATTCAACAACTCTGGTACCAATAGCTAGATAAGACCATGGTGGGACAACCTGCCAGCAATCTTGGATGGTTGGTCTTTCACTTGATTTGCCGTCTTCCCTAGACTTATGTGTAAGTAAAAGGGCATATTAAGAGGGTTCTTACCTGCGAAGTGGTTCATGAGCTTGAAATGGTATATCATTGCTCTATTATATCTCCCTTCATAGGTTAAATAGGCCACAATGGCCTTTAGCAGCTACTACCAGTTCTCTTCTAGCCATGATGACGGCACACACTTCTTCCATATTATTCCTCTATGCTCAGGGTTGAGGTAAGACCTAAATTCCAACTCTTTTGGTATGGTGGTCTTGAACCATTTCTCTCTCGTGGAAGGGAGTTCTGGCACCTCTGAGATTAGTGCTTCATCTATGAGAAAATCCTCCTTTCCTATGACTGCAATTGAACCATCAAATGACAGGGCAAAAGCTTCAGCCACCTGCTGATGGAAACCTTGTTGTAGCAGCCCACCTCCTGGAAAAGTCTGCAGACTTCTAGATGTACCTCTAAATAACTGATATCACTTAGCTCCTTCCTGAGAGCTGGTCCACTCTTCTTCATATTGATGGGTGTATCTCCTGGGTACCTGCAAAATAGTTTCAGTTCTATTTGTAGTATGCTTTAGTAGGATGCTTATTTTAGAGCTAGTTTTTTTAGGTGGAGAAAATGATAATTTCAAAAATGAAATCAAATGGAGTCTTTTAGGCACTAATTATGAGGGTTTTATGTCTTTATGGAGGCTGAGGTCACAAAAATGATGACAACAGCTCGATCCTCTATATCTCTTTTCCCACATATCCGTAACCTACTTCAACCAGAGCATTTGGTGACTATTTGATGATCCTTTGGATAGGTGTAGGAATACTGAAGGTTTGTAGTCAGATCAGTCTTTTGCCATTTGAATACCGACCCTTTTTACTCATTTCCCCATGCAGTCATACAGCTCCAGATATTTTCGGTGGGTAATCATGCTCTCAAATGATATTTTATCTTCTTGACGGGGTCATATGTGACAGTTCCCAACTGTTTCCTTATTTTTCCCTTTCGGTGGTTAAGATCCTTCATGATTTTTTTAGCTAGCCACCGAAAAGCCAAATTTTGGTGGGTAACGAAACATTGTCTTTCTTTCTTAAGCCATCGAAACTTTTATCCTGTCATCATGGTGAAATTCTTCATTCAGTAGATAACAACCTCGTCAAAAAAACTTTGTAACTGCTTAAAACCTGTTCTTTCAGTGGTTAATAAAATGCCCTATCTTTCACCTAAACCACCGAAAGGGTTTTTCACCCGATGCTGATCTTCCTTCCTTCGGTGGTTACCATATGTGTTGCAACTTTTTCTAATCTATCGAAAGCGACCTTTTTCAGTGGCTAATGAGACATTCCGAGCCTCACCTAAGCCACCAAATGTACTTTTCCAATGCTGGTCTCCACTCGCTTTCGACGGTTAAAACCTTTTTATTTCTCTCTCTAGTCTGTCAAAAGCACCCCATTTCGGTGGCTAATGAGTTTTCTGTAGTCTTTCCTAAGCCATCAAAAGTGTTACTTTGACTCTTCTTGCTTAGACCACTTTTGGTGGTTCGTCTTTTCCCCGTGCTCAACTGTTTAGCCATCGAAACATAGCTTTTCGGTGGCTAATGAGCTATAATAGTCCTCGCCTAAGCCACCGAAAGATATAACTTGTAAAATTTTAATCCAAATAAAAAACAGAGGCTTTCAAATTGTCAGTGATACTGATATCTTTCATTACATAAGAATATTCTTCCTACCATCAAAATAAATTTATTTTGGGAGATAACATTTGGCTCCTACTTGGGGATGGGAACCTCCTAGTGAGGTCCCAAGAATCCCAGACCAAAATGCCTTTCCCTGTAAGAAACTAAATAAATTAACACTATCATTTACTATTCCATTGGGCATGGAGTTTATTCTGTAAGAAAAAACAACCTAATCTATACTAATTTACAATAATAAGGCCTTAGAGCCTCAAATAAAGTAGAGTTTCAAAAACCGCCCATTGACTGGGCCATAAAATACCTCTTCCCCTTCCAGATTCTACAATTTGAAGGTGTTATTCTTATGTACGTGGGCTATCACAAAACGACCAATCCATAGGGAGTCAAATTTTCCATGTTTTACCTTGTCCTGTCTGACAGCATCCCACTTGAGGACCCAATCTCCAACTTGGAAGTTGTCTATTTTTTATCCTTTGTCAAACATTTCCTTTATCCTTTGTTGATGGGATTTTGATTTTCCTATAACTTGCTTCCTGATTTGCTGTAATTCCACCAAGTCCATCATCCTTCTCACCATATCATTTGGTTCATCTTCCTCTTCCGGAAATTACTTTGCCACTGGAAGAATGAGATGGATAGGGAAAATGGCCTCAATGCCATAAACTAGCTTGAATGGAGAAGTCCCTATGGATATTTTGTGTGTTACCCTATCAGCCAATAAAGCAAACTTAAGCTTTGAATCCCATCTTTTCTGATTTGTCTCCAGAAATTTCCTGATGATCCTGACTAAAATTTTGTTGGATGACTCAACCAGGCCATTGCCTTATGGATAATAAGAGATGTAATGCACTAGCTGAATGCCCATTGAATCACACATGTTAAATAATGCCCTAGCTTTAAAATCTGGTGCATTATCAGTTACCAACCTTACTGGGCAGACAAACCTACTGAACATATTCTCATATAAAAATCTCATGATGACCTGATGAGTGGAATTCCTGGTGGGTACTACTTCTATCCATTTGGTAAAGTAGTCAGTGGCTACTAAGATCCATTTATGCTATCCACTGGAAGATGGATTTATTTCAGCTATGAAATCCAGACCCCATTGCTGAAAAGGCCCATTCACCACAATAGGCTTAAGGGGTAAGGATTTGAGTTGTTGCTTCCCTATAAATCTTTGGCATTTGTCACAGGTCCTTACAAAAGTGCATACATCAGCAAAGAGGACTGGCCAATAGTATCCTGCTCTTAAGATCTTGTGGTCTATGGTTTTCCAATAGTGGTGGCCTCCACATGTGTTGGAATGAAAGTGATGCATGACCTATTCTGCTTCCTCTTTATCTAAACACCTTAGCAAAATTCCAGACTGATCTTTCTAGTACAATAGTTTGTCAATTATGCAAAACTTAATAGATTTTAACTGAAGAGCTCGTGCTTGGTTAGGAGTGAGATCAGGATAAAATTCTAATTTTTTCAAAAATTGAATAATACCTGAGTACCACTCACATGAAGATATGTTTTTAGCTACTGATGGAATGTCATTCTGATCTTGATCTAATTCTACTGCTACCACATTCTGCACCTTTTCTGATTTGACACATATGAAATTTATTCCCATCAGTTCACAGTTCTCTTTGGCCATGAGTTTGGCTAGACCTAGTCCCTTCACCAGCTTAGTGGGTTTCACCTCTATATCAAACTCAATGAGCTTTAAAATCCACTTATCTCTCTTCCCATAAATGTCAGGCTGAGTCAGAACATCCTTCACAGCAGCTGAAGGGACATATGCAAGGACCTTGGCATGGAGAATGTAATTTTTAAAGTGTTCAAATATTTTATGAGAGTATAAGCTTGCTTCTCAATTGGTTCATACTTCAGCTCAACATCTCTTAGGGTTTTGTTGAAGAATGAAATTAGATGATCAATACCCTCATCATTCTTTTGTAATAGTATAGCTGCCACTGTGGCATAGGATGCAAAAGAGAAAATATAAGAAATATTGGTGTAATCAGGAATAATCAGGGTTGGGGCCTCCATGATAGCCTTATTAATGTCTTCAAAAGATTTTCTTTCCTAGCCAGTCCATTTTATTTCTGCCTCTTTTTTCAGCATGACTGTTATATTCTTTACCAGCTTGGAGAAATTAGGTATGAACCTCCTGAAAAAGTTTATCTTTCCTAAAAAGGATTGAATGTCTCTTTTTGACCTCGATATTGACAACTTTTGGATAGCTTCCACCCTTACTGGATCGATATTTACAGCTTCAGTTGAGACTACGTGGCCTAGGATTTTTCCTTAACTAGGTGAAAACTGGGACTTCTTAGGGTTAAGTGATATTCCATACCTTCTGCACTTTAGAAATACCTTCCTTAAATGCTGCAAGTGGTCATGATGGCTGTGAAAGTAAACTATTAGGTCATCCAAATATATCAGCACAAATTTATCTTTCAACCCTACAAAATCTAGGTCCATGGCTCTCTCAAAAGTAGCCCCAGCATTCATTAGTCCTAATGGAATTTTAGCATACAAGAAGGTGCCCCAGGGGGTGGTAAATGCAGTCTTCTCTTGGTCATCAGGGTGGACAGCAACTTGGTTGTATCCAGAGAAGCCATCTGGGAAGGACATAACCCTATCCCCTGAGACTTTCTCCAATAGGTGTTCCATCTTGGGCAGTGGATAGTTATGTTTCTTGGAACACTTGTTTAGGTTTCTAAAATCCATACACAACCTGATTTCTCCATTTTTCTTTCTTACCACCACTAGGTTTGTAATCCACTTGGAGTACCTCGGGGGGAGTATGATCTTAGCTCTGAGGAGCTTATGGATTTTGTTTTCAATTACTGGTAATATGAGAGGACTAATGGATATCGGCTTCTGTTTGAAAGGCATGGTGTCCTTATCCAAAGCAATCCTATGCTAGATGATATTGGTGTCATAGGTTTTCAGGTCACTGTACTCCCAGGAAAAGACATCAGCAAACTCCTTTATCAGGCTGCAAAACTTTGACCTCTGATCAGCAGTCAATTTAGTAGACATATTTATTAGTTTTGGTGGCTTTGGCTACCTATGTTTTGCTCTTGGACAGTAGGATCTAGCTCCTTTTTGGCAGGCTTAAAAGGGATGTCATTGTGTTCAAACAACTCTTCCAATGGTACTAGGCCTCGAGGTATGTAGTTGCTAGGAAATTGGACAATGTTTTCATCAGCCACTTTATCTTTCAGCTTGAGCTGCTTGGATTCCTCCATGTTTAGGTTTTCTTGGTCTATGTGCATATCAAGGAATTCATCCACTAGTTGAAGACATTTACCAAGCTAGACCAATGATTTCTCTTTGACAGCTAGGGTTGGTGCCCTTTAGCATGGTTATGTCATAGTAGATCTCACACAGACCTTTTTTGATGCATCCCTCAGCACCTTTTATCTTTAGATCACATCCATGAACCGTCTATAGTTTCCCAAAACTGGTATTGTATGCCAAAACTTTCCTTTAATCCTCTATCCACTTTCGGTGGTTAAGGGGCCAGTCTATCAGAACCATTAGCTACTGAAAGTGGCACTTTCGATGGCGAATGAACTACCGCAGCATTTGCCTAAGCCACCGAAAGCCCTATTTTGCAAAAATGATTAGGATTTCTTCAAAAATGTACCTTCGGGCCTATTTTCTCAGTATTACTCTTCTGTAGGCTTCATGTTAGGAGTGTTAACAATGCCTTGTCTAGCTTCAGGAGGCTGGAGACTTATGGATGCTTCAGCTTGGTTTGATTAGGCAAGGTGGCTGCTAGGGTTTGCTTTGGCTTCCTTCAGCTGCAGCCTTTGGAGCCTAACCATCCTGTATAGTCTGGTATTTTCCTTAAGGTATCTTGTGTTCATCCTTTTCAAGAAAATGTATCTTTCTCTCCCCTCCAGGTAGGACTTGTGCAGTATCTTGTTTCTCCTAGTCAATGTCTCATTGTTTCTCTTTAGTTCTCTTTTCAAGACCTGGATTTCATAAACCTACCTCACTAGCTAATTGATCTTTTGACTTCTATGCTTGTTGGAGGAATCCATTTTGGCTGGTTCCTCTTGCTCCTATGGTGTGGGGGATGGAAATGATTCAGACACTGGTACAATTTGCAAAGCTAGGGCTACATCCTCTTCTTGTTCTCCCTCAGAATCTGAATAGGGTAGGTTTAAGAAATTCTCATGGTGTGCTTCTGCTACCTGACCTTTCTCACTGAAATCCAAATTCCTTTTTTCTTTATTGGTCTTGGAAGAGGAGGGAGTTTGTTTTATTGTTGTAGCTAGGGAAATGGTCCTCCTCCTTCTTCTCCCACTCCTTGGGGTGCTGGATTTCTTGGCAGGAGACTTGCCTTTCTCCTCTGGCTAAAGGCCTGTCTCAAATCCATTCTAGAATAGAAAATAAGGAAAATCCATGTTTCTTATCTTCAACAACTCCTGGACCAATAGTTGGATAAGACCATGGTGGGACAGCCTGCCAGCAATCTTGGATGGCTAGGATTTCACTTGATGTGCCATCTTCCCTAGACTTCTGTGTAAATAAAAGGGAAGATTAAGAGGGTTTTTACCTCTGAATTTGTTCATGAGCTTGAAATGGTAGATCATTTCTCTATTGTATCTTCCTTCACAAGTTAAATAGACCAGAATGGCCTTCAGCAGCTGTTGCCAGTTCTCTTCCATCCATGATGATGGCACACTCTTCTTCCATATTATTCCTCTATGCTCAAGCTTGAGGTAAGACCTGAATTCCACCTCTTTTGGTATGGTGGTCTTGAACCATTTCTCTCCTATGGAAGGCATTTTTGTCACCTCTAATATTAGTGCTTCATCTATGAGAAAATCCTCCTTTCCTATGACTACTTTTGAACCATCAAATGACAGGGCAAAAGCTTCAACCACCTACTGATGGAAACATTGTATTTTTTCACAAAACTTGTAGGAGCCCACTTCCCAGAAAAGTCTATAGACTTCTAGATGTGCCTCTCCATAACTGATATCACCTAGATCCTGCCTGAGAGATGGTCCACTCTTCTTCATCTTGATGGGTGTATCTCTCGGGTACCTGCAAAACGGTTTTAGTTCTGTATGTAGTATTCCTTAGCAGGATGCTTATTTTAGAGCTAGTTTTTTTTGGTGGAAAAAAATGATAATTTCAAAAATGAAATCAAATGGAGTCTTTTAGGCACTGGTTATGAGGATTTTATGTCATTATGGAGGCTAAGGTCACAAAAATGATGAAAGCAGCATGATCCTCTAGATCTCTTTTCCCACATAACCGTAACCTACTTCAGCTAGAACATTCGGTTGCTATTTGATGATCCTTTGGACAGGTGGAGGAAACTGAGGGTTTGCAATCAAATCAGTCTTTTTCCATTTGTATAATGACCCTTTTTACTCATTTACCTATGCAGTCATACAGATCCAGATCTTCTCGGTGGGTAATCATGCTCTCAAATGATCATTTATCTTGCTGACGGGGTCAGATGTGACAGTTCCTAACTGTTTCTTTATTTTTCCCTTTCGGTGGTTAAGATCCTCTGTGATTTTGTCAGCTAGCTGCTGAAAAGTCGGCTTTTGGTGGCTAACGAAACATTGTATTTCTTGGTTAAGCCACCAGAACTTTTACCTCATCATCGTGGTGAACTTATCCTTTCGACAGATAACAACCTCATCAAAAAACCTTTTTAACTGCTGCAAACTTGTTCTTTCGGTGGTTAATAAAATACCCTAGCTTTCGCCTAAACCATTGAAAGGGTTTTTTCACCCGATGCTTATCTTCCTGCTTTCGGTGGTTAGGATGTGTGTTGCACCTTTCTCTAATCTATCAAAAGTGACCTTTTTTGGTGGCTAATGAGACGTTCCGAGCCTCTCCTAAGCCATCAAATGTACTTTTCCCAATGCTGCTCGCCACTCACTTTCAGTAGTTAAAACCTTTTTATTTCTCTCTCTAGTCTGTCGAAAGCGCCCCATTTCAGTGGCTAATGAGTTTTTTGTAGTCTCGCCTAAGCCACTGAAAATGTTACTTTGACTCTACTTGCTGAGACCACTTTCGATGGTTCACCTTTTCCTCGTGTTCAACTATTTAGCTGCCGAAACATAGTGTTTCGGTGGCTAATGAGCTATAATAGTCCTCACCTAAGCCACCAAAAGCTATAACTTGTAAAATTTTCATCCAAATCAAAAATAGATTCTTTCAAATTTTCAGTGATACTCATATCTTTCATTACACAAGAATATTCTTCCTACCATCAAAATAAATTTAGTTTGGGAGATAACAAGGAGAGTACATACAAAAAAGAGAACACATTGGAATATTCTTCATGTTTTTAGACTCTCTAAAAATGAAAACACCATCGAGCATTTGCTTTCTTTAGCTTGCTAAAAATCCATGAGATCTTGTCATAACGGTGTCTTTTGGTGCCACCCTATATATTACAGTTCAGTATCTTTCCCTCATTGAGTCGCCTTTTTTAAGAGTGTTATGTGATGAGTCTTGCTTGGATCCCCTGAGTAGTCATGTTCTAGTTACCTCCCTCAGGATTTCCCATTTGCAGTTATCTTCCTGGTATTACATCTATGACCCTTATTGCATGAGTTAGTTTCATTTGCTTCCAGGTTAGCCCCGTCGTCATACTCTGAACAAAGGAAGTTTTTGACTCCCCGATATTCCCCTGCCCCTATTGCCCCATTCAGTGTGTCTTTCCCCCAATTTTCCCACACCTTTGATTATCCCCCTCATGCTTCTCATCAAGGAAACATTATTTCCTTGATTAATTGAAGTTCTCCCTCTGTCAACATGAACAAACCTATTATGGAGGATAGAACCCGAGGTCCCTGTATCCTGGTTTCATTCACCTTATTGATGAGTTCCTTCTACCACTTGAGAGGAGTCATTAGTGCCTCTCAGGGTGGTTTTGTTTCACGTGCTCGACTTCAGCTACATCATTGCACCATTGATATTCATATAGGGTATTTGTATGTACATTATTTGATAGAAGACCCCGGTTTTCACATGACTCTAGCACATTGGTGAGTCTATTAGGGGACCAAGACAGGTTCATGTCCCTTGTGATTTCCAGGTTGCATTGGAAACAATGTTTAGAATCCCCAGTGTAGTGCTTCCATGTATCTCTAGTATTGATGCGGTGTATTGTACCACAGACATTCTTACTCCCCATCATGGAATCCCTCCATTGTACACTTCCATATTCAGTGGAGAATCAGTTGTGAAGATATTGCATTCCAAGAGAGTTCCATTGTTCCTATTATCAGTTCTTCAGATAAGCATTGTATTCAGCCTCTCGTTGAGGCTACCATTGTTATAGAAAAATCCCATCACCATCATGTGATAAGAAATTTGACATACGTACATGCCCTAAATCCCAACTTTTGGAGTGGAAACTAAATGGTTTTTCATCAATCTTACATGAAAATTCCTAGCACCATGCAATACCCCTTTATCTAGGAGCGGTACCCTTGTCCGTACCACCCATACTCTGTTGCCCATAAGTGGTGTCACCGCTTATGGCCGTTAGTCCATAAGCGGTTATTACTAGAACGGCTTTGTCATTGAAGGAAAAATAGGATACCATGGGTAAAAAGGGAAAAAGAAAAGCTTCTCAAGGCTTCTAGATGATAAGCCTCAAGATATCCCTTATCCCTACTGTAGTGGGTTAGTTGAGCTCAAGATCCCCCATCCTAGGATCTTCGAGGCCACCTCACCCACAAATCTCTCAACCTATCCTATCCATCTAGCCTTATAATTACAAGCTCATGATTTCGCATATATGTTGCTAGATTCCTTAGTCACTGGAATAGATTAATAGTTCATATTCTGGTTGCTTTGATCTATTTCATGTTGAGCTTGATTGCAGGTACACAGGTGGACTATCAAAGACTTGTATTCCAGATATCTACAGTGTATAGCGAGAGTCTTCAACCTCTGTCCTCTATTTGTTTTGGATCTAAACCATTCAGACTAGTGGAACACCTTGATGTTTGTAGGAGGTGAAGTATTCTAGCTAACAAATTAGTCTACCTATGGTCCTACTAGTAATTATATGCCATATCAATATTACTAGTATGTGCAACCCAATAGATAGTTACCCTTCCTTGCAACATTGGACTTGCCTAATTTGTCCAAGTTGATTAATGATATTCCAACACAATCCCTCGTGGCCTCCCATTCCGATAAAGTTACCATCAGATATTCTGAAATTCGATGGAAAGCAGGGTGAAGATCCGCGAAACCATGTTATGACTTTTCATTTATGGTGTTCTTCGAACTCCCTCATGGATGATTCTGTTTGGTTACCACTATTTCAACTAAATTTGATCGGTACGGCCGCGAAGTGGTACATTGAACTCCCACAATATTCGTTTGTGGATTTTGGCTCATTCGCAACCGTGTTCCTTACAAACTTTCAAGTCCCTATTCATTATGAAATGGGAATTGAAATTTTAACTTCTCTATGACAAAACACCTCCACCCACATTTCTGATCATATTCATGAGTGGAGAAGGCAGAGAAGGATTATTAAGGCCCCTATTCTGGATCATTTGTTAGCTGATTGATTCACTAAGTCCTTGTTGCCTCTTATTTCCCGAGATGTGGCTATGGGCGGTGTCGTTGCCAAAGAGCAGGCTATTAGTTGGGATCAGTACCTAGACTTGGTTTATTCTCAGTATGGAGCTCTTTATGACCTGATTCCTCAAGCTACTCGCCCCAGCACTAACCCTGCCAAGCCACCAGTAGAAGTACATGTTGATGGGGTTGTTGGTTCAATCCAGTCCCTGTTCACAGCGAAACCTGCCAAGAAAACCCAAACTGATACTCTTTCAACTCCTAAGGTTTCCACCGAGGTCAATTCTATTCAAAGTAATCAAACCTTGGGTAATAAAAAGAAAGGTAAAAATAGAAATAAAAAACCTGGAAACCACCAGGAGACCCCACAACCAACCAATAATGACAATGACAAAGGGAAAAGGAAGGCTAAATATCCCTGTCTGTTATGCGGTGGTTACCATTTTTCAAAGGAGTGTGCCCGTCGGGACGAAATCTCCTAGTTTTTGAAGTCTAATCCTGCACCTGCAGTACTTATGGATCCCTTTCCCCTCTCAACAACAATTGGTAGACCACATGTCTAACCAGGGTAACTCTAGTACATTAAAGGAAATTCGTATGATGTCCTCAGATACCATTCATTTGCAAACTTGAAGCCAAAATTACGATAAACCTACAGATAAGAAAGAAGATCAATCTTCTTTAGGGAAAGCTCCCTTTGCTAGTTCTCCGAAATCCTTGTCTACTGTCCCTTTCTCTATCGAGAAACCTACTCTCGACATGATTTTGCACCCACCAAAGAGTACTCTTCGGAAGGCTGTCTTTAATCCCAATGCCTGAGCTGCTCAATTCTATAATGTGCTTGAATATCTCGCTCAAGCACCTTGTGCGATGTCTACCCTAGAAGTACTCCAAAGTTGCCCCACACAGTGCAAGAACTTATTGACAGCTTTAGGAGCTGTAGACCCAGATAACACTAACTTGATTCATTTCAATGTTGAGAACTACAAACCTATATTACCACATAAACTTGCTTTTTAGATCATTATGAAAGTAGTGGGAAAGAAAGTCTTTCGAATGGTACTAGATGAAGGAGCTTTGACCTTGGTGTTATCTCTGACTTGTTGGAAAGCTCTTGGCTCTCTCAAGCTTGTCACATCACCTATGACCCTTAAAGCCTTTGATAGACGGGATTTTCAACCCCATGGTCTCATATCAGCCCTTGCGATCAAGCTGGGGGGAAAAACCATTTCCATCCAAGTAGAAGCGGTATATGCCTCTTTATATTACAACCTCCTTCTAGGAAGGAATTGGTTCTATGCCATGCCTACTTTTGCTTCAATAGTATTTCAAACAGTCCAATTCCCACATCTTGAGAGAATGTTTACTATTGATCAGCTTGATTTCTGTACGCTGGATGTTACTACCTCCATGGCTAATAACATCGCCATGTTAGGCCAGTCCCCTCCTCCTTAACAGCTGATTGGGGTAGGCATGCTGAAGGACTCGTCCCTTATGGGGATTTTTCCATATACTCCTCCTAGCATGGATACCGTGATAGTACATATGATCACCTCATTTGATTATGAGCCTAAAGGAAAAAATTGTGTTGAGTCCACCTCGTTGAGTCCTCATGAAGCTATGTATGACACCATTAAAACTTTTTTCGATGATCACACTGATGACCTTCATCTAATGGCTTCATATCCTTACCATTTACCTTATTGGTTAGAACCTTCTCTTTCGGTTCTAGATTATCTCTCGGATACTTTTCCTTTTGATGAGTCAATTATGGAGATCATGAATACGGATGAGCCTATTTGGGAGGATCACCATCATAGATCCATGTTCCTCCCCATTACCAGTTCGGGTAGCCATGATTTTGCATCCTTGTTTCCTACTGATATTGTCAACATTCTAGAAAGTCCTATATTGTTGCAAGATACAGATTCTGAAGGAAACCTTTGCAAAATTACTCAAATGAACTTAATTGACATATCAGCCGAACCTGATGTTATTGAGCATGTTCATGTTGGGCAGAACTGCTCCACCAATGAATTTGAAGCATGTAAGGCATTTTTTAAGGAATTCCATGATATTTTCGCTTGGTCCTATGAAGAGATGCTGGGGATCGACCCTTCCATAGTGGTCCACGATATTAAAACTTATCCCACGGCTAAACCTGTCAGGAAAAAACTTAGGCAATTCCATCCTCGGAAGGCCGCAGCTATTAAAGTTGAGATTGAGAAACTTCTGAAAGATAGTTTTATTTATCCTGTACCTTTGACGGAATGGGTATCGAACGTTTTCATTGTCAATAAAAAGAACGGTACCCTTAGAGTCTGCATCGAATTTAGGGATTTAAACAAAGCTTGTCCCAAGGACAACTTTCCTACCCCACACATCGATCAAATTATCGACAACTGTGCTGGAAGTGTCATCTTTTCATTCATGGATGGCTTCTTCAGCTATAATCAGATTGAGATATTGCCCTCTGATCAGCATAAGACGATATTCATTTTCCCATGGGGAACCTTTGCGTATAAGAAGTTACCTTTCGGCTTGAAAAATGTTGGAGCCACGTTCCAGCGTGCGATGTACTATGCATTTCATGACATTAAACATATTGTTGAACCATACCTTGACAACCTCCCTGCTCATTCATAGCGATGGGAGGACCACCCTGGTTATCTCAGAGACATATTCCTGAGATGTCGTCATTATAATATATGGCTCAATCCACATAAATGTGTTTTTTTCATTAAGACATGACATCTACTTGGATTTGTGGTATCCAAAGATAGCATCCGGATCGATCCTTTGAATATTGTCACTATTCTTGATATACCAACCCCAACCAACCTCCTTGAACTCCAAATTTTGCAGGGGAAGGAAAACTTTCTCCCCAGTTTTGTGTGCAATTTTGCAAAGAAAACGCACGGTTATATGCGTCTCCTCAAGAAGAATAATCCATTCTTCTGGGATGACCAAGACCAATGCGCCTTTGATAATCTTAAGCACGCTCTAACTCATTCACCCATGATACACCCATTGGATTATTCGAATGAATTTCTCTTGTATATTGTTGCCTCTGATACTACCATCGCCATGGTTTTAGTGTAAGACAATCTCCATGGTCAAGAGCATGTGATTTATTACGCTAGTAAGAACCTTATCAATTCTAAAACCTTTTATTAACATGTGGAGAAGTTAGCATTGGCCACATTCATTGTTGTACAAAAGTTCCGTCACTACATTCTGCTTCGCACTACCACCGTATTGGTAGACCAGAACTCGATGTACTACATTCTGACTCATGAGGTGCTCTGGGGAAAGTACTCCCATTGAATCATCATCCTTCAGGAGTTCGATCTGGAGTTTGCCAAGGCCACATCAAAGAAACCCTTGGTTTTTGCAAATCTCATGTGTGATCTTCCTTGTGCTACAACAGAATCTGAGCCTAGTGATTCATTTTCGAATGAATTCTTGTTCCTGATTAGCACTAATGATCCTTGGTATGGAGATTTGTTGATTTATCTCCAGACCCAGCATTTTCAACTGCATCTATCTTGTAATGATTGTCACTGTATCCATCACCACATGAAATACTATCTTATCCTGAATGATACCTTGTATAGACGTGGGGTTGACTCCATTCTCCGACGATGCCTCACCCATGAGGAGGATGAACACGTGTTGAATGATTTCCATTCTAAAGCATGTTGCAATCATTTATCTGGGATGGCTACAGCCCAAAAAATCCTTCGCGTCAGCTATTTCTGGCCTTCTATATTTAGAGACTATCATGAGTCTTTTAAGAAATGCCCACCTTGTCAACATTTTTATCCTAAAAAGCGCACCCATCCTGCTCCGCTACACCCCGTCATTTTCGTTGGCCCATTCACCAAATGGGAGATTGACTTCATGCATTGTAAGCCTACCTCAACCGAGAGGCATGGTTACATCATCATAGACATGGATTATTTCACAAAATGGGCTGAGGCCATGCCTACATATGCAGAAGATGGTAAGACTACTGCTCTCTTCTTGTTCAACCATACCAAAGCTAGATTTGGAGTTCCGCAGTCCATCGTTACTGATCATGGATCCCATTTTCGTAATCAGATGATGGAGGAATTGAGTGCCAAGCTAGGTTTTCTCCATGAAAACTCTACGCCATATTATGCACAAGCTAATGGTCAGGTAGAGGCCATTAACAAGGTTTTGAAAACTATGCTTCGTCGGATGGTTGGATATCATAAATCCAATGGGAACCTCTTCCTTTTCTCTACTCTTTGGGATTATCGGAATTCTATGAAAATAGCTACTAGTTTCACGCCATTCCAGCTTGTCTATGGACTTGAAGCTGTCTTGCTGATCCAATGTCAGATTCCATCTTTATAACTTGCTGTCGAACTTCTCCCAGACACTTTCGCAGAGGAAGAGAGATTTTTGTACTTGAATAACCTTGATGAGACTCGCATAGATGCTTCCTTGGATAATGAGGCACATAAGAAACATGTCAAGGCACAGTAAGATAAATCTGTCCAGCCTCGTGTTTTCAACAAGGGTGACCTTGTATTGACTTATGAACAGAGATATGACAAACTAGGGAAGGGTAATTTTGAGTCCATGTGGTATGGACCTTTCGTTATTTCTAAGGTGTTAGAGAAAGGATCCTATGAGTTAGTTTATTATGATGGAATCCCTTTGGGGCAACCTCGCAATGGGTTGTACCTGAAAAGGTACTATGCCTAGGTTTTCTAGGATAGTATGTTGTATATATGTATATTGATTGACTTTCAGTGTGCTTTTAGTATTTTTAAGATGGTTTTGAGTTTTAGCGTCCACATGTGTTTATACCATGTTTTGGTTGTGCAGATGGATTTCTACGGTTTCACTGATGGTGCTTTCCACCACACCTTGAATCTAGCCTCAGTTGCATGGGTTCTCTATTCCCCAGCTGAAGATTTGGTCATTTTAGGAGCAGTTTATTTAGGTACTTCTACTAATAACATCATCGAGTATGAAGCAGTCATTGGTCTTCTCACTGAAGCTGCCCCCCAGGATGTTCATGATCTAGTAGTCTTGATGGACTCACAGCTTTTGGTTCATCATTTGAACCATGTCTACACCATTAGGAACCCCATACTCCTTTGCTGCTTTCGGAGGGTGCGTTTGTTAGGAAGAGCATTTGAAAATATTACTTATAGGCATATCCCTAGGGAACATAATGTAGTTGTTGACTCGTTGGCTAATTACATCCTAGATTGGCATATATCCCATTCATGACGTTAAATCAAACATGGTCCATTGTAAATAAAAATTTAAAGACACATAAAACTCATAGAAAAGAATTGTCCATTTGAAGCATATAAACACTGTGTAAAAGTTTGTATATATATATATATATGAAATAGTTTTACAAAAAATAGGTTTCGAGACCTCATTTGAAGCATGTAGGATTTCAGGTAGAACCATCATACAAAATCCTAAAGCTATCAGCTTTTAGTATACATGTCTCATACACTAATGGTACTCATGATAGCACATCACTGCTCGAGCCACCCTACGTAGTAGCCTGCTAAATCGGCCTGGTACTCTCACTATAGATCTCTGATATCTAGTCGGGAGATCATCTATGTCAACATCTGGGATGTCTACAGTCAACCTCTCTAGGTTCTCCTCCAGCTCCCTGGTGATATCATCACCCTGGGGTATGAAGCGAGCTTCTGCTCGCCTATCCAATGGAGATGCTCCTCTAGGCCTTGCTGCTCCAACATATGCATGAGAACAAATAGGTCTCGTTACTTATCATAAGAAATATAAAACATAAAAAACATAAAAACATTGTCCATTTTAGGGTTTCTTGCTTCTTATCGATGTCACCCCACTACCCTCCAGTTGGGAGTGGTAGGTCAGGATCTCCTATGAAGTCTCTGCATGCATAGGCATAGTCCTCAACCATGAGCATCTAATCCCACAACCATCTGAAGAATGGATCTCCGAACTTCACTCTACCCCTACCTACTCCTATGCGAGCCATGACCTAGACCCACCTCAGCATACAGGGGTCCCGTGCTCTCAGAATCCAGAAAGTCACCTAGGGCCTCATCTATGGAACCTGCTCGAAGAAGAAGCAGGCTAAGATGGAACCAAAGCTGAAATATTGTAGCTATCCTTGCTAACATTGAGTAAGCTGATCCTTGAATATTGGAAGCATAGCTGCTGCCCAGTTGAACACCGTAGGTGCCATGGAATCTAGGGCATACAACATATGTGCCCTGGAATCCTAGTGCACACCCTAACTACCTGCCACCCTCTGCATGGTGAATAGAACAATCCGTAGAGCCCTGTCTATCACTACCCTCATGGGGATTTTCTTCCCTGATCTACCTATTTCTGGTACACAATGTCGATCTATAAGCTCTCTGGTAGTAATGTCCCTTCCATAGGATCCTGTCAGTGAGATGGGGGCACCCCGTCTCGATAGGCTAGTTAGGAAGTAGATATCCTCTACCTCCACTGTAAGTATATGTGCCCCTACCTCCAAATACTACTGTTCTGGATTCCACATCTACAATATGTGTTCTAGTTATATCTCGTGGGACACCATGCTTGGGGTCCAGAAAATATTCAAGAGCCCATAGTCTCGGAGTGTAGCAATACAAACCACATTTTATTTAGTAGCAACATCTTTGTTATCATGTGTTATTTCCTTCCATATCACCATGTTTTGAGTCACCTAGACCTACCAAAAACAACAATGGTATGCATTAGGATCATCCTTGAGTCATTGCAAATCAAAATAATGAGTATTCTTTGCCCATATCATTTTTTTAAGTTATCCATCGTCATCACCGCTTGTGCCCCGTTGGAGACAAGTGGTGGCACCACCTATACACTATATTATCGGTGCGGTTCTAGGGTGGAAATACATATCCCACAAGGAGTACCCGTGATGCTCGCATTTTGAGTTTTAGGGATTTCCATTTAAGCCTAAAACCCCACCAAATCTCAAAATAGAAGCTATGAAATGAAAGATAAGGGTCTTAGTTGTTACCTAAAACTGACGAGGCTAAAAACAGATGGTGGAAACTCCCGGTATCAGCTATGGAAGATCTAGTTAGAAAATGCTCCAAGTGCTCTCTCCTAGAGGTAAATAGTGAAATGTTTTGAGTTTTTACTATTTATTTGACATACATAGACATTTTTTGGGTCCAACTTGCTATATTTTTTATGTAAAATCATGTCTTAGTCAAAGTCTATTCGCCATGATCCCTTAATGTTGGTTTTGAATGAATTTAACACTTGTTGCTGAGTCATCTGCAGGATAAGGGAACTATAGTAAAAAGCTTTGGGAAGTTTGTTTATGGCTTTTTCATACTTTCACAAAACTAAAAAGGTCATTGAGCATTTATTATGACACTTTGTCACGCTCATTAAAATCTATTATCAAAGTTTCGATTCCATTTCAAGTTTCTTTCCAGGCTTGTAAAATACAACGTTGTGTAAAGAAGTGTCATGGAGTCCTCTTGTCACCTCTTTTTCAGAATCCTTAAACATGAAAATATAGTTGAGTCCATTTCTGAATCTTTCTAGGCTCATAAAAAGTGACATTGTGTAAAGAAACCTCATGGAGTTCTCTTTAAACCCTGTTCAAGATCCCTAAATAAGAAAAGATCATCGAGCGATCTTGTCTTCTTCATGCTCGTTAAAGTATTTGAAGAGTCATCCATCCAACGGTAGGTTATCTGTTTTTCGGTTCAGATAGGACTATTTATGAAAAAGGATCACTCCAGCCAATCATTATTGGAAGAGTTCTCTAAGGTAGGATTTTACACTTTTTCGGGCCTTAGAGACTAAATCATATGAAAAAGGACCCCTTTGGAGTCTTCTTCCGTATTCGTTCAGACTCTCTAAACATGAACAATACCGAGTTTTCTTTTAGTGGACTTGTTAAAATTAAACATTGAGAGACTCGTTTTGGGATCAAAACCCTCCTCTCTCAGGTTAGTAAAACATATGAGTTTGGACTTGTCTTCCGATAAGTTATATCGAGTGTTTGTTACCCTCTTTGAACTCGTAAAACAAGAAAGAGGCACTCATCAATCATAATGGGGGAAATGGGAAGGGAATCATCTTGCAAATAATGGGAGTTGTTTGTCATTACCTTTGAACATGGCACTTTCCTGTACAATCATGTCATTAAATTGGGTATTCAGCTTATCTCTGTGACGATCCACTTTCATGAGTAATGCAATCCTTTGAGTCTTTCAAAATAATGCATTGTCCACTGTCACATTATGTATCCATTGTATTTAGTCATGCTGCCAAGTCTTTTTGTTGTGCCGCCCGATGTTCAAAGGGGATTTGAAGAAGTCTTACCTCTGCAGTCTACACAGTCTTTGTGTCAGTATGTTTGAGTTAGTCATATGGTTACTACATGCACATCATTCAAGAACTATGTTTTGAGTTTCATGTCATCGATGTGGGACTCATCATGGCCCTCCTTCAACAAGACTATCCCTATCGACATTAGCTCATAATCCAGGAAATAGTCTTCGAACCAATGTTTAGTACCTTGAGATCTGAATGCCTTAATGACAGATTCTCTCTCTCTTGACATAGGTTCACATCATTGACCTTTGATCGATAGAATCGACATGGTATTCGATGTCAGGACATCTATTCACACTCACTAGATTGTACTAGAGAACCTTGGCAATCATTGACATTAATGGTGATCTCCCTCCCACTTGTTAACGATTCACATCATTGGCCAGTAATCAAGTGGTTTCTACCATGTTCGAATTCAAATCATTGTAATCACATGGATAGAATCGTACTTTGTCGAGGACAAGACTAAGGCCCTGGGCATTTGTGTAAAGCGCTCATTGCTTTTCCCCAGGTTACGATGGAGTTTTGTATATCTAGCATGGATCCACATTTGTATGGTCGTGGCTATGCTCAAATTTGCGTTTGTATGACATAGATCTATGTCGTATGTCCGGTCGCTATGTCCAAGTTTGAGTCCTCTATCACATGGATCTACGATGTATTCTAGTAGCCATGCTTGTTTATTCCACTCATAGATCTGCCTTGTATCAGTCCGTAGCTATGGTTTTGGTTACGTGTGTCTATGAGTCAACATACAGATGTACTACAGATGCCTACTTGATGACATGCTTTAATCAAGCCAATATTTTCATCTCCTGGCAACAACTTGTTCTCAAAGCTCTCATTTATCATATCCCTCTAAGAATCATACTTTAGGGGTATCCTATTATACCAAAATCCCATCACCATCATGTGATAAGACATTTGACATACCTACTTGCCTTGAATCCCAGCTTTTGGAGTGGAAACTAAATGGTTTTCATCAATATTACATGAAAATTCCCAGCACCACGCATACCCCTTTATCCAAGAGCGGTACCCTTGTTTGCACCACCCATACTCTGTTTCCCATAAGAGGAGCCACTGCTTCTGGCCCTTATTCCATAAGCTATTATTACCAGAACCACTCTGTCACTGAAGGAAAAACACGGTACCCTGGGTAAAAAGGGAAAAAGAGAAGCTTCTTGAGGCTTCTAGATAATAAGCCTCAAGATATCCCTTATCCCTATTGTAGTGGGTTATTTGAGCTTGAGATCCCCCATCCTAGGATCTTGGACGCCACCTCACCCACAAATCTCTCAACCTACCCTATCCATATAGCCTTATAAATACAAGCTTTTGGCCATGGTTGAGGGGGAGAACATTGAAGGTATTGTTATGTTGTTGGATTGATCCTTGGCCTAAGATCATTTGGAGAGAGCATAAAGAGCTATAGTCGGAGATTTTGGGGATGAGAATTTGTTTTCATGGAGATGCATGTCAACACTAAGGATTGGTTGTAAAATTATTCATATTTCATTAATGCAAGTTGATTTCTATCCCACATATGTTGTTGTTGTTGTGATTTCGCATATATGTTGCTAGATTCTTTAGTCACTAGCATAGATTAGTAGATCATATTCTAGTTGCTTTGATATGTTTCGTGTTAATCTTGATTGCAGGTACACAGGTGGACTATCAAAGCCTTGTATTCCATATATCTACAGCGTCTAGGGAGAGTCTTCAACCTTTTTCCTCTATTTGTTCTGGATCTAAACCATTTAGACCATTGGAACACCTTCATATCCACAGGAGGTGAAGTATTCCAACTAACAACCATTATGTAACATTAGTTGTATATATATTGATCCACTCCCATATTTTTTATCCTTGCTCCCATTTTTTATTCTTTTGACATTGTTACGAGCATGGGTATGCCCGCCTCATCCATTTACATGTCACATATTATATCTAGAGTCACCCATTGATGGGAAGCATTAAGAAAAAACAAAAATACACTCTCATTCGAACGAGGAAGGATCGCTTCGTCATAGGTCTCTCCACTCTCTCCACTATCCCTATGATCCTATGATGTCTTTCGACCATGAGATGAGCTCCTATCCTCACGCATTAGGGGGCAATTTGTTAATGAAAAAAAATGATCACCTAACTCTACATGGACTGAACCACATACATATCTCATTTTCCTACAATGTTTCCCTTAATTTTTAACTTCACAATTTTATTTCAACTCCAAAACATAATTATTTACCTTGGTTTACCTTCATTCTCTCCCAAGCAAGGCTCAAAAAATCCAAAAAGGGCCACAAAAACCCAAAAAAGTGCTAAAACCCTAAAAAGAGCATGAAACCCTAAATAGGTTCCAACCCAAAAGAGAGAAAAGGTCAAAAATCCTAAAAACATATTATAAAAATAGTTTGAAGGTCTTTATCAAAAGATTCTTACACCTTTTTTCCATTATTTTATTCAATGAGTACGATGAGACACATTTTACTCTCAAAGTATTCACACGCCAGGTTTTCCATCATCATGTTTCCATGGCATTCCCACTTAGTACATTGAGACATTCACCTTACCCACCTGAAAAAACCAGCTTGTGGAGAAGCAGACCATTTCTGAGATGGCCATGGTGGCCTATTTTCAAAATAAAGAAGGTCTAACTTTCATATATTTGCTTTTATTTAGTATAGTTGTATATGTTTATTTATTTCATTTTACTAAACTCGTTTATTGCTGTAGATTTCTTTCATGAACTCTACCTTACTGTCCCATTGATGTAAGCCTGGTGCTTTTGCATGTAATAGGGGTGAAAACCCCATTACAATGTTGATCGTTGCATATATTTCCAAGATCTCATTCATATCTGATGGATTTTGGGGTACCTTTGGTGCTTTCAAGCTTCGAGGTTTATTAACTTTCCCATATGGTAGATGTTGTCTACAACTATCAGCATAAGCATTGATTATATTGGGGTGAACTTAGTTTCCTTACCTAGGTATTGCAGTGGGTGCTTGTAGAGGTTATTGTGTAAGTGTCCTGACCGATTTCAACATTTAGTAGGACTATGACATTGTGATCCTCTACCCCCTCATTGTAAGAGGGTTAGACATTTTAGGCAGCCTCTTTTCACAAAAATTCCTATACCAATTTTACATAAGTACTACTTCAGAGTCACCATAGTTCTCTCCATTCCCATCATATGGAATGGGGGTAGAATTTGTTCATATTCCTCCTTCATCTACTATATGGTTCCTGGAACCC
This sequence comes from Pseudotsuga menziesii, assembly GCA_001517045.1. Taxonomy (NCBI): domain Eukaryota; kingdom Viridiplantae; phylum Streptophyta; class Pinopsida; order Pinales; family Pinaceae; genus Pseudotsuga; species Pseudotsuga menziesii. Next base: position 123,826 of record LPNX010805682.1, read on the forward strand.
TGGTTTACACTGACCCAATTGGGGTTGGTTCTTTCCATACTACAGGAGCGATTTTTTTAGACATTATAGCCATCAAATCGATATTTTCCTCTGGGAGGTCGAGTGTTGAGATTCATTTAGTTCCCGTAAGCTCGAGTCCTTTTACATTCGTCTTTCCAAACATAACTGGTAGCATCCCATCGCCCACCCTAGGTTCTAGTGCAGACCTTGTTGGTGTATTGGGGGGAAAGATAACCCCTTACTTTGTGCATCCATTCAGAATTTTTCATATTCCACCTTCTACTCCATTTGATAGAAGGTCTTCACTTCCTTCATCCGGTCTTAACAATAGTGTTATATCCCTTGGGGGTGGTAGTGGATACATGACCATTGGGTTTATATTTTACATTCCTTCTTATGTCCCATCATCCACCACACCAACTCCTTTGAATTCCTTCCTTATGAAAAACCCTCCCTATGTCTCGCATGGCACCTTGGGAAGATATGATCCATTTAACTATGTTTTTCCCTCGACATCTGGTGCAATTCTATTTGGAGGTTACTTACCTCCTTAAATGCCTGGGGGTCAACTAATCTATCAGTCTTATAACTATGGTTATATGGTTTCTCCTTCTTAGGGAACATCTTAACACAAAATACCCGTGTAGCCATATATGGGCCATATGGGAGGAGGCTACTATCCAATCGGTCAACTCCATTTTCTTTACCAAAATTAACCCTCTATGAACCAATATTTCTAGGGAGTGTGGAACCAAAGGGCACAACCTAGGCTCCCATTTTTAGCCACTTTATAATCTTCCTGACCAATCAAATCTTATGAATGACCCATTGTGTCATGATCCAATGTGGCTCCTTTTGGTAGACAAAATTACTTTGGATATACAAAATTTTGAGGGTAAGAAAGGAAAGGATCCTGGCGATAATGTTACTACATTTCATTTGTGGTTCTCTTCGAACTCACTGAATCATGATACTATTTGACTACGACTATTTCAACACACCCTCATAGGTTCTATAGTGAAATGGTATATAGAGTTTTCATGGGGAACCTATCCAACCTTCAATGATTTATCCATGGTCTTCCTCAACCTCTTTCAGCTACCAGTAACGACCTCTTGTCGACATTTCAGAAAGATAATCCCACCCATATATTTAATCACATTCAAGAATGGTGTAGAGGAAAGAGGTTGATTAAGGCCAACATTCAACCCAATTTTTTATTGGAATGGTTCTAGAATTCTTTATTACTATATATTGTGAAGGATGTCTAGACATCCGGAGTGACTACTTACGAACATGTTATCTTTCGAGCTCAACAGTTAGATTTGATTTATGCTCAGTTTGGGATTCTTATGAGATTGAACATCATGCACCGTTGTCAAACACTGATCCTAAGTTCAAACCCATGCCACATGTCGATGGAATTGTTGGATCTGTAAGTACCAAATGTTTCAACCATGTTACAAACAAAATGAAGAATTTATCTATTAACTAGTCTATAGCTAGACAAGCTACCTCCTCATCCACTACTAACCAATCGATAGATGTAATTTATGTGCAATCAATGAACCAAAAGGGTAACTAGAAACCCAGGCAAAATAGAAAGAAGGGAAGAAAGAACAAGAAGGGTGGGAATAGAAAGGAGAATCAAAACTATGAAAAGAATAATGATAATGATGGGGGGGAAGCAACCTAATTGGAAGGTCAAATTCCCTTGGAAGGTTTGTCATGGAGACCATCTCTCCTACTTGTGCCATCGAATTGAGGATGCCTCAAAGTTTATTCCATAGAGCCTACTTGTGTTGATTGATTCCCTTCCTCATAATAAAAATATTGCTTCAAGGACCTCGAATACCATAAGGAGTTCTGGTCGGAATAAAAAATGCTATATGTCTAAGGTGGCCAGACTTGTATAAACATGATGTGAGCAACCAATCTTGTGACTCGTTCACAAGACTATGGCCTGTCACAAGTCAACATGGGTAAAGATCCTCCACCTCCCAATATTTCTTTGGAGATCGACAAGCCTAAAGGTATACCACGCATAAAAAGGGTGTATTAAAGCATTAGGGGCACAATCCTAATTCCTGACCCTGCAAGTATTATTCCATCATTGAGGATTTGGGCCAGAATCCTTGTGTTATGTTGATTATTGAAGTACTTTAGACTTGTCCTTTACAAATGAGAGTGTTTTTAGTTTCTCTTGGGGTAGATATCCCAAATGGATCAACAATGGTTATATTTCAATCTCATGATATCAATCCTCTATTTCCTTACCATGTGGCTTTTAAAAAACACCATTAAATACACATTTTTTTATGAAGGTTCTGCAACTTTCATGATGTATTTGGCTTGTTAGAAAGGCTTGGGTTCTCCTATGTTGTCCAAATATGTGACTATACTATCATATTTTTATGGACCTTCAATTAGAGTGCATCACATTATTCCCTAACTTCTAGTCTAGTTTGGAGGGAATACCGTGTCAGTCAAAGCTGAAGTGGTTGATGTAGCCCTTGTCTACAATCTTTTTTTGGGATGAAAGTAGATTTATGCTATGATTGATATCATATTGTCTACATTTTGTTTCATGTGATTACATTACGAATATAGGATTGTGACAACCGATCAATTGTCCTTTGATAATTCAGGTTCATCAGCATCATCACGACCTACTATCCTGACCATTGATAATTCTCAGCTGACAACTGAGAATGTTGGTGTTGGAATGTATCCTTCATTAATGGGAAGTTTTAATATTTTGGCACCAATTTGAGCTATTAATACTACTCCTAGTTGTGTTACATCACCTTTGAGTTTGTTCCCATTTTTCACCACATATTTGGATGACCCATGGAATATTCCTTCTTTGAGTACTTCAGACAAAGAAACTATACCTACGAGGGTAGAAATGTCATTGTCTACAGCAGAGGCCGCTTATCAAGCCACACTTGATCTTACTATGGATCTTGGTCTGTCCACCTCGTGGAAGGAAGAGGAGGATATTTTTGCACTACATGCTTGGGAATTTGTGTCATAATGCTCACATGATTACCTTAATGACACTTTTCCTCTAGATGAATCTATTCTCGAGGACATGACCAGTCCTGAACAACCTTTGGAGGAGATGCATAATCGATCCTACTTCCTCCTGAAGCTCGAATGGGTCGAGTGTGATGACTTTAGGATGACCTTAAGAGATAATGTTGGTCATCCATGGATCCCATTAGGCACTCATGGAATATATGTAGAAGGAAACATGGTGAATATATCTATAATTATTTCGATAAACATTTCTAAGATTCATAGTTTATTTCAGAACGTTTACATCGGTGCTAATTATTCACCCTCTAAAGTTAAAATATACATCAAGCCCTTCAAATAATTTTGTGATGTATTTGCTTGGTCATATGATGAAATTCTAGGTATCTATCCCTGCATTGTTGAGCATGAAATGAAAACTTATCCAAATACTAAACATGTTCGTCAACGCTTATGTGGGATGAACACTCCTCAAGTGTTTGCTCTTAATTTTGGGATAAAAAGGTTTCTTAAACTTGGATTTATCTATCTAGTTCGCTTAAGTGATGTCTATCCAACCCCATTCTCGTCGATCAGAAGAAAGGGGGCATTTGTGTATGTACTGACCTTAGAGACATGAATATGGCTTGTCCAGAAGATACCTTTCCCACACCATTCATTGATAAGATTTTGGATGAGTGTGTAGGGAGTGACATATTCTTATTTATGGACGACTTTTTAGAATACAATTAAATCCAAATTAAACCCAAGGATCAACATAAAAATTCATTTATATGTCCTTTTTCTACCTTCTCATACCAAAAAATTCCTTTTGTCCTGAAAAAATGCCGGAGCTACTTTTCACCAAAATATTACCTTCTCCTTTAATGACCTTAAACGTATTATCAAAGTTTGTCTGAACCATTTAGCTTCTCACTCTCAATTGAGAGCGCATCATTTGGATCATTTTCATTTGGTATTTGAAAGATGTCATTGTTATCAAATTCGGTTAAATCCTAAAATGTGCATATTTTTTGTTAGGGATGGCTTGTTATTGGGATTCATCATTTCCAAGGACAAGATTAGGATTGATTCACCAAAGTTTGTGGCAATAATATGATTGTATGTCCTGTCCGCAATTACACAACTTTAGAGTCTCCAAGGGATGGTAATTTCTTACATCAATTTGTTGTCAATTAAGCTATTTTGACCAAGGAAACTCCATTATTGTGGAATCAGCAAGCCTAAGAGTCCTTCAACACTGTTAAGAAAGCCTTGACATCGACCCCCATACTTAGTCCACCTGAATATAATAGGGACTTCTTGTTATATGTTTCTACATGTCATAGATGACTGGTATGGTTCAAGATAAAGAAGATGATGAGCTCCATGAGCACGTTATTTATTATCTTAGTTTAAATGTTAATGATACAAAGCCTTGATATAGTCACGTTGAGAAATTATCCTTAGCAACCTCCATGCAGTCCAACATTTGAGAGATTATATCTTTCTTCACCAGACAATGGTTATATTCCATATAAATCCGTTTCAATTTGTCTTGACTAGGTGGATGATAGGAGGGATCATAATAAATGGATTGTTATTAATTTGCAAGAATTCAACCTTGGATTTATTTTGGAGAAATTAAAGATGTTGTTAGGTTTGGTTGAGCTAATGACAGATCTCCCTAGTATGGACGAGGCTATGATTTATGAAGAGTCATTTATGGATGAACACATTTTTCTCATTTCTTCTATGAACCCTTGGTATGGAAATATTATCTTCTATCTTCAGACTGTAATGAAAATAAACTAATATTATAATTAAATAATTTATAGTTAGGTTTGTATGAAAGGAGGTGTCTCCTCATCATGAATGTCCAAGCCATATTTAAGGCGAAGACATCATTGTAATATTCATCATCTAATATATTATTCATATTTAATTATTTAAAAATGATAGTCAGATTTGAATACTAACTGACCAACTGGATTCGGTTGCTCCATAGACTTTTAAAGTTCCCCCTCATATCTCAAGAAATGAACATTGATGCTTACGTCATGACGCTAAGAACTCTTTCATTATCAATAAAACTATGTATCTTCATGGGGTAGAATCGATTTTGCATCGTTTTTTGACCCATGATGAGGTTTAGGTTGTGCTTAATGATTACCATGGTGGATTGTGTGGTGGTTAGTTATCTAGGATCGCTACCAGGGTAATTTTTAGGGGCGAAATTTCACCAATTGGCTATTTTTTGGGCTTTTTTCAAAAAACAAATTCGCTATTTGGTCATTTTTAGTGTCTAATATCACCTATCATTACATAAAAATATGTTTTTTTTAATCATAATATTCGCCAAAATTTACACATTTCAGTGTTAAGTTTATGTTTCATATTTAATATTTATCTACCTATCTATAAACATGTCTTTTTCCATCCAAAACAATCCTCTAAAATACTATACTTAAGTATAATATTAGGATCCTTAAAAAATACTTTTAGATTCACTACGGCCCAGAAAATATTAGGAGCTAGTTATTATTGTTCGTTGATATTTAAAGATTTTGATAATGTGATCAAGCAATGCCACCCTTTCCAGGTATTCGTGTGGAACATGCACTCACATCCTGCCCTATTACACCTCTACCATCAGTCCCTTCAGCAAGTGGGGGGTGCATTTTATGAATTGCAACCCATCATCTGCTAGGGGAACCACCACATTATTGTGGTCATAGATTACTACATGAAATGGAAATAGGTTATGACTACAATTAAATATGATGGTGATATTTCTGCTCACTTCATATTCATTCGGATTATCACAAGGTTTGGGATCTTGAATGATCTTGACACTAACAATGGAAGACACATTCAAAATAAGATGATGGCGGAACTATCCTTTAAATTAGGGTATAAGCAAGAACATTTTTATTCTTACTACCCCCAAGCAAATGATGGGGTCAAGGATGTTAATAAATACCTTAAGGCCATTTTACAAAAAAGCATCTGACAAAGCAAAAAAATTGGCTCATCATGTTACACCCTTCTTTGCAGGCCTATTGAACCACTGTTAAAACTTCCACTATATTTTTTCCATATCAGCTAGTGCATGGGGTGGAAACAATTTTATTGGTTGAATGTTAGATCCCTTCATTGAAGCTAGGAATAGAGGTTTTATCTAACAATTTTGAGTTAGAAGAATGTTTAGTCCACTTATAGCATCTGGATGAGTAGTGTCGGGATGTTTTAGTGGCTCTAGAGATAAATAAGCATTGTGTCAAGGCCCAATACAATAAGTTCATCTGTCCTCATCATTATAGTGAAGGTAACTTTGTCCTCTTATATGAGCAAGATAGAAAACCATGAAGGGTGGGTAATTTCAACCCCAAGTGGAATAGGCCTTACATTGTTAACAATGTCCTAGAGAAATTTTCCCATGAGTTATAGGACTATTAAGGGAATTCCTTAACAAATCCTAGAAATGGGCTCCACCTTAAGAAGTACTATTCTTGAAATTCAACTTAGGTTGGTACCTTTTATATTATTTTATAGTTTGTGCATTATTTTTTTGTTCCCTTATAGTGTTATCAGTTTGTTAGCATGCTTCCTATTCTTTGGCAGATGTTGACAAAATCTTCGATATACTTAGCATTCATTCACAGTGCTAGTCGTCATAGCTAGAACCTAGTTTTAGTTGCTTGGGTTAGCTACACACCTTAGGGTCAACTAGTGTCTTTAGTAGGTGTATATCTATGACCATCTTCAAATAATGTTGTTGAATATAGAGTTGTGGTTGAAATATTAAGCAATATCATTTTTAATGGCATTCAATATCTTGAAGTTCTCCTAGACTCACAGTTAGTTGTTGCACAATTGAATTGCATGTACCGTACCCAATTGAATTGCATGTAATTTTAATCCCATAGACGTGAGTATGGGATTAAAAGTTGCGTACAACAATAAAAAGGTGTTTTTATGGATGAACTTGAAAACACCAAATTATAACATCATTCCATTGGTGAATGATTTATGGGATAAACAACACCTCCCTCTTAGACTTGGCTAATTTATGGGATTTAATATCAATTTTGACATCTTATGGGTGAATGATTTATGGGATGCCATTATTGTTCATATGTTTAATCCAGCTGCTCGCAAGACTTCGAAAGGAACTTGTGGTACAAGTTCATGATATTGATTTCATTTGGATCAAATGGAGAATTATTATACATGAGCCACATAACATTCTTTGATCCTAGGATTTTCAAGAGAAATCAGGACAATTAGTCTTGTAATTTGACGTTTTACAAAACATTTTTTCTGTAGTTCAAAACGTAGTCTGGTGATTATAGTATTTATTTGTTCAGTAATTAGCATATCATGGGGGAAAGTTGTATCCATGTTTCCCTATATACTTCCACTACAAACATATGAGCAATACAAGTAATTAGCATCTTTGGAGATAATATCCCTCTCTTCTCCAGAAGGTTTCACTCCCCTCTATGGAGTCTACACTATGATACTATTATCACCTATGTCTCAACCGACTGCGAATACTTTATTTATTCATGTTATAATAATAATCATAGTCTCCCCAATGTCGTGGTCACTAAAAATTTCTTTATGGAGAGTCCTGCAATGATAAACTTCAAATATCATTTTGGTGAGATATGCTATATAAAATATGTATTTCACATGTCGTTTTGATGACAATATACCTTATAGTAATGTCTCACTACCCACAATCATTCCATGTGGTTCAAAAGTATTGATATTGGTGGGTAGAATATATAGGAAAAATGAGTCTCTAAAACCATTGTATGGAAAGCTTCCTATAGCTCACCATTCTAAAAAATTGGGTATATGGCGATTTGACAATCAAAACAGAGGGGAGTGGATAATGGACACCAAATAGGATGAATGGTTGAAACAGATAATCTAGTACTTTTGCAAATATTTTCTTGTGGTAGGAGATGATAAATGTTGGAATTCAAAATCTAGAATTCATGTTTTAAGAGTTTCCTTAATCATAGGCCAACCGATCCAATTCCTTGAATACTGGTGGTGATTTCTAGAATGTATTCCCAATATGCCTTTATCATCTCCTACAACAAGAAAATGTGTGCCCTAGGAGGATTGGATCATATTTTTCATCCAATCATTCTATCTAGTGTCAATCATTATCCACTCCCCTCGGTTCTGTTGTCAATTCTCCATATACCCAATTTTCAGAATGACTAACTATAGGAAACTTGCCAAACAATGGTTTTACAAAATATTTTGTCGTATGTATTCTAGCCACCAATATGAGTACTACTGCACCACCTAGATGATTGTGGGTAGTGAGACATTATGATAACATATATTGTCACAAAAGCAACATGTGAGCGACATGTGAAGTACATATTTCATATAAGATATCTCACCAAAACAATATTTGAAGTCTATCTTTCTAGGTCTGCACATAAATAAATTTCTAGTAACCACGACATAGGGGAGACTATGATTATTATTATGGCATGAATAAAAGAAACATCAACAATTGGTTTAGACACAGATGATATTATTATCACGGTGGAAACTCCATAGAGGAGTGAAACCTTCTGGAGAAGAGAGGGATGTTATCTCCAAAGATTCCAATTACTTGTATTGTCCATAGGTTTGTAGTGGAAGTATATCTCACAACATGGATACAACTTTTCACCATGATATGCCAATTACCCAACATATAAATAGTATAATCACCTGAATCATCAACTTACATCTCAACTGTTGCATGTACAATGAAAGACTTGGTGAATTTATCAAGGCCTCGATTCTGTGGACATATCCTTAAAAAAATTTGAATTGGACATATCCCTCACTGCCCAGTTCAAATGTTTTCCAAGGATATGTCCACACACTCGACACCTTGATAAATTAGCGAAGTCTCTCATTGTACATGGAAAAGATGAGATGCAAGTTGATGGAGATTCATGTGATTATCTTATTTATTTGTTCGGTAATTGGCATATCATGGAGGAAAGTTCTATCCACCTTGCGCTATATACTCCACTACAAACCTATGGACAATATAAGTAATTGGCATATTTGGAGATAGTATCCCTCTCTTCTCCCAAAGGTTTCACTCCACTCTATGGAGTTTTCATCATGATAATATTATCACCAGTGCCTCAACCGAATGCCAATACTTTCTTTATTCATGTTATAACAACAATCATATTATCCCAAATGTCGTGGTTAGTGGAAATTTCTTTATATACAGACCTACAACGATAGACTTCAAATATCATTTTTGTGAGATATGCTATATGAAATAAGTACTTCACATGTCGTTTTGATGACAATATATGTCACCGTAATGCATCACTACCCACAATCATTCTAGGTTCTATAGGAGTACTAATATTGGTGGATAGAATATATAGGGAAAATGAGTCCCTTAAACCCTTGTACGGAAAGCTTCCTATAGATCGTCATTCTAAAAAATTTGGTATATGGCGATTTGACAATCAAAACCAAGGGGAGTGGATAATGGACACTAGCCAAGATGAATGGATGAAACAAATGATCCAATCCTCTAGCATATATTTCTTGTAGTAGGAGATGATAAATGCTGGAATTCAAACTTTGGAATTCATGTTTTAAGAGTCTCCTTCCTCGTAGTCCAACTGGTCCAATTTTTTGCAGACTAGTGGTGAGTTATAGAATGTATTTCCAATATTCCTTTATCATCTCCTACCACAAGAAAATTTGTTCCCTATGAGGATTGGATCATATTTTCATCCAATCATCCTAGCTAGTTTCAATCATTATCCACTTCCCTCAGTTCTGATTGTCAAATCACCATATACACAATTTTTCTAAATGGCTAACTATAGGAAAATTGCCATAAAAGGTTTTTATAGTTCATCATTTTCCATATATATTCTACCAACCAATATGAGTACTCCCGTACGACCTGAATGAATGTGGGTAGTGAGACATTATGATAACATATATTTTCACCAAAACGAGATGTGAACGACATGTGAAGTACACATTTCATATAAGATATCTCACCAAAATGATATTTGAAGTCTATCTTTCATGGTGTATCAATAAAGAAATTTCTAGTGACCAAGACATAGGGGGAGAATATGATTATTATTATGACATGAATAAATAAAGTATCGACAATCTATTTAGACACAAGTAATAATATTATCACGGAGGAAACTCCATAGAGGGGAGTGAAACCTTCAGGAGAAGAGAGGGATATTATGTCCAAATATGCCAATTACTTGTATTGTCCATAGGTTTGTAGTGGAAGTATATATTGCAAGATGGATACAACATTTGCCCATGATATGGAAATTAACCAACATATACATAGTATAATCACTTGAATCATCAACTTGCATCTTAGTTGTTCCATGTACAATGAGAGACTTGGCTAATTTATCAAGGTGTCGAGTCTATGGACATATCCTTGGAAAACATTTGAACTCCCCAGTGAGGGGTATGTCTAGTTCAAATGTTTTCCAAGTATATGTCTGGAGAGTCTACTCCTTGATAAATTCGCCAAGTCTCTCATTTTACATGGAACAGCTGAGATGCAAGTTGCTGGCGATTTCGATGATTATAGTATTTTTGTGTTCGGTAATTGGCATATCATGGGGGGAATTTGTATCCATTTTTCCCTATATACTTCCACTACAAACCTATGGACAATACAAGTAATTGGCATCTTTGGATATAATATCCCTCTCTTCTCCAAAAGGTTTCACTCCCCTCTATGGAGTTTCCGTCATGATAATATTATCACCTGTGTCTCAACCGATTTTTGATACTTTTTTTATTAATGTTGTAATAATAATTAGGGTCTTCCCTATGTCGTGGTCACAAGAAATTTCTTTATGGGCATACCTGCAATGATACACTTTAAATATTATTTTAGTGAGATATGGTATATGAAATATGTGCTTCATATGTTGTTTTGAAGACAATATATATGTTATCGCAATGTCTCACTACCCACAATCGTTCTAGGTTGTGTAGGAGTACTGATACTAGCAGGAAGAAAATATAGGAAAAAGAGTCTTACCCTTGTATGGAAAGCTTCCTATAGCTCCTCATTTAAAAAAATTGTGTATATGGCGATTTGACAATAAGAATTGAGGGGAGTGGATAATGGACACCAGCCAGGACGAATGGATGAAACAGATGATCCAATCCTCTGGCATAGATTTTCTTGTGGTAGGAGATGATAAATGCTGGAATTCAAACTCTATAATTCATGTTTTAAGAGTTAATCCTTCATCGTAGGCCAACCGGTCCAATTTCTTGCAGACTGGTGGTGAGATCTTGAATGTATTCCCAAGAGGCCTTTATCATCTCCTACAACAGGAAAATATGTGCCCTAGGAGGATTGGATCATATTTTTCACCCATATGAGCTGGTGTTAATTATTATCCACTCCCTTTGGTTTTGACTGTCAAATCACCATATACCCAATTTTTCAGAATGACTAGCTATAGGAAACTTGCCATACAAGGGTTTCATAGACTCATTTTCTGTATATATTCTACCCAACAATATTAGTACTCTTGCACGACCTGGATGATTTTGAGTAGTGAGACGTTACGATAACATATATTATCACGAAAAAAACATGTGAACGACATGTGAAGTACATATTTCATATAAGATATCTCACCAAAATCATATTTGAAGTCTATCTTTCTAGGTTTGTCCATAAAGAAATTTCTAGTGACCAGGACATTGTGGAGACTATGATTATTATCATGACATAAATAAAGAAAGTATTGACAATCGATTTAGACACAGGTGATATTATTATCACGGTGGAAACTCCATGGAGGGGAGTGAAACCTTGTAGAGAAGAGGGATATTATCTTCAAATATCCCAATTACTTGTATTGTCCATAGTTTTGTAGTGGAAGTATATCTCGTAAGATGGATACAAATTTTCCCCATGATATGCCAGTTACCCAACATATAAATAGCATAATTACCTGAATCATCAACTTGCATCTCAGCTATTCCATGTCTAATGAGAGACCTAGCTAATTTATCAAGGCGTCGAGTGTGTAGACATATCCTTGGCAAACATTTGAACTGGGCAGTGAGCGATATGTCCAATTCAAATGTTTGCCAAGGATATTTTCACAGACTCATCTCCTTGTAAAATTCGCCAAGTCTCTCATTCTACATAGAATAGATGAGATGCAAGTTGATGGTGATTCAGGTGATTATAGTATTTATTTGTTCAATAATTGGCATATCATGGGGAAAAGTGGTATCCATCTTTCTCTATATACTTTCCCAAAAAACCTATGCACAATACAAGTAATTGGAATCATTGGAGATAATATCCCTCTCTTCTCCGGAAGGTTTCATTCCCCTTTATGGAGTTTCCTCCATGATAATATTATCACCTGTGTCTCAAGCGATTGCCCATACTTTCTTTATTCATGTTAAAATAATAATCATAGTCTTCCCTATGATGTGGCCACTGGAAATTTTTTTATGGACAGACCTGCAAGGATAGACTTCAAATAACGTTTTGGTGAGATATTGTATATGAAATATGTACTTCACATGTCCTTTTGATGACAATATATGTTATCGTAATGTCTCACTACCCATAATTGTTCAAGGTGGTGCAGGAGTATTGATATTGGTGGGTAGAATATATAGGGAAAATGAGTCTCTAAAACCCTTGCATGGAAAGCTTCGTATAGCTCGTCATTCTGAAAAATTGGGTATATGGGGATTTGACAATCAGAACCAAGGGGCATGGATATTGGAGACCAGTGAGGACAAATGGATGAAATAAATGATCCAATGCTACAACACATTTTATTGTGGTAGGATATGATAAATGATGGAATTAAAAATATGGAATTCATGTTTTAAGAGCTTCCTTCATTGTAGGCCAACTGGTCCAATATCTAACAGACTGGTGGTGAGTTCTATAATGTATTCCAAAGAGGCCTTTATCATCTCCTACTAGAAACAAATATGTTCCCTAGGAGGATTGGATCATTTTTTTCATGAAATCATCCTAGCTAGTGTCAATCATTATCCACTCCCCTCGGTTCTAATTGTCAAATCGCCCTATACCCAATTTTCAGAATGACTAACTATATGAAACTTGCCATACAAGGGTTTTGTGGACTCATTTGTCATATATATTCTAGCCACCAATATGAGTACCCCTGCACCACCTGGACGATTGTGGGTAGTGAGACATTACGATAACATATATTGTCACCAAAAAAACATGTGAGCAACATGTGAAGTACATATTTCATATAAGATAGCTCACCAAAACGATATTTGAAGTCTATCTGTCCATGTTTGTCCATAAACAAATTTCTAGTGACCAGGACATAGGGGAAACTATGACTATTATTATGACATGAATAAAAAAAGCATGAACAATCGGTTTAGACAGAGATCATAATATTATCATGATGGAAAATCCATATAGGGGAGTGAAACCTTCTGGAGAAGAGAGGGATATTATCTCCAAAGATCATGCCAATTACTTCTATTGTCCTTAGGTTTGTAGTGGAAGTATATCTTGCAACATGGATACAAATTTTCCCAATGATATGCCAATTACCCAACATATAAATAGTATAATCACCTGAATCATCAACTTGCATCGCAGTTGTTCCATGTATGATGAGAGACTTGGCTAATTTATCAAGGTGTCGAGTGTGTGGACATATCCTTGGAAAACATTTGAACCAGATAGTGAGCAATATGTCCAATTCAAATTTTTTCCAAGGATATGTCCACATACTCCACACCTTAATAAATTCGCCAAGTCTCTCATTGTACATGGAACAACTGAGATGCAAGTTGATGGTGATTTAGGTGATTATAGTATTTATTTGTTAGGTAATTGGCATATCATTGGGGGAAGTTGTATCCATCTTGCACTATATACTTCCACTACAAACCTATGGACAATACAAGTAGTTGGAATCTTTGGAGATAATATTCCTCTCTTCTCCAAAAGGTTTCACTTCCCTCTATAGAGTTTTCGTTGTGACAATATAATTACCTGTGTCTCAACCAATTTTTGATACTTTCCTTATTCATGTTATAATAATAATCATAGTCTCCCCTATGTCGTGGTCATTGGAAATTTCTTTATGGACAGATCTGCAACAATAGACTTCAAATATCATTTTCATGATATATGCTATATGAAATATGTACTTCTCAAATCGTTTTGATGACAATATATGTTATTCTAATGTCTCACTACCCACAAATGTTCTAGATGGTGGAGGAGTACTGATATTGGTCGGTAGAATATATAGGGTAAATGAGTCTCTAAAACTCTTGTATGGAAAGCTTCCTATAGCTTGTCATTCTGAAAAATTGGGTATATGGCGATTTGAAAATCAGAACCGAGGGGAGTGGATAATGGACACCAGCCAGGAAAAATGGATGAAACATATGATCCAATCCTTTGACACAAATTTCTTGTGGTAGGAGATGATAAATGTTGGAACTCAAACTCTGGAATTCATGTTTTAAGAATTTCCTTCATGGTAGGACACTCGGTCCAATTTATTGCAGACGAGTGGCCTACCATGATAAACTCTTGAATTCATAGTAGGCCAACAGGTTGGATTACCATGAATTCATGTTTTAAGAATTGCCTATCATGGGGTTTCTTCTGTTTAGTTTCTGATCTTTAGCTTTGGAACTAGTTGAAGATAGTGGCCTCACCAACTGTTCCAATTTCTTGGAGATGAGTAGCGAGTTCTTGAATGTATTCGAGGAGGGATTCTCAGTACCAAAAATGAATATGTCTTCCAAAATTCAGATCTATTCAGACTCTCAACTCTAGAATCCATTTTGTTGGCCTTGGATCTGAGGAGTTATTGTTGTCATATATTATATGAATGATAACATTATGACATATTACATATTTACTTTAATAAGGGTTTACATCTAAGAATGTAACCACTAGGTTAAAAATTATGTTCATAACACCACATGTTTATGAGGATAGAATGTTAAGCAAGGCATTCCTCATTTCCGTCTAGAGTGGCAATCAAAACTAAGAAAACATGGAGGAATAATGTACTCACCTCTAAAGACTTTAAAAATGGGAGATTCCCAATTATTAATGTGTTGGTGTTGTGTAAACTCTCGAAGTTGTAGATGAAGTGAGTGATAAACATTGATTGCTGGTGTTGTGTAAACTATTAATAACATTAATACATTATCAATAACATTAATACAAAACCACAAAAGAAGAAACTAGTTAACTAAGAACTAATATATTTTCAAGCTCCACCCCACACATTAATAAATAATATATATAGATAAACAGTGCATGTCCCTTTATACAGAGTCAGCAATGCATTTCTTTTCTTAATCAAGAGTTCTTTCCCTTGTTCTTTCTTGATATCTCATAGGCATCCAAGCAGATGCACAAAAAGATCTTTTCTTTCCCCTCCCTTTTGTCATAGACATCCAACCAAGCATATGCAAAAATACAAAAATGTACAAAGAGTCACCCATTAGTGATGGGTATCTTCTATTTATAGTTCTAGTAATGGCCCAATTAAAAAAAGTAGTCATCCATTTATTTTACATTTAAAAGTAGTCATCCATTTATTCTACATTTTGGAATTTACACCAGTTTTTGGTGTAATTTTTTTTTTGGAAAATCTAAATTTAAAAGTGTTTAAATTTTGTTTTTGGGTCGATAAACATATTAAGCACCCTTGTATGCCCCCATGGCACCCAAATTATACAATTTCTAAAGGTAATATATGTAATATTTTTTAAAATATTTTCAACTAGACTCCCAATAAAAAGACCTAAAATATGCTCCAAAAAAGTTGAAAACATAGAATATTAGACTTCACCTTTAAAAATAATGGGTAAGTTAGATATGTAAGTCATTCAATTTATGGACGGCTAAGACGACCTCTTCATTAATAAACATGTTCAAATTAAATTTAAAATATAGAAACATGGGCCAAGGAGAAAGGAAAATTAAGCCCTAACAGAAAGGAATTTGCACCCATTAAAAGTATACAAATATCAAATATTCATAGAAGAGGATTGTGGCCCAAATAGCTCCAATATATATATATATATTGGAGTTGTCTAAATTGTACATCCAACTCTTTGTGTTTTGAATGTTAAATAAAAAGTATTTTTCAAAAAAATATTGGAATCTTATTCATACCANTATATATATATTGGAGTTGTCTAAATTGTACATCCAACTCTTTGTGTTTTGAATGTTAAATAAAAAGTATTTTTCAAAAAAATATTGGAATCTTATTCATACCATGCCAACTAAGAAGGAAAGAGTAAATTCAAATATTTAAAAAGAAGGGTTATTTATTAATAAGTTGTTAATATCTATTAATCAATACATTGGTTGGGTAATAATACATTCATTGGGTACACATTAAAGATCCTATTACTCCAATTTTGAATGGTTTCTTCCATATCAATTAGAGGAAATTTCAACTTAAAATAGACCTTTCAACCCTAATTGAAATTCCATGTTAGCATGTGTTATCCACTGAAATTGCTTTAGAATTCAAACATCGTACATGTCTTAAACATTTTTTTAATATATAAATTGGGCATAGGTGGAATTTTTTAATAATAGAATTTGTCTACCCACTGCCCAAGCTTCCCTAAATTATTTTCGATAATGAAAATGAAATTAATATGCTAACTAATTTTAAATAATACTTGACCCATATATAATACATAATAGTAAAAATAATAAATATCATAGCTTAGTCCAAAAATATTACTCAGCCAAATACCCATCCATGTTTTAGGTAATACATGAGCGATACATAGTATATAGTAATAATAACTAATATTATAACTAATGTATGTCAAGTTTAGGTAAAGCAAAAGATTAAAGAGTTTAGTTTTGCAAGGCAGCCATAAAAAGTTGGGTCTAATAACTTTTAAGATGGAACTATGCAAACTAAGTTTATACTTATAAAGTCACCTTGACATAGATATACATTATTATATTATTTGAAAAACAAAAATGCAACCAAATATTAAATCTTACACTGTTGAATAAAATTCTTTAAAAATAAAGATAATAACAAAAAAACACTGGGAGATCACAATCCAAGAGAAAGTAACCTAATCAATGACACAAAAATTATCACCTTGATGAAAGTTCACTAAAATCCTAGAACCAATAACTATCCAACTCTTTTTCGAGTACTGTAATTACAAGTGCATCTCTTACCAGTACCATTGCAGTACTTGGAGAAGAATAAAAGGATCTAGTGGAATAAATCATCTGGGTTTAACAATGAAAGCTGTAAAATCCTTCCCTCTACTGTTATATTAAGTGTCTTTTTAGGCTTTTAGTCTTTGTCTGGAAAAAGTAGATTATTTCTGCTCGTAGCCAAATGATAATTAGAAATTAAACCTATTAACAAAACCAAAATGCTTTTATGATTAAATTTTAAGAAAAAAACTTTACCGTCAAACTATAAAGAAACAAAAGAAAGAGACTATGTTGGAAAGAAAAAGAAGGCCAATAACATTTAAAATTCAAACATTATAGAATCCAGAACCACTACAAGATATAAAGAGAGTAAAGTATATAAATACAATAGAATATACCGTATAAACTTAATAGTCAAGAAAATATATAATTTTTTTCCAAAAATTTACAACTAAAAAAAATAAAGAAACTGAGTTTATCCTATAATGTCACCCTGGCCACCTTGGCCACCTGATTCACAGATATACATTGTTATACTATTTGAAGATATACATTGTTATACTATTTGAAAGACAAAACTGCAACCAAATAATGATTCTTGCCATATTCAATAACCTTCCTTGAAGTCGTCGAATAGCACTGTGGATCCTGTCACGGTACAGTGTCTTTTTACGGTACCCTGGCGATTATTGGGGGGCGGGGGCCTACGAGTCAACCCCGCAATCGTGAAGTGGGAAAGAGCGAATAATAGAAGAGACATGATGGAAAATTACAATCCAACGGAAATTAACTTGAACAATGCCACAAAAGCTATACTGTATATATACAAATATGCTACAGTTTAACGGCTATTAATAATTTTCACAGATTACTCCTGACGCTACAATTTAACATTAGTATTTGAAAATTTGACAGTTATTTTGCAATTTTCTATTCTTTGTGAATTTAACCATACGTGTTGAACTAGAAAAACGGAGCAGCATACGGGAAAAACGGAGTAGTATACGGGACAAATTGTGGAATCAGACAGAAAAAATTGTGGAAATTGTAATTCGTAAATTCGAGAACGATTTTGACCGGTTTTATTAAAAAACGGGACGATTTGGACCGTCGAATCAGACAGAAATCAATATCATGAACAGTACCACAAGTTCCTTTCCAAGTCCCGCGAGCAGCTGGGTTATACAAATGAATCATTGGCCCCCAGTCTGAATCGGGTGACTTCGACCTCTTGTGGGTCAATGATTGAATCGCCATTAGTAAAAGCTAAGTGCTGCAGTAGTAATTGCAATACTTAGAAAAGAACTCGTGGCCTTGGTCATGACGTTCGTAGCCGCATGAATTCTGAGTCGGAGTCCCAATGGGGGTGTATACCTCCATTTTGGGCCACTGCATTCACTGTGTATACTTCTATTTTGGGCCACTGCTTTCACTGTGACATTATTTGAAAGAGAGCACCCCAACCAAATACCAAATATATATGAAAGAGAGCCCAACCAAATACCAAATACTTATGGTTTTTCTTTATAAATAACAATAATATATTCCTAAAATAATGATATACAAGACAACAAAAGAATAAACTGTATTTTTCAAATTAGCAAACTAAAAACTAACAACCTCTACATCACATATTAATAAATAATAATATATATATAAAAACAATACATGTTTCTTTATAGATATTAACAATGCATTCATATTCTTAATCAGACCTAGCCCTTTTTAACAAACTTTACTAAGAAATTTCTTTCCCTTGTTCTTTTCTTTGAGAGATTCTTGATCTCTCAAAGGCATCCAGGCAGATGCAGAAATAGATCCCTCCTTCCCTTTCTCTCATACACATCAGAGAAAGAAATCCAACCAAACAATACACAAATGTACAAATACACTCACTAATGGGTGAGGGGTCTCTTCTATTTATAGCTCAAGTAATGGTGAGATTAAAAAAAGTAGTTATCTATTTATTTTAAGTTTTAGGTTTTGGTTGAAGTCGGATATTTTTTTGTCCGTAAAATCTAAATTTCCAACTAGACTCCGAAAAAACCCAAAAAATATGCTTTAAAAAGTTGAAAATGTAGAATATTTAGAGTAGACCTTTAAAAAAATATGGATAAGTAGTTTTGTGACTTATTAAATTTAATTTATGGGCCACTAATACCTCTTCTTCTCCAATAAAAATGTTCAAATTAAATTTAAAATATAGAAACATGGGGCTAAGGAGAATGAAAAATTAAACCCTAACCCAAAGGAATTTACACCAATTAGAAATATACAAATATAAAATACCCATAGAAAAGGATTGTTGGCCAAATAACTCCACTACATCAATTATGTTTCCATATATGTATTTATTAATATTTTCTTGTATGTACATGTATGTACGAACATCCAACTCTTTGTGTTTTGACCCATTTTCATGAATGTTAAATAAAAATTATTTTTTAAAAAAATATCGATTTCTTGTATGTACATGTATGTATCAAGATCCAACTTTTTGGTTTTAACCCATTTTCATGAATGTGTAATAAAAAAATTTAAAAAAAAAAATGGATTTGAACACAAGACCTTCCATTTACAACCAATTTAAACAATTCCACTTTACCACTTGCTCACCACGGGATGACTAAATTTAAAAATTTAAAAGAAGGGTAATGTTTTAAAAAGTTGTTAATATCATTACTGAGATACATTGATTGGGTAATAATGCATTCATTGGGTACACATTAAGGATCCTATTACTCCAAATTTGAATGGTTTCTTCCATATTATTAAATTGTCATTCACCACAAATTTGAGAGTGGTTTTGATTTGACGCATTTTAAAATATTTCATTACTCTAGGACTTTTAAAAAATTCTTACCAAAATTGAATAAAAATGGAAGCATATTCCATATGTCCACAGCATTGTTACCACAAATGGAATGGATAGAGTTGTTTCCTTTAAAAACGATCTAGAAATGACAATGTGACGAAAAACATTGTTTTCTATGGTTGTTTTTGTTTCTAAAGGATGGAACCCTTTTCTTACAAAATGATGGTTGTTTCTTAGGGTAGTTTCTAGAATTTTGAGCACGTGTTTTGGAAAACGTTGATCCATATTTATGTTAGAATGAAATGAAAGAGCATATATAGAACCACATGCATATATCACAATGCTACAATAAACTCAAATTCTATTAATTGAATGAAGCAAAACACACTATGAAATAAAAGTAACTAAACTAGTGGTAGCTTAATCTCTGAAAAGAGATGTGACAACTATTCCCATTTTTGGCAAGTTGATTACAAAACGAGGCTGAAGGGTCTTTTCATCATATGCATGAGGGGGCCCCACACAAATATGGTCTCCAAAACCATTGCAACTAGACCACAGTAGAAAAAAAAATACATGAGCATGCACATGTTCATGGAATCTTGCACATGCTCCTGGTTTGACATTCCCCAACCTCCATATTTGCAAAGCAACAAGATCACACACACACTAATAGTACATTCCCATCTCTAGCACATACACATTAGGAACACACACATGCTCTTGATAAACATAAGACAGGGCCAGAGGGTTGTTTATTGTTAAACAACACCGCAGCTAATCAGAGGTAATAATCCATGCCTTAATATACCATGAGAATACATGTGCTACAATCCAACTCAACAGAACACTAATCCAAGCATCTAAGATATGCCATCCAACTTTGCAAGGGGGGAATTCAAGCATCTAGCTAGGTAAGTAACTGTTTTTTTTATTTCTTGTTGTTTTATTAATTATTTATTCAAATTTTAAGAAGTCATAAATTGAAAACATTTTTTTTTAATTTGTAGAGAATTTTTTATCCACTTGAAATGGAATCCAATGAGAACCAACAACTTAAATAAAACATTAACCTAGAATCCAATGAAAACAAACAGTCACAAGAAAATGTTAATCTAGAACTAAATCAAAACCCATAACCTGCTATGGATTTGAGTAGACGACAATAGACAGTATGACACCAAAAATCAGTCCATTCTCAAGTATGCTAAATACATAAAATAAAAGATATTCACTAAGGGATAAAAACTGTACCTGAACTGGCTGTCCAAAGATGACCACGATTAAGCTCTCGATCAAAACTTGTCCCTACACTTTGTCCTCAACAAAAAAGAGATATATAAGCATGATATATAAAGTGTTAGTATCTACTCTAGAATATTCAATTTAAACATGTATAAAAGGAAATTACATTAATGCATAAAAATATTCGTAATTGCACATGAATTGGAAGACAAATGTATATTTATATCAATGTAAATAGAGATACAAAATAACAACCTCTGTTGGCACCTCATAAAAATTGAGAAATCAAGTCCTTCCACCTGGGACTACACCACTTCAATCCTCCATAATGACAAGCTTCAGAAAGAGAACTCAGGGGGATGTCTCCTTTGGGTATGAAATAATAGTTGAATTGTAAGTTGGGTCGTATAATTTTTTTGGGTTTGCCAACATATTGAGCACTTTATTTTTCAAGAGGGTATTGAATCTTATCCCTAGAATTGAGATCCTTTCTCACAGCCTACGAGATGCATCCCAAGAACTTTGGACACATGTGATGCAGAGGTTGGGGGGACATAGGGCACCCACTCCTTTCCCACCTCACTTCTTCCACTTGTTCCGACAAAATATCACTGCCATAGATGACTAATCCCTATGATGGGATCAAATTTCAAGGAGATTTAGACATGCCACTACCACCAGGGTCTTCATTTAGAGATATTGGTAACATCCCATATTTTTCTTGACTTATTTGACTTATTTGTATTTTTTTATATAAGGAAATAAAAAACATGTTTTTGGTGGTATGAAGTACTGACACTAGGTTTATTTGTGCATACATAGCTCTGCGATAATTGGATGGATTCCCAAGAGATCAACGTAGGGGATGAGGAGATGAGATGATTGGTATTGATATCAAGCTGACATTACAAAACATACATGGAAACATGGTTCGATTGACAAACATGATCCCCATGGTGAAAGTCAAGGGCTTGCTCTAGGCGACACAAAGGCATGTGGTTGGCGTATTCTGTAAGTGGGTTAGGTTGTTCAGGAGTTTGGAAAATGGTGTAGCATGTTACTATGACCATCATCCAGACCCATACACATAGATTCTAGGATGTTCATTTTATAGCAGCCATAAATATTTTGATGGCTTAAAGCCCCATTTTTGTACTATGATACCATTTTTTGGAACACTTATTTGAAAATAAAGGCTTATAGTGATCGGTTTGATATATACACAAGTGTCTGAATTTGAATGTTTTATGTACTTACTTCTTTAATGATGAGACAAATTCCAATCTAAAACGTAATTTGCATATGAATAGGAAACATCATTATAATGTCTATGTATGTGAATGTATGTAATGTAATCAAACTGCCGCTCCAATTACAATCTTACTGTTAGAATAATCAACCCATAGTTTACCCACTTAGACATTAATTCATTTATTTTTGTCTTATTTTCCTAGTTCATGTGTCCCACCTTGTGCAAGTTGCTATTTTCCTATCCATAGAGGTCAAACTTGCCATATTTGACTCATGTAGCGCTTGGGAAAGCCTTAGGAATCAAATCTACTTTATTTCTGGCCTCCTAGGTGCCCATCTACTTTTTCTGCTTTATTGCCTGCTTTTTCAGTGTTTTAAGGCACATAGGAAAGCTAGACTAGGTGAGGTGAACTAGTTTTTTGTGCTCTTCATCCTCCACTCTTTTCTCCATGAAAAAGCATGTATGAGCTGCCATTTCATCACTCATTAGCTTGCCCATGTGCCCTTGCCAATTCGTGATCTCCATGACAGATTTGGGATCATCTTTTTACACCTATGGGGGATTTGCTTATTTTTGGTAAGCCTGCTTTATGCTAGATTTGGATGCTTCCTCATGCATTCAATTTCCTCATGCATTCTATTTATTCAACAGCCTATGTTATTATAGGGTTGTCTATTGTACACTCAGTTAATATAATTTTGTGTTACAGCTCCATATTCAGTCTCTCTTGTGAGCAATTTTGCATGATCAATTGTTAATTGTTGTGAGTGAAATCAATCTATTGCAGGCCTAAATTTCTACATGGTATTAGAGCCATTGTAGGTTGCTACTCTCCTTCAAAAATTGTTTTGCAGTTTTGACATCGAAGACTGGGAGCCTTCTACTGACAGCCGGGACAGAATTTCTAAAGCTATGGATTCACAGAAAACTATCTTGACTCCCTTCAACTATTTTGAATAGAAGGCAGAGATGGAAATCCTGTTGAGAGAGAAAGGACTTTACAGGGTGACTATGGCTACAGAACCAGAGCCTAATGCTGCTGCAGAGAAGATCAAATGGCACAATTGGAGAAATGAGGCCTATGGCCTCCTATGTCTCAGTATTTCCCAAGACCTCCTTTTCCATCTCGATGGATTAAATTCTCTGGATCAAGTATGGGAGAAACTTTATGATCTCTTTGGAAAGACAGATGAGATGAGGGGACACTAGATTGAAAATTAGTTGATTTCCCTGAGTCCCAGTAGTTTTGAATCACTGCAGCTATATTTCTCCAAGTTCAAAGCACTAGTCTTGCAGCTGAAGTAGTGTGGTATCGAAAATAAAGATGATCAGCTCATACTGGCCATCCTCTCGAAGCTAGGACCAGATTACTCAGTCTTTGTTTCGACCTTCTATGGCACAAAACTCACAGCTCAAACCTGGAAGATGCCTAGCCTTGCAGATTTCATGGAATCTCTCACACAAGAACAGGACAAGTTGGTGATGATGGGCACCATCAAACCATCCAAAGACCAAGCACTGGTTGCTGGAGATTCGAAGGTGGATTCAAAAAGCAAAAAGAAAGCTAAAAAGCCACCTGAGCAAAAGAGAGACAAGAAGCAGTCTCCAAAGGATCAACAAGGTCCCAAGAAAAATACCTAGAAGAAGAAAAACAAAGGTGAAATGAACAAGTGCTCATACTGTTCGAAGGGCAATCACACTGAAAGCTCTTGTATGAAAAAGCAGATTGATATGCTGACCCAACTCCTGGAGAAGAATGGCATCTCCCTTCCAGAAAGCTCAAAGAAGAGAGAAGGAGGATCAAGTTCAGATGACAGAGAGAGAGTTCATGCATTGGTTGCTGGCACATCAATCTCACCCAGTTTTATCATTGATTCTGGAGCTTCAAGACACATGGTTTTGACTAAGGAGGCCTTCTCCTCATTGGACAAGTCGAAAGGACCATCTATTGTACTGGGAGATGACTCTCTCACTGAAAGTTTAGACAAATGGAGGATTGATCTTGATCATGGTCAGTTCAACAATGTGCTGTATGTGCCTAGCCTCGCCTCCAACCTTCTATCAGTGTATCAGATGAATCACATTGGGTCTCCTAAGAAATTCATATTCTCCCCTGATGAAGTTGAGATCACAGAAATCTCAAGTGGTAGAGTCATTGCAAAAGGAGTTGCAAATCATGCTCAAAAGGTATACATGTTATCACACTTCCTACCTTACTCAAACCCCTCTGCTCTTCTGATTTATGCTAATGAAGCTAGCAAGATATGGCATGAAATATTTGGCCATCTAAATTACAAGTATCTATCTGATCTTAGTGAGAAAGAAATGGTCATAGGGTTGCCCAAGATAAAATTTTCCAAAGGAGTCTGCCAAGGTTGTATCCTAGGAAAACACCCAGAGCACAAATTTGAGAAAGCTAGTCATGAGAGAACCTCTGCACCCATCGAGCTGATTCACAGTGATGTTGCCAGCCCATTCCCTCATATGTCCATGAGTCAGTACAAATATGCATTGAACTTTATTGATGATTTTTCCAGGTATTGTTGGGTTAACTTCATGAAACACAAGTCTGAATTTTTTGGCCTATTCAAAGTCTTTAAGGCTTTGGTTGAAAACCAGTGTGGAAGGAAAATCAAGGTCCTCAGACTTGACAATGGTGGTGAGTATGTCAAGTCTGAGTTTATTAACTATTGTGCATATGCAGGTATTCATATGCAGCATTCTATCCCCTACACACCACAGCAAAATGGTGTTGCTGAGAGGAAGAACAGATCACTGAAGGAGATGGCAACATGCATGATGGAGGCCAAAACTTTGCCACCAAAGTACTAGGCCGAAGCTATCAACTGTGCAGCCTATATCTAGAATAGGGTGCCTCACAAACAGCTTGATGGTATGACTCCCTTCGAAGCATGGAGTGGGCACAAGCCAGATGTGACCCATTTCAGGATTTTTGGCTCAAAGGCTTGGGCTAGGATTCCAACAGAGAAAAGGAAGGCTTTGCAGCCCCAAATCCAAGAGTGTATTTTTTTTGGATACTCTGAAGATTCAGAAGGGTACAAGTTGATAAATTTGAGCACAAAAAAAGCCTTCATTGAAAGGTGTGTTCAGTTTGAAGAAGAACCCCTTGCAACAGTGGAAGTTGGTGAAGCCTCTTCACCACCTGAACCTCAAGAAGTAAGTAAAGATTTTGTTGAACATGCTGATTCTGATTTGTTTGATGGAGATGAGTTTATTGCAGACCCAAATATCCCTACAAGGCAAAAATGGGAAGCCAAGACACTACATGCAGCAGGAGAGTTAGCTGGGGATCCCAATGACCCAAGGAGGACTAGATCACAATTTGAGAGTGGTCTATGCATGAAGGACCCTATGTTTTCTGAAAAATGCTATTTGATGGTGGAGTCTGATCCTCAAACATATGAAGAAGTAGCAGGAGATCCAAGATGGAAAACTTCCATGAAGGAGGAGTTCAACTCACAATAGAAGAGCAACACATGGGAGCTAGTGGATCTTCCTCCAGGAAGAAAGTTAGTCTAGTGTAAGTGGGTCTATAAGACCAAATTTGCTGCTGATTGTTCACCACTAAATTACAAGGCTATATTGGTAGCTAAAGGATACTCACAGGTTCATGGCATCGATTACAATGAGACCTTTTCCTCAGTGGCAAAGATGGATTCCATCAGGCTATCTCTAGCCATTGCAGCCTCAAGGCAATGGGAGGTACATCATATGGATGTAAAGTGTGCCTTCCTGAATGGATACCTCACTGAGGAAATATATATGCAGCAGCCTCAAGGTTTTTCTACTAACCCTTCTCTTGTGTGCAGGTTGAGAAAGTCATTGTATGGGCTAAAGCAAGCCCCCAGGGCTTGGTATGCCAATATCGATATCTTCTTGCTATCACTAAATTTTGTTCAGTGCAAATCAGATCCAAATGTCTATTTGAAGGTAGTTAATGGTTCATTAATAATCATTGTGTTATATGTTGATGACCTCCTCATTACAGGAAGCTCACAGGATGAGATTGCTTCTTTGAAGAGTGCTATGAACCAAGCCTTCTCCATGACAGATTTGGGGCTCTTAAGTCAATTTCTGGGGCTTGAGATTGCTCAAACCAAATCTGGAATCAAGGTGCACCAGTCCAAGTATGCCTTGGATTTGCTGATCAAATTCAGAATGCAATATTGCAAAGTAAGCAAAACTCCTTTCCTTTCAGGAGTGAAGCTGGAAGAAGATGATTCTCCACCGATGGTAAACAATACACTGTATAGGCAATTGATTGGATGTTTATTGTATCTGACACATACTCGACCTGATATTTGTTATGCAGTAAGTGTGGCTTCTAGATACATGGATCAGCCTCATGAGATCCATTGGAAAGCAGCCAAAAGGATCCTTCACTTTGTTCAGGGAACAAGGACACATGGGATCTTCTATAAAGCAAAATCTGATCTTGATTTGATTGGATTTACTGACAGTGATTGGGCAGGTGATAGCACAGATATAAAGTCCACTTCAGAATATGTGTTCATGCTTGCAGAAGGGCCAATCAGCTGGTCAAGCGAGAAACAGAGTACCATTGCACTCTCATCTACAAAAGCTGAGTACAGAGGAGTTGTTAATGCAGCAACTCAATGTTTATGGTTGCAGGGTTTACTTGGAGAGTGTGGCTTCGAACCTGAGTACTCCACTACCATCTACTGTGATAACCAGAGTACCATTAAAATCTGCAAAGATCCAGGTCAGAAGCAGAGAACCAGACACATTGAGATTCACATGCACTACATCAGAGAGCTTGTGCATGATGGCACCATTCACCTACTCTTCTGTTCATCTTCAGAACAAGTAGCTGATATCTTCACCAAACCATTTTGTGAGAAGACCTTCAGAAATATCAAATCACTGCTGGGGATTGCTGATCATGCTGTGAAAGCATGAGTGGAGACAATATTCTACAATTTTGTTTTACAGTCAATGTTTAAGGGAGGATTTTCCCAAGTTGGTTTTGGCTCTTTCCTTGCTTAAATGGACTTGCAGTATGTAAAAGGGTGACTAAGCCTTGCTGCTAGGCCATATATTTTTGATATATTACTCATAAAGTTAGGCTTAAGGGGGGGTGTTAGAATAATCAACCCATATTTTACCCACTTAGACATTAATTCATTTATTTTTGTCTTATTTGCCTAGTTCATGTGTCCCACCTTGTGCAAGTTGCTATTTGCCTATCCATAGAGGTCAAAGTTTCCATATTTGACTCATGTAATGCTTGGGAAAGCCTTAGGAATCAAATCTACTTTATTCCTGGCCTCCTAGGTGCCTATCTGCTTTTTCTGCTTTATTGCCTGCTTTTTCAGTGTTTTAAGGCACATAGGAAAGCTAGACTAGGTGAGGTGAACTAGTTTTTTGTCCTCTTCATCCTCCACTCTTTTCTCCATGAAAAAGCATTTATGAGCTGCCATTTCATCACTCTTTAGCTTTCCCATGCACCCTTTCCAATTCATGAGCTCCATGACATATTTGGGATCAGCTTTTTACACCTATGGGGGATTTGCTTATTTTTGGTAAGCCTGCTTTATGCTAGATTTGGATGCTTCCTCATGCATTCAATTTCCTCATGTATTCTATTTATTCAGCAGCCTATGTTATTACAGGGTTGGCTATTGTACATGCAGTTAATATAATTTTGTGTTACAGCTCCATATTCAGTCTCTCTTGTGAGCAATTTTGCATGATCGATTATTAATTGTTGTGAGTGAAATCAATCTATTGCAGGCCTAAATTTCTACACTTACCTATAATAATATTGTCAATAACGTAGGATATATAATACGGTACATGCAATTCAATTATGACACAACTAACTACGAGTCCAGCAGAACTTCACGATATTGAATGCCATTAAAAATGATATTGCTTAATATTTCAATGACAACGCTATATTCAACAACATTATTTGAAGATGGTAAGAGATATACACATACTGAAGAGACTAGTTGATCCTCAGGTGTGTAGATAACCCAAGCAATTGAAACTAGGTTCTAGGTGTGATGACTGGCACTGTGAGTGAATCCTAAGTATATCAAAGACTTTGTCAACATCTGCCAAAGAATAGGAAGCATGCCAACAAACTGATAACACTACAAGGGAACAAAAAATAATGCACAAACTATACAATAACATATAACGTACCAACCTAAGTTGAATTTCAAGCATAGTACTTCTTAAGGTAAAGCCCATATCTAGGATTTGTTAAGGAATACCCTTCATAGTCCTATAACTCATGGGAAACTTTCTATAGGACATTGTTCACAATGTAAGGCCCATGCCACATGGGGTTGAACTTACCCACCCCTAATGGTTTTCTATCTTGGTCATATAAGAGGACCAAGTTACCTTCACTATAATGATGGGGACATACGAACTTATCATATTGGGCCTTGACACAGTGCTTATTTCTCTCTAGAGCCACTACAACATCCCGACATTGCTCATCCAGATGCTATAAGTGGACTAAACATTCTTCTAACTCAAAAGTGTTAGGTAAAACCTATATTCCTAGCTTCAATGAAGGGATCTCGCATTCAACCAATAAAATCATCTCCACCCCATGCACTAGTTGATATGGGAAAAATCTAGTGGAAGTCTTAACAGTGGTTCAGTAAGCCCACAAAGAAGGGTGTAACATGATGAGCCAATTTTTTTTCTTTGTCAGATGTTTTTTTGTAAAATGGCCTTAAGGTATTTATTAACATCCTCGACCCCATCATTCACTTGGGGGTAGTAAGAATAAGAATGTTCTTTCTTATACCCTAATTTAAAGGCTAGTTCCGCCATCATCTTGGTTTGAATGTGTCTTCCTTGATTAGTGTCAAGATCCTTCGAGATCCCAAACCGTGTGATAATTTGAATGAATACGAAGTGAGCGGAAATATCACCATCATATTTAATTGTAGGCATAATCGCTTTCCATCTCATGTAGTAATCTATGGCCACAATAATGTGGTGGTTCCCCTAGTAGATGCCGGGTTGCAATCCATAAAATGCATCCCCCACTTGATGAAGGGACCGATGGTAATAATTAGGTGTAACAGGGCAGGATGTGAGTGCATGATCCACGCAAACACCTAGAAGGGGTGGCATCACTTGATCACATTAAGGCAATCTTTAAATATTTACGAACAATAATAACTAGCTCTTAATATTTTCTGGGTTGTAGTGAATCTCAGGGTATTTTTTAAGGATTCTAAAATTATACTTAAGTATAGTATTTTAGGTGTCGTTTTCAATTGAAAAAAACATGTTTATAGATAGGTAGATGAATATTAAACATGAAACATAAAATCAACACTGAATGTCTAAATTTTGGTGGATATTATGATTAACAAAAACATATTTTATGTAAATATAGGCGATATTAGACACTAAAAATGACCAAATAGCGAATTTATTTTTTGAAAACAACCCAAAAAAATAGCCAATTGGTGAAATTTTGCCCCTAAAAATTACCCTAGTAGCGATCCTAGATAATTGACCACCACACAATCCACCATGGAAATCATTAAGCACAACCTCGGCCTCATCATGGATAAAAAAATGATGCAAAATTGATTCTACCCCATGAAGATACATAGTTTTATCGATAATGAAAGAGTTCTTAGAGTTATGACATAAGCATCGATGTTCATCCCTTGAGATATGAGGGGGAACCTTTAAAGTATGAAGTTAGAAGATAATATTTCCATACCAAGGGTTTGTAGACGAAATGAGAAAAATGTGTTCATCCATAAATGAGTCTTCATAAATCATATCTTCGTCCATACTAGGGAGATCCATCATTGGCTCAACAAAACCTAATGACATCTTCAATTTCTCCAAAACAAATCTGAGGTCGAATTCTTGCAAATTAATAACAATCCATTTATTATGATCCCCCTTATCATCCATCTAGTCAAGACAAATTGAAATGGATTGATATGGGATATAACCATTCTCTAGTGAAGAAAGATATAATGTATCAAATGTTGGACTGCATGGACTGTTGCTAAGGCTAATTTCTCAATGTGCCTATATCAAGGTTTCGCATCATTAAGATTTCAACTAAGATAATAAATAACATGCTCATGGAGCTCATCATCTTCTTTGTCTTCAACCACACCAATTGTCTCATGACACGCAGAAACATATAACAAGAAGTCCCTATTATAGTCAGGTGGACTAAGTATGGGGGTCGATGTCAAGGCTTTCTTAAGAGCATCGAAGGACTCTTAGGCTTGCTGGTTTCACAAGAATGGAGTATCCTTCTTCAACAAGTGCATAGGTCAAACTGGCATAATTGACAAGAAATCGACGTAAGAAATTACCATCCCTTGGAGACTCTAAAGGTGTGTAATTGCACGTGGGACATACAATTGTAGTATTGCCTCAAAATTTGGTGAATCAATCCTAATCTCGTCCTTAGGAAAGATGAATCACAATAACCAGTCATCCCTAACAAAACATATGCACATTTTAGGATTTAACCAAATTTGATAACGATGACATCTTTCAAATACCAAATACAAATGATCCAGATGATGCACTCTCAAGTGAGAGTAAGAAGCTAAATCATCCAGACAAAAATTGATAATACGTTTAAGGTCATGAAAGGAGAAGATCATATCCTAGTGAAAAGTAGCTCTGACATTTTTCAGGACAAAAGGCATTTTCCGGTATGAGAAGGTACCAAAAGTACACATAAATGAAGTTTTATGTTGATCCTGGGGTTTAATTTGGATTTGATTGTATTTTGAAAAGTCATCCATAAATGATAATATGCCACTTCCTACACACTCATACAAAATCTTATCAATGAATGGCACATGAAAGTTATCTTTTGGACAAGCCATATTCATGTCTCTAAAGTTGGTACATACACAAATGCTCCCTTTCTTCTTATCGACAGGAACGGGGTTGGATAGACATCGGTTAAGGGAACTAGATCGATAAATCCAACTTTAAGCAACCTTTCTATCCCAAACTTAAGAGCAAATGCTTGAGGAGGGTTCATCACACATAAGTGTTACTGAACATGTTTAGTATTTGGATAAGTTTTCATTTCATGTTCAACAATGCGAGGATAGATACTTGGAATTTCATCATATGACCAAGCAAATACATCACAATATTATTTGAAGAGCTTGATTTATATTTTAACTTCAGAGGGTAAATAATTAGCACCGATGTAAACATTCTCAAATATACTATGAATATTAGAAATGTTGATCAGAATAATTGTAGATATATTCACCATGTTTCCTTCTACATATATTCCATGAGTGTCTAATGGGGTCCTCGGATGACCAACATTATCTCTTAAGGTCATCCTAAAGTCATCACACTCGATCGGTTCAAGATTCGATAGGAAGTAAGATCGATTATGCATCTCCTCCAAAGGTTATTCTGGACCAGCCATGGCCTCGAGAATAGATTCATCCGAAGGAAAAGTGTCATCAAGGTAATCATGCAAGCATTATGACGCAACTTCCCAAGCATGTAGTGCAAAAATATCCTCCTCTTCCTTCCGTGAAGGGGAAGGACCAAGATCCATAGTAAGATCAAGTATGGCTTGATAAGCAGCCTATGCTCTAGACAATGACATTTCTACCCTGGTAGGTATAGTTTCTTCGTTCGAAGTACTCAAAGAAGGAAGATTCCATGGGTCATCCAAATACGTGGTGAAAAATGGGAACGAACTCAAAGGTGATGTAGCACCACTAGGAGTAGTATTAATAGCTAAAATTGGTGCTTAAATATTAAAACTTGTCATTAATGAAGGATACATTCCAACACCAACATTCTCAGTTGTCACCTGAGAATTATCTATTGTCAAGATAGTAGGTCTCGATGATGCTGATGAACCTCAATTATCAAATGACAGTTGATCGATTGTCACAATCATATATTCGTAATGGAATCACATGAAACAGAATGCAGACGATCTGATCTCCATCATAGAATAAATCCACTTTCATCCCAACATAATATTGTATTCCAGGGCCACATCAAGGACCTCAACTTTGACCGACACAATATTCCCTCCAAACTAGACTAGAAGTCAGGGAATAACGTGATGCACCTTGATTGAAGGTCCATCAAATGATGCTAGTATAGTCATATATTTGGACAACATGGGAGAAACCAATCCTTTCCAACAATCCAAATACATCATGGAGGTTGCAAAACCTTCATCAACAAATGTGTGTTTAATGGTGTTTTTTAAACACTCCACATGGACTTCAAAAGCCACATGGTAAGGAAAGAGAGAATGGATATCATCAATCTGAAATATTACCATAGTGGATCCATTTGGGCTAGCTACCCCAAGAGAAACTAGAAACACTCTCATTTGTGAAGGACAAGTCTAAAGTACTTCAAGAATCGACATCGCACAAGGATTCTGGCCCAAAACCTGAATGATGGAATAATACTTGGAGGCTTAAGAATTAGGTTGTGCCCCTAATGCTTTAATACACCTTTTTTTATGCATGATATACCTTTAGGATTGTCGATCTGCAAAGAAATCTCGGGAGCAGGAGGCTCTTTACCCATGTTGACTTGTGAAAGGCCATAGTCTCATGAATGAGTCACAAAAGTGGTTGCTCACATCATGTTTATACAACCCTCCCCACCTTAGACATATACCGAGTTTTGATTCCCACCAGAACTCCTTACGGTATTCGAGGTCCTTGAAGCCATATTTTTATTATGAGGAAGGGAATCAAACAACACAGCTAGGCTCTTTGCAATAAATTTTGAGGCATCCTCAATTTGATGGCACAAATAGGAGAGATGGTCTCCCCAACAAAGCTTCTAAGGGAATTTGACCTTCTACTTAGGTTACTTCCCCCCCATCATTATCATCATTCTTGTCATAGTTTTGATTCTCCTTTCTATTCCCACCCTGCTTGTTATTTCTTCCCTTCTTTCCATTTCTCCTGGGTCGCTGCTTACCCTTCTAGTTCGACGATTGCATAGAAAGTACATCTATCGATTGGGTGGTAGTGGACGAGGAGGTAGCTTGTCTAGATACAAAATAGTTAATAGATAAATTATTCATTTTATTTGTAACATGGTTGAAAGCTTTTGTACTTACGGATCTAACAATGCCACCAACATGTGGCATGGGTTTCAACTTAGGATCAGTGTTTGACAATGGTGCATCATGTATAATCTCATAAAGAATCCCAAACTGAGCATAAATCAAATCTAAATGTTAATATCTAAAGATAAAATGTTCCTAAGTAGTCACTCTGGATGTCGAGACATCCTTCACAATATATAGTAATAAATAATTCAAGAACCATTCCAATAAAAAAAATGGGTTGAATGTTGGCCTTAATCAACCTCTTTCGTCTACACCATTCTTGAATGTGCTCAGAGATATGCGTGGGAATATCTTTCTGAAATGTCGAAAAGAGCTTAGTACCGGTAGCTGAAAGAGGTTGAGGAAGACCAAGAATAAATCATTGAAGGTTCGATAGGTTTCCATAGAAAACTCTATATACCCTTTCACTACAGAACCTATGAGGGTGTGCTGAAATAGTCATAGTCAAACAAAATCATGATTCAGTGAGTTCGAATAGAACCACAAATGAAATGTAGTAACATTATCACCAGGATCCTTTTCTTTCTTACTCTCAAACTTTTGTATATCCGAATTAAGTTTGGCTAGGAAAAGGAGCCACATTGGATCATGACACAATGGGTCATTTATAAGCTTTAATTGGTCAGGAAGATTCCAAGTGGATAAAAAAGCGAGCCTTGGTTGTGGCCTTTGGTTCCACACTCCCTAGAAATATTGGTTCACATAGGGTTGATTTGATAAAGTAAATGGACTTGAACGATAGGATAGTATCCTTCTCCCATATGGCCCATATAAGGCTGCATGGGTATTTTGTATTAAGATATTTCCTAAGAAGAAGAAACCATATAACCATAGTTATAAGACTGATAGATCAGTTGACCCCCATGCATTTAAGGAGGTAAGTAACCTCCAAACACAATTGCACCAGATGTGGAGGGAAAAACATAGTTAAATGGATCATATCTTCTGAAGGGGCCATGCGAGACATAGGGAGGGTTTTTCATAAGGAAGGAATTCAAAGGAGTCAGTGCGGTGGATGATGGGACATAAGAAGAAATGTAAAATATAAACCTAACAGTCATGTATCCACTACCACCCCCAATGGAATTAACACTGGTATTAAGACCGGATGGAGGAAGTGAAGACCTTCTATCAAATGGAGTAGAAGGTGGAATATGACAACTTTTGAATTGGTGCGCACGGTAATGGGTTATCTTTCGCCCCGATAAAACAACAAGGTCTACAATAGAACCTGGGGCGGGTGACGAGATGCTAGTAGTGATTTTTGGTAAGCCGAACATAAAAGGACCCGAGCTTACAGGAACTAAATGAATCTCAACACTCGACCTCCCAGAGGAAAATCTCCATTCGATGGCTATGAAGTCTGAAAAAATCACTCGTGTAGTATGGAAAGAACCAGCCCCATCTGGGTTAGTATAAACCAGGGTTCTGGAAACCATATAGTAGATGAAGGAGGAATATGAAAAATTCCTACCTCGATTCCATATGATTGGAATGGAGAGAACTATGGTGACTCTGAAGTAGAACTTATGTAAAATCGGTATAGTAATTTTTTGTGAAAAGAGGCTTCCTAAAATGTCTAACCCTCTTACGATGAGGGGGTGGAGGATCGTAATGTCCTAATATTACTAAATGTTGAAATTGGTTAGGACACTCACACAATAACCTCTGCAAGCACCCCTTACAATACCTAGGTAAGCAAGCTAAGGTCACCCCAATATAATCAATGCTTATGCAGATAGTTGTAGACAACATCTACCGTATGGGCAAGGTAACAAAGCCTGAACCTTGAAAGAACCAAAGTTACCTCCAAATCCCTTAGATATGAATAAGAGCCTGCAAAAATATATAGCGATCAACATTGTAATGGGGTTTTCACCCCTGTTACATGCAAAAGCACCAGCCTTACATCAATGGGACAGTAAGGTAGAGTTCATGAAATAAATATATAGTAATAAACAATATTAGTAAAATGAAATAAATAAACATATATGGCTGAACTAAATAAAAGCAAATACATGGAAGTTAGTCCTTCTTTCTTTTGAAAATAGGCCACCGTGGACGTCTCAGAAATGGTTCGCCTCTCCATAGGCTGGTTTTTTGCGGTGGGTATAGAGAATATTTCAATGTACTAAGTGGGAATGGCATGTGTTAGTGCTAGAAATTGTTCTCAGATTACTAAAGAACAAGCCAACACAATCTCATAAAATAAAATTAAGTAAAATAGGTTTTAGGGTTTTGGTTTTTAGTTTTGGTTGAAAACTTCATCAATCAAGGAGGAAATCAACAACAACAAGCTAATATAGAACCGATTCATGAAATTTGGATAAACTGGGGCTCAAACACATCCCAATAAGCCATAAAAATTACACATGAAATACTAATTCCACCCACAGGCTACAAGCATTTACATGAATAAACCTTTAAACAAGAAATGAAATTGTAGACTGAGCAATCAACTAGATCAGAAATGAAAAAGCATGACAGGTAAAAGGGCTTATCAGTTTAAATACAATCAATAACAGTCATACACTTACATAAGAGTTATAAATGCTAGCTTGAGAAATCAAATCTCTAAAAGCCTCTCCTTGAGTGAAAAGTCCCACCACAAAACTATATGTTTGTCTTCCTTTTATCATTACAAAGGTAAAATAGTTCCATAATTACCTTCTAGGTCAAAATTTGAAACAGTTACATCAATTAGTTACATGATAACTCAAAATCTTTAAAGACAATTAACCCAAAAATCGCAAATCGGATTTATGGGATTAAACTCTCAACACGTAGTCCTAATTGAATAGTTTTTAAAGACCTTACTCCCACCCATAGCCAAGGACGTTGCCTTATAGCAACCCCAATCTAAGGAGGAGTTCATCTTAAAGTCTCTACAGTTTGAATTAATCTACATCCAGTCTGGGTATTTATATACCATCATACTAGATTCTCCCCGTGTTGGAACCTCCCATTGTGATGCACTGGGGGCATCCCATGCTATGGTGGTGTCATCGGATCTGTCACATAGAACCCTCAGTACTATGTGGCACCTCCTATGATGCCACCACACCCATAGTGTTTCACAACCAAACTATATCCCCGATTACTCATGGATGATGACTTAGTCCAGAGCCACCCCTTGCTATGCACGTCCTGCGCCAAATCAACACATCCATGGGATGACATGGTCGACATAGTCATATTCAGGAAAAGTGGTCGGATTTGCAGCCCCTCCAACTCCTCTGGTCTATTATGCACCACCGATGCAATACACTCCGGCTCTAGTCCCGTCCCCTCTATTTTCCACGGGACATGTTTTCGCTTAGTAGAACCTTCCAAACCAACCCTACCCCAACAACAAACAAGGGAAGGGAAACAAAAATCAAGGAAGAAACTGAGGTAATAATCAACCACAAGGAGGCATCCAACCACCTAAAATTCCCACCAAGAACGATGCCAACCCACTAGCACAAAAACCCCAACATCCTGACAAACCAGGAAAGAACTCACAGTTACATACTAATCATCTATATGCACTATGCAACACTTATGGTCATTACATGCATGTGTCCCCTCACATGGCTCACGTCTGATAACTTCTCCAAAATGACACTCAACAGGATGCCAACACATCGACCCAAGCTCTACCCAAGCTAGCACCACCAGGTCCTCTGCTTGTGGTCCTCCAGAACCCTCTACCAAACCAAGGAATGGTTTCAACCCAACCCCTCGACCCACCTCCTCCTACAACTCCTACCCTGACCTCACCTACAGAGACTAGAGTCCATCACCTAATGACGGTGCCTTCTGACATGAACCTCTAGACTCAACACAACCAGTATGCCTCCACAAAAAAAGTCAATGACCCATCAGTGGAATCTACTTCTAACACTTCCAGTTTACCCCTCCACTTATCTATAACCCTCACTAATGGGGCGACCAAAGTCCCACTGTTTCCTATACGATGTATCACCAACAATGTGACTATTTGAGCTTCCCTAAATTATAGCATCACTAATGACTTGGACCAATCGCCTACAACCATGTGTGCTCTATAAGTGTTGAAAACTTTACCAACATAACTGAAAGTGTTTTTATCTGCACTAGGTGTCATTGATCCCTCTGATTCTAGGTTGATTACATTTGATCTGGATCAAGGAGAACCCAGGATGTCGTCCACCATCTCCTTCCAAGTTTTGGTCTCAATTTGGAATTTGGTCGTACATCAATGTATCATTGATGAAGGGGGATCTACCTGTGTTATGTTGACCTTTTTCTAGCAGAAACTTAGGTCGCCTACCCTTAAAAATTCCACTAGCTCCCTCCTTGCCTACGATGGTTTCTCTACAAAGGCCTAGGGAATTCTTCTCAATGTTCCTATTTCATTAGTGGATGAAATGGTTTTGATTGAAATTAAGGTTATTAAATCCCAACTTGATTATAACCTCTTTCTTAGACGTAGCTACATGTATGCCATGAGAACCGTGGCCTCCACCGTCTTTCGATTCCTAATGTTTCCTCATGATGAAAATATCGTGATTGTCGACCAATTGACTTACTATGATCCATAGGGGATAGCCACATCATAACACGTCATTCCTACCATTGATACCACCATTGAAAGCATGTCCATCCCTTCCATATCTATTGTAGGCCTAGGACTATTTTCCAAGACTCCTATGGGGGACACCTTGCCATATTTACCACCTCTCCCTTTGCCCATTGACACAACAAATTTATGTACTATCACATCTAGTACCATCCTGACCACATAACAACAACAATCACAACCCCAACCACTGCCACCCCAGAATTATTGGGGATCCTTCCTAATCCACACAATTCGCTTCCTATTTCCACCATATGGTATCATGATCAAGCATGTAATGGATAGTATTAATTTACCTAATTTTACATTGGGAATTCCTGTGTGGTACCTTGAACCACCTACCCCACCTCCGATTCCCCAAGTTGTCTGAACCTATTGAGATGGAGTAATACCCTCCTCCTGGCCCATTGAACACGCCTTTTGTCCCCAAAACTGACCCTCCTCTCCCAAAGAAGGTTGTGAGAAACTCCACCAAAGTAACAGTAGATCCTTTCCTTTCCTGACTCCACCTTGAACTTTATGCGATATCCAAGGTCATGCAACAAAAAATTGTCTAGAGATACCTATCCTTCGAACACACATAGACACTATGGATACAACTGATGGTACTCCAATATTCATCATCCCAGATATGCCAACAGTCAAGAACAAGTCATTGATAAAAAGCCATCCTTGCGCAATTTGCGGCTTGTATGGCCACTATTCTCACCATTGACAAGACTTGTTTGAGTATCGGTAAGTCCTTCATGACCTTCGGAAACACTCATGAGTCTGAAACCACCATCATTGAGGAAATTCACCCTCCATCTTCCTCCTCGAACATGACCACCATTTAGACAATATCTACTTCCAGTAGTACTTTACTATCCTCGATCATGGGAGATCGACCTGATCTATCCTGACACCACTTTTGTGGCGATGGAGAGATCTTTAAAATCACCACCAGTTTTACCCCATTTCACTTTGCCCATGATGTAGAGACAGTTCTTCCCATTGAATTCCATATACCTCTCCCACGTACTTTGCGCCAACTGCAGAGTCTCCAAGGTAAGGCCAATTTCCTTCACCATAAGTCCTATGCCTGAGTCACTCACCATGTAGCACTTGGGGAACAATTTTTTTTTTTACATCATTTTGACTACGAGTTGGTGGCCCCCTCTAGTAGTTGCTCCACTTCTAGTCACAGTGATTCCATTGTATAAATAATTTGCATCATTTGCACGTGAGTAGGTGGATATAACCCCTTCTTATGCATTGCTAATAGCCCACTAGAGTGTGTAGTCCCACGTGTGCACATGCACATATTATGTTGCATGTATGATCTAACTACCACTATGCTAGCATACTGTCAGGTCCAGAGACCTTCCCTAGAGGTTGAGGCCTCCCCATATCTCCCTGGTATTCCATGCCCACATATGGATCATCCTCTACAAGGATAGGAAGTTGCCACCATTGTGCAAAAAGCTCCCAGGTCAAGAAATGATCTTCTAAACTGCCTCCCTCCTCACAATTTTTTTAGTCAATTTCCTAGAGTCACGTTTATTTGCATACCACCATGCAAATAACACCTTGTACATTGAGCTAGCTCCATACCCATAGGCATCCATTTTGTCTATTTTTACCCATGCACCACTACACCAGGGGCAGCTTCACTAGATTCTAGTGAGAGTCATTCGGAGTCCGTTCGAGACATCTTTTGCACCACAGGGTTCATCTTTCTGTCCTCTGTATTTTGACAAGACCCTTGTCTTGTGCTCTCACTATGATTTTCTGGGCCATTTTCCAGAAGTCACCATGATTTCCATTCCATCATGCGAATCTCCCTTTGTATGTATTACCATGTTCACAATCCATTTGCTCCATCCATATTGCACAGTTGGCCATTTTCTACTACCATCCATCGTCCTACAAGGGGGCCCTAACAATTCTATGCATTTATTCCTCTCAACTATGTTCGTAAGATAATCTCTTTCCATATATCAAACACTCCCTCCTTACTCGATTGACCATTATGGAGTTTTTTTAAGCTCTTTTCTGACTCCTAATAGAATGAAAATATCGTCGAGGATGCTTGCTTCCTTTCACACTCCTTAAATTACTTGAGAGGGTGTCTATGTAGCCTCGTTTATATCCATTTTTGGACTATATAGACTATGATAATAAAAGGACCACCTTGGCACATTCAATATAGGAATGTTTCCCTTTTCATCCTTTTACTCCTTCTTGGGCATTGGGACCGATCTTTACTAAAAATCTCATCATGGGTTGTCTTTAAGATCTTTCCAACCTTCTAATCGAGAAATGATTGCCTATAAAAATTGGTTTCGTTCATGCTTGTAAAATCATGTGAATTACCATCGAATCAGTATAGATTTAACCTTTTTTGGGATGATTAGACTACAAACAGTAAAGAAGTATTCCTTCCCCAAAGGTTGAGAGAGCTCTCCTGCACACACTTTTATCCTTTTTTGGAATCAGGAGAGTACATGCAAAAAACAGAACACACTGGAGTCTTATTCATGTTTTCAGACTCTCTAAAAATGAAAACACCATCAAGCATTTACTTTCTTTAGCTCATTAAAAATCCACGAGATCTTGTCATAACGGTGTCTTTTGGTGCCACCCTATATATTACAGTTTAGCATATTTCCTTCATTGAGTCATTTTTGTTCAGAGTATTCTACAATGACTCTTCCATAGATCCTGTGAGTATTCATGTTCCAGTTACCTCCCTTAGGATTTCCCATTTGCGGTTATCTTCCTGGTATTACATCTATGACCCCTATCATATGAGTCAGTTTCGTTTGCTTCCAGGTTAGCCCCGTCTTCATACTCTAAACGAAGGAAGTTTTTGAGTCCTTCGTATTCCCCTGCCCCTATTCCCCCATTCAGTCTGTCATTCCCTTGATTTTCCCATACCTTTGATTATCCCCCTTGTGCTTCTTATAAAGGAAACATTACTTCCTTACTTAGTTGCAGGTCTCCCTCTATCAACATCAACAAATATATTCCAGAAGATAGACCTAGAGGTCTATGTATCCTAGTTTCATTCACCTTATTGATGATTTCCTATGACCACTTGAAAGGATTCATTAGTGCCTCTTAGGGTGTTTGTATCTCATGTGCTTCACTTCAGCTACATCATCGCAATGTTGATATTTGTACAGGGTATTTGTCCATGCATTATTTGATAGAAGACCCCTATTGTCACCTGACTCTAGCACATTGGTGAGTCTATTAGGGGACCGAGACAGGTTCATGTCCCTTGTGATTTCTGGATTGCATTGGAAACAATTTTCAGAAACCCCAGTGCAGTGCTTCCATGTATCTCCAGTATTGATGTGGCATACTATACCACAAATATTCTATTTCCCTATCATGGAATCCCTCCAATTGTGTACACTTTTGTATTCAACAGAGCATTAATTGTGAAGATATTGCATTCCAAGAGAATGCCATTGTTCATATGTATCAATTCTTCAGATAAGCATTGTATTCAACCTCTCATTGAGGCTACCATTATGTAACATTAGTTGTATATATATTGATCAACTCCCATATTTTTTATCCTTGATCCCATTTCTTATTTGTTTGACATTGTTACAAGCATGGGTATGCTTTCCTCATCCATATACATGTCACATATTATATCTAGAGTCACCCATTGATGGGAACCACTGATAAAAAAACAAAATACACTCAAGTTCAAATGAGGAAGCGTCACTTCTCCATAGGTCTCTCTAGTCTGTCCACTATCCCCATGATCCTTTGATGTATCTCGACCATGCGATGAGCTCCTGCACTAACACATCAGGGGGCAATCTGTTAACGCAAAAAATTGCTCACCTAGCTCTGCATGGACTAAACCACATACATACGTCATTTACCTACAATATTTCCCTTACTTTTGACCTTCACAATTGTATTTCAAGTCCAAAACATCATTATTCATCGTAGTTTACCTTCATTCTCTCCCAAAAAAGGGTAAAAAAATCCCAAAAAGGGCCAAAAAAACCCAAAAAGGGCCTAAAACACTAAAAAGAGCTTAAAACCCTAAATAGGTTCCAACCCTAAAAGAGAGAAAAAGGTTAAAAAACCTAAAAACATTATAAAAACAATTTGGAGGTCTCTATCAAAAGATTCTTACACCTTTTTCCATTATTTTATTTATTGAGTACGACGAGACACAATTTACTCTCAAAGTATTCACACCCCATTTTTTCCATCATCCCGTTTTCATGCCATTACCACTTAGTACGTTGAGACATTATCTGTACCCACCTGAAAAAACCAGCCTGTGGAGAGGTGCACCATTTTCGAGACGGTCATGGTGGCCCATTTTCAAAAGAAAGAAGGTCTAACTTTCATGTATTTTCTTTTATTTAGTTTAGTCGTATATGTTTATTTATTTCATTTTACTAATCTCATTTATCGATGTAGATTTCTTTCATGAACTGTACCTTACTATCCCATTGACGTAAGGTTGGTGCTTTTGCACATAATAGGGGTGAAAACCCCGTTATAATGTTGATTGTTGGGTATATTTCCATGATATTATTCATATCTGAGGGATTTTGAGGGACTTTTGGTGCTTTCAAGCTTCGAGCTTTGTTACCTTACCCATACGGTAGATGTTGTCTACAACTATCTGCATAAGCATTAATTATGTTGGGTGACCTTAGTTTCCTTACCTAGGTATTGCAGGGGGTGCTTGTACAGTTTATTGTGTGAGTGTCTTGACTGATTTCAACATTTAGTAGGATTATGACATTGTGATCCTCCACCCCCTTGTCATAAGAATAGGGGTAGGAGTCGTTCATATTCCTCCTTCATCTACTATATGGTTCCCAAAACCCTGGTTTATACTCACCCAGATGGGACTGGGTCTTTCCATACTACACGAGAAATTTTTTCTGACTTTATAGCCATCGAATGGAGATTTTCCCTTGGGAGGTCGAGTGTTGAGATTCATTCAGTTCCCGTAAGCTTGGGTCCTCTTACGTTCCGCTCTCCAAACATCACTGCAGACCCTATTGTTGGATTGGGGGGAAAGATAACCCCTTGCCTTGCTCATCAATTCAGAAGTTGTCATATTCCACCTTCTACTCCATTTGAAAGAAGGTCTTCACTTCCTTAATCTAGTCTTAACACCAGTGTTAGTTCCCTTGGGGGTGGTAGTGGATACATGACCATTTTGTTTATATTTTACATTCCTTCTTATGTCCCATTGTCCACTGCACTGACTCCTGTGAATTCCTTATGAAAAATCATCCCTATGTCTCGCATAGCCCCTTAGGAAGATATGATCCATTTAACTATGTTTTCCCTCGACATCTGGTGCAATTGTGTTTGGAGGTTACTTACCTCCTTAAATTCCTTGGGGTCAACCGATCTATTAGTCTTATAACTATGGTTATATGGTTTCTCCTTCTCAGGGAATATCTTAATAGAAAATACCCGTGAAGCCTTATATGTGCCATATGGGAGGAGGCTACTATCCTATCGGTCAAGTCCAGTTCCTTTATCAAAATCAACCCAATGTGAACCAATATTTCTAGGGAGTGTGGAACCAAAGGGCACAACCTAGGCCCCCATTTTTAGCCACATTGAATATTCTTGACCAATCAAAGCATATGAATGACCCATTGTGTCATGATCCAATGTGGCTCCTTTTCCTAGACAAACTTACTTCGGATATACAAAAGTTTTAGGGTAAGAATGGAAAGGATCTTGGTGATA
Source organism: Pseudotsuga menziesii (assembly GCA_001517045.1). NCBI lineage: Eukaryota > Viridiplantae > Streptophyta > Pinopsida > Pinales > Pinaceae > Pseudotsuga > Pseudotsuga menziesii. Next base: position 167,910 of record LPNX010805682.1, read on the forward strand.
ATGTTACTACATTTCATTTGTGGTGCTCTTCGAACTCACTGAATCACGATTCTGTTCGACTACGACTATTTCAACACACCCTCACAGGTTCTGTAGTGAAATGGTATATAGAGTTTTCAAGGGGAACCTATCGAGCCTTCAATGATTTAGCCTTGGTCTTCCTCAACCTCTTTCAGCTATCGGTACTGACCTCTTGAGACATTTTAGGAAGATAATCCCACCCATGTCTCTGATCACATTCAAGAATGGTGTAGACGAAAGAGGTTGATTAAGGCCAACATTCAACCCAATTTTTTATTGGAATGGCTCATGAATTCTTTATTACTAGATATTGTGCAGGATGTCTCGACATCCGGAGTGACTATTTAGGAACATGCTATCTTTAGAGCTCAACAGTTAGATTTGACTTAAGCTAAGTTTGGGATTCTTTATGAGATTATACATGATGCACCATTATCAAACATTGATCCTATGTTCAAACCCATGCTACATGTCAATGGCATTGTTGGATCCGTAAGTATCGAATCTTTCAATCATGTTACAAATAAAATGAAAAATTTATCTATTAACTAGTCTGTAGCTAGAAAAGCTACCTCCTTATCCACTACCACCCAATCGATAGATGTACTTTCCATGCAATTGTCGAACCAAAAGGGTAACTAGCAACCCGGGCGAAATAGAAAGAAGGGAAGAAATAACAAGCAGAGTGGGAATAGAAAGGAGAATAAAAACTATGGCAAGAATGATGATAATGGTGGGGGAGAAGTAACCTAAGTGGAAGGTCAAATTCCCTTGGAAGCTTTGTCAGGGAGACCATCTCTCCTACTTGTGCCATTGAATTGAGGATGCCTCAAATTTTATTGCATAGAGCCTAGCTATGTTGATTGATTCCCTTCCTCATAATAAAAATATGGCTTCAAGGACCTTGAATACCGTAAGGAGTTATGGTGGGAATCAAAACCTGCTATATGTGTAAGGTGGTTAGGGTTGTGTAAACATGATGTGAACAACCAATCTTGTGACTCGTTCACAAGACTATGGCCTATCACAAGTCATGATGGGTAAAGAGCCTACACCTCCCAATATTTCTTTGCATATCGACAAGCCTAAAGGTATACCATGAATAAAAAAAAGGTGTATTAAAGCATCAGGGGCACAATCCTAATTCATGAGCCTCCAAGTATTATTCCATCATTGAGTATCTAGGCTAGAATCCTTGTGCGATGTCAATTCTTGAAGTACTTTACACTTGTCCTTCACAAATGAGAGTGTTTTTAGTTTATCTTGGGGTAGCTAGCCCAAATGGATCCACTATGGTTATATTTCAGACTCATGATATCCATTCTCTCTTTCCTTACCATGTGGCTTTTGATCTCCATGTGGAGTGTTTAAAAAACACCATTAAACACACATTTGTTGATGAAGGCTTTGCAACCTCTGTGATGTATTTGGGTTGTTGGAAAGGCTTGGGTTCTTCCATGTTGTCCAAATCTATGACTATACTGGAATCATTTTATGGAACTTCAATTAGACTACAACACATTATTCCCTGACTTCTAGTCTAGTTTGGAGGGAATACTGTGTCGGTCAAAGTTTAGGTGGTTGATGCAGCCCTCGACTACAATCTTTTATTGAAATCAAAGTGGATTTATGCTATGATGGAGTTCATATCATTTGCATCTTATTTCATTTGATTCCATACAAATATAGGATCGTGACAATCGACCATTTGTCATTTGATAATTTAAGTCCATCGGCATCATTGAGGCCTACTATCCTGACCATTGATAATTCTCAGGTGACAGCGGAGAATGTTTGTGTTGGAATGTATCCTTCATTAATGGGAAGTTTTAATATTTTGGCACCAATTTTAGCAATTAATACTACTCCTTGTGGTATTACATCACCTTTGAGTTTGCTCCAATTTTGCACCATGTATTTGGATGACCCATGGAATCTTCCTTCTTTGAGTACTTCGGACAAAGATATTATACCTAATAGGGTAGAAATGTCATTTTCTACATCAGAGGCCGCTTATCAAGCCATACTTGATCTTACTATGGATCTTGGTCCTGCCCCTTCACAGAAGGAAGAGGAGGATATTTTTGCACCACATGCTTGGGAAGTTGTATCATAATACTCACATGATTACCTTGATGACACTTCTCCTTTAGATGAATCTATTCTCGAGGCCATGAATAGTCAAGAAAAACCTTTCGAGGAGATGCATTATCGATCTTACTTCCTCTCGAAGCATGAATGGATCAAGTGTGATGACTTTAGGATGACCCTAAGAGATAATTTTGGTCATCCTAGGATCCCATTAGGCACTCATGGAATATATGTAGAAGGAAACATAGCGAATATATCTACAATTATTCCAATCAACATTTCTAAGATTCATAGTATATTTGAGAACATTTAGAGCGATGCTAATTATTCACCCTCTGAAGTTAAAATGTACATCAATATCTTCAAATAATTTTTTGATGTCTCTTCTTGGTCATATGATGAAATTCCAGGTATCTATCCCCACATTGGTGAACATGAAATGAAAACTTATCCAAATACTAAACATGTTCTACAATGATTATGTGCGATGAACCCTCCTCAAGCGTTTTCTCTTAAGTTTGGGATAGAAAGGTTGCTTCAAATTGGACTTATATATCTGGTTCCCTTAACCGATGTCCATCCAACCCCATTCCTATCGATAAGAAGAAAGGGAGCATTTGTGTATGTACCGACTTTAGAGACCTGAATATGGCTTGTCCAGAAGATAACTTTCCCACGCAATTAATTGATCAAGTTTTGGATGAGGGTGTAGGAAGTGACATATTTTTGTTTAGGGATGACTTTTCAGAATACAATCAAATCCAAATCAAACCTGAGGATCAACATAAAACTTCATTTATATGTCCTTTTGGTACCTTCTCATACCGAAAAATGCATTTCTACCTGAAAAACAACGAAGCTACTTTTCACAAGGATATTACCTTCTCCTTTCATGACCTTAAACATATTATCAAATTTTTTCTGGATGATTTACCTTCTCACTCTCAGTTGAGAGTGCATCATCTGGATCATTTGCATTTGGTATTTGAAGGATGTCATCGTTATCAAATTCGGTTAAATCCTAAAATGTGCATATTTTTTGTTAGGGATGGCTGGTTATTGGGATTCATTGTCTCTAAGGACAATATTAGGATTGATTCACCAAATTTTGAGGCAATAGTACGATTGTATGTCGTGAGCGCAATTGCACACCTTTAGAGTCTCTAAGGGATGGTAATTTCTTACGTTGATTTGTTGTCAATTATGCCAGTTTGACCAAGGGATTTATGCGCTTATTGAAGAAGGATACTCCATTCTTGTGGAATCAGCAAGCATAAGATTCCTTCAACACTATTAAGAAATCCTTGACATTGACCCCCATACATAGCCCACCTGATTATTATAGGGATTTCTTGTTATATGTTTCTGCATGTCTAGAGATGATTGGCATGGTTCGAGATAAAGAAGATGATGAGCTCCATGAGCATGTTATTTATTATCTTAGTTGAAATATTAATGATGCAGAACCTGGATATAGTCACGTTGAGAAATTATCCTTAGCAACCGTCCATGCAGTCCAACTTTTGAGACATATCTTTCTATGCCAGACAATGGTTATATCCCATATCAATCCATTTCAATTTGTCTTGAATAGGTGGATGATAGGGGTGATCATAATAAATGGATTGTTATTTTGCAAGAATTTGACCTCGGATTTGTTTTGGAGAAATTGAAGATCTCGTTAGGTTTTGTTGAGCTAATGACATATCTCCCTAGTATGGGTGAAGATATGATTGATGAAGACTCATTTATGGATGAACACTTTTTTCTCATTTCATCTACAAAACCTTGGTATGGAAATATTATATGTTATCTTCATACTTTGAAGGCTGCCCTTAATATCTTAAGGGATGAACATCGATGCTTATGTCATAACTCTAAGAACTCTCTCATTATCGATAAAACTATGTATCTTCATGGGGTAGGATTGATTTTCATCATTTTTTGACCCATGATGAGGTTGAGGGTGTGCTTAATGATTGCCATGGTGCATTATGTGGTTGTCAGTTATCTGGGATCGCTATCAGGGTAATTTTAGGGGCAAAATTTCACCAATTGGCTATTTTTTGGGTTTTTTCAAAAAATAAATTTGCTATTTGATCATTTTTAGTGTCTAATATCGCCTATATTTACATAAAATATGTTTTTTTTAATCATATTATTCGCCAAAATTTACACATTTCAATGTTAATTTATGTTTTTTTTAATCATAATATTCGGCAAAATTTACACATTTCATTGAAGCTAGGAATAGATGTTTTACCTAACACTTCGAAATTAGAAGAATTTTTAGGCCACTTATAGCATCTGGATGAGCAGCGTTGGGATGTTGTAGTGGCTGTAGAGATAAATAAGCACTATGTCAAGGCCCAATATGATAAGTTGGTCTATGCCCATCAGTATAGTGAAGGTAACTTGGTCCTCTTATATGACCAAGATAGAAAACCATTAGGGTTGGGTATGTTCAACCCCATGTGGCATGGGCCTTACATTGTGAACAATTTCCCAGAGAAATTTTCCCATGAGTTATAGGAATATGAAGGGAATTCCTTAATGGATCCTAGAAATGGGCTCTACCTTAAGAAGTACTATGCTTGAAATTCAACTTAGGTTGGTACCTTGTATATTATTGTACAGTTTGTGCATTATATTTTTATTCCCTTGTAGTGTTATCAGTTTGTTGGCATGCTTCCTATTCTTTGGCAGATGTTGACAAAGTCTTTAATATACTTAGGATTCGCTCATAGTACCAGTCATCACACCTAGACCCTAGTTTCAATTGCTTGGGTTATCTACACACCTGAGGGTCAACTAGTGTCTTGAGTAGGTGTGTATCTCCGACCATCTTCAAATAATGTTGTTGAATATAGCGTTGTGATTGAAATATTATGCAATATCATTTTGAATGGCATTCAATATCTTAAAGTTCTCCTGGACTCACAGTTATTTGTGTCACAATTGAATTGCATGTACCATATTAGATATCCTATGTTATTGACAAGATTCTTACGGTTAATATTGTAATTGGAGCAACAGTTTGATTACATTACATACATTCACATACATAGACATTATAATGGTGTTTCTAATTCATATGCAAATTACATTTTAGATTGGAATTTTTCTCATCATTAAAGAAGTAAGTACATAAAACATTCAAATTTAGACACATGTGTATATATCAAACCGATCACTATAAGCCTTTATTTCCAAATAGGTATTCCAAAAAATGGGGCCTTAAGCCACCAAAAAATATATGGCCACTATAAAATGAATATCCTGGAATCTATGCATATGGGTCTGGATGATGGTCATGGTAACACACTACAACATTTTCCAAATTCCTGAACAACCTAACCCACTTACAGAATATGCCAACCACATTCCTTTGCATCACCTCGAGCAAGTCCTTAACTTGCACCATGGGGATCATGTTTGTCAATCGAGCCATGGTTCCATGTATGTTTTGAAATGTTCGCTCGATGTCAACACCAATCATCTCATCTCCTCATCCCCTATGTCAATCTCTTAGGAATCCATCCAGTTTTTGTAGAGCTGTGTATGCACAAATAAACCTAGTATCAGTACTTCATACCACCAAAAACATGTTTTTATTTCCTTATATAAAAAAATACAAAAAAGTCAAATAATTCAAAAAAAAATATGGGATGTTACCAATATCTCTAAATGCAGAACCTAGTGGTAGTGGCATGTCTAGATCTCCACGAAAGTTGATCCAACCATAGGGATAGTCATCTATGGCAGTGATATTTCACCGCAACAAGTGGAAGAAGTGAGGTGGGAAAGGAGTTGGTGCCCTACACCCCCCTAACCTCTGCATCACATATGTACAACGTTCTTAGGATGGATTTCATAGACTGCAAGAAAGGATCTCAACTCTAGGGCTAAGACTCGGTACCCTCTCAAAAAATAAAGTGCTCAATATGTTGACAAACCCAAAAAAAATTATACATCCCAACTTGCAGTTCAATTGTTGTTTCATACTCGAAGGAGACATCCCCATGATTTCTCTTTCCGAAGCTTGTCATTTATGGAGGATTGAAGTGGTGGAGTCCCAGGTGGAAGGACTTGGTTTCTTGATTTTTACGAGTTGCCAACAGAGGTTGTCATTTTGTATCTCTATTTACATTAATAGAAATATACATTTGTCTTCTAATTCATGTGCAATTATGAATATTTGTATCCATTAATGTAATTTCTTTTTATACATGTTTAAATTGAATATGCTAGATTATATACTAACACTTTATATATCATGCTTATATATCTCTTTGTTGTTGAGGACAAAGTGTAGGGACAAGTTTTGATTGAGAGCTTAACCGTGGTCATCTTCAGACATCCTGTTGAGATACAGTTCTTATCCCTTAGTGAATAACTTTTATTTTATGTATCTAGCATACTTGAGAATTGATTGATTTTTGGTGTCATACTGTCTATTGTGGTCCTCTCAAAGACATACCGGGTTATGGGTTTTGATTTAGTTCTAGATTAACATTTTTCTTGTGACTATTTGCTTTCATTCTCATTGGATTCCATTGCAAGTGGATTAAAAATGCTCTACAAATTTAAAAAAAAATGTTTTCAATTTATTAGTTATTAAAATTTGAATAAATAATTAATAAAACAACAAGAAATGAAAAAAATAATTAGTTACCTTGCTAGATGCTTGATCTTCCCCCTTGCAAAGATTGATGGCATCCCTAAGATGCTTGGATTAGTGCCCTGTTGAGTTGGATGGTAGCACATGTGTCCTCATGTTATATTAAGGCATGGATTATTACCTTTGATTAGCCGCAGTGTTGTTTAACAATAAACAACCCTCTTGCCCTGTCTTATGTTTATCAAGAGCATGTGTGTACTCCTAATGTGCATGTGCTAGAGATGGGCATGTACTATAAGTGTGTGCATGATCTTGTTGCTTTGCAAATATGGAGGTTGGGGAATGTCGAACGAAGAGCATGTGCAAGATTCCATGAACATGTGCATGCTCATGTATTTTTTCTGCTACTGTGGTCTAGTTGCAACGGTTTTGGAGACCATATTTGTGTGGGGCCCCCTCATGCTTATGATTAAAAGACCCTTCAGCCTTGTTTTGTAATCAACTTGCCACAAATGGGCATAGTCGCCACATCTATTCTCATAGATTAAGCTACCACTAGTTTAGTTGTATTTATTTTATAGTACGTTTTGTTTCATTCAGTTAATAGAATTTGAGTTTATTGTAGCACTGTGATATATGCATGTGGTTCTATATATGCTCTTTCATTTCATTCTGACATAAATATGGATCAACATTTTCCAAAACACGTGCTCAAAATTCTAGAAACTACCCTAAGAAACAACCATCATTTCATAAGAAAGGGGTTCCGTCCTTTAGAAACAAAAAACAACCATAGAAAACAATGCTTTTTGGCACATTGTCATTTCTAGATCGTTTTCAAAGGAAACAACTCTATCCATTCCATTTGTGGTAACAATGGAATATGCTTCCATTTTTATTCAATTTTGGTAAGAATTTTTTAAAAGTTTTAGCGGAATGAAATATTTTAAAATGCGTCAAATCAAAACCAGTCTCAAATTTGTGGTGAGAGACAATTTAATAATATGGAATAAACCATTTAAATTTGGAGCAATAGGATCCTTAATGTGTTCCCAATGAATGCATTATTACCCAATCAATGTATGGGAGTAATGATATTAACAACTTATTAAAAAATTACCCTTCTTTTAATATATTTAAATTTAGTCATGGCGGGCTGAGCAAGTGGTAAGTGGAATTGTTGAAATTGGTTGTAAATGGAAGGTCTCACGTTCAAATCCCCCCCTAAATTTCCATGTGATTCTCCTAGTTAAAAAAAATAAATTAAATTTACTCTTTCCTTCTTAGCAGGGTAAAATTAAGATTTCAATCAACCAATGTATGGGAGTAATGATATTAACAACTTCTTGAAAAATTACCGTTCTTTTAAAATATTTAAATTTACTCTTTGCTTCTTAGTCCGCACAATAAAATTAAGATTTCAATATTTTTTGAAAAATAATTTTTATTTAACATTCATGAGAATGGGTCAAAACACAAAAGGTTGGTTCTTCATACATACATGTACATACAAGAAATCAATATTTTTTAAAAAGAATTTTTATTTAACATTCATGAAAATGGGTCAAAACACAAAGAGTTGGATGTTCATACATACATGTACATACAAGAAAACATTAATAAATACATATCTCGAAACATAATTGATGTCGTGGAGTTATTTGGGAAACAATCCTTTTCTATGGGTATTTTATATTTGTATACTTCTAATTGGTGTAAATTCCTTTGGGTTAGGGTTTAATTTTTTGTTCTCTCCTTAGCCCCATGTTTCTATATTTTAAATTTAATTTGAACATATTTATTCGAGAAGAGGTATTAGTGGCCCATAAATTAAATTTAATGAGTTACAAAACTAATTACCCATCATTTTTTAAGGTATACTCTAAATACTCTACATTTTCAACCTTTTTTTTAAGCATATTTTTCCGGATTTTTTAGGAGTCTAGTTGGAAATTTAAATTTTACCAACAAAAAAATACCTGATTCTGACCAAAACCTATCGTAAATTCCAAAACTTAAAATAAATAGATAACTACTTTTTTTAATCTCACCATTACTTGAGCTATAAATAGAAGAGACCCCTCACCCATTAGTGAGTGTATTTGTACATTTGTGTATTGCTGGGTTGGATTTCATTCTCTGTTGTGTATGAGAGAAAGGGAAGGAGGGATCTATTTGTGCATCTGCTTGGATGCCTTTGAGAGATCAAGAAGAAAACAAGAGAAAGAAATTGCTTAGTAAAGTTTATTAGAAAAAGCAAGGTCTGATTAAGAATAAGAATGCATTGTTGATATATATAAAAGAACATGTACTGCTTTTCTATATATTATTATTTATTACTGTATGGTCTGAACTTGGAAATATATTTGTTTTTAGTTTGCTAGTTTGAAGAATACAGTTTCTTCTTTTGTTCTCAGACTTCCGAGCTCTCTCAGAATTCATGCTGTCCTGAGGAATAAGTATTGCAATTACTATTGCAGCACTTAGCTTTTACTAATGGAGATTCCAGGCCAGCGAATCAATCATTCACCCACAAAAGGTTCAAGTCACCCGATACCTCTAGTGGGCCAATGATTCATTTGTGATATATATATGAGAGAAAGGGAAGGAGGTATCTATTTCTGCATCTGCTTTGGATGCCTTTGAGATGTCAAAAAGAAAACAAAAGAAAGAAATTGCTTGGTAAAGTTTATTAGAAAAAGCTAGATCTGATTAAGAATAAGAAAGCATTGTTGATATATATAAAAGAACATGTACTGTTTTTCTATATATATTATTATTTATTACTATATAGAGCTGAACTTGAAAGTATATTTGTTTTTAGTTTGCTAATTTTAAGAATGTAGTTTCTTCTTTTGTTCTCCACTCCCGAGCTCTCTCAGAATTCATGGGCCCTGAGGAATAAGTATTGCAAATACTATTGCAGCACTTAGCTTTTACTCATGACGATTCCAGGCCAGCGAATCAATCATTCACTCACAAAAGGTTCAAGTCACCCGATTCAGACTTGAACTTCTAGTGGGCCAATGATTCATTTGTGTAATCCAGCTGCTCGCGGGACTGTTCATGATATTGATTTCGTTGGATCAACTGGAGAAATATGAGCCATGAGCCACGTGACTAGTCTTGGAATTTGAGAAATATTGATTTCGTTTTTTTCCGAACCAAATCGTCCTGTGTTTTCGGCGGAGTTTTTTTAATAGAATCAGTGAAAATCGGCGGAGTTTTTTAATAGAATCAGTCAAAATCATTAGCGAAAATTGTTATTTTATTCATTATGCAATTTAACAATGGAATTTACTTCTTTTAGATTTAATGGCCGATTTTAAAATGATCCAAATCTTTCAAATTACATTTTAAACACTCCAAAATACAATTTCCACAATTTTTTCTCTGTCTAATTCTACCGTTTCTCTGTCTGATTCTACCGGATTCCGTGAGGTCGGAGGCGATTTAGCTATCCCGTACACTGCTCCGTTTTTCTTTCAACACGTATTTTTCAGTTTGACGTTTGCAAAATAACTGTCAAAATTACAAATACTGATGGTAAATTGTAGCATCAGGAGTAATCTGTCAAAATTACGAAGATTGTAATGTTAAATTGGGAGTTACCTTTTCACTGGATCATTTGCACCGATCAGACGACTTGGCTTGCGTGAGCTTTCACATCATGTATTGTTGGTCTTCCTATGGATATAAATGGTCAGGTGGAAAGCTAACGTGGTTAAATTGTAACATCAATCTGTCAAAATTACCAAAATTGTAATATCAGAACTAATATGTCAAAATTATTAATAACTGTTAAACTGTAGTATATTTGTATATATTTGTATATATACAGTATAACTTTTTGCGGCATTGTTCAAGTTACTTTCCGTTGGATTGTAATATTCCATCATGTCTCCTGAATACTGCATATTCGAACCCTGCCCCCGCCTGCCAGTATGAGATCTAGCACAGGGTCGGTCACTAATACCAATCACTATTCGACGACTTCAAGGAAGGTTATTGATTATGGCAAGAATCAAAACTCAGTTTCTTTATTTTTGAAAGTATTCCAGTTATAAATTTCTGGTAAAAAGATATATACGTTCCAATTTTTCGTTGGAATTTAATCATAAAAGCCTTTTGGCTTTGTGAATAATAGATAAAGCATCTTGGTTTTGTTAGTTAGTCTAATTTCTTATTATCATTTGGCTACAAGCATAAGTAATCTATTTTTTCCAGGATGAGAAGCCTGAACGCACACTTATTATAGCAGAAGCATAAGTAATCTATATTTTCCAGGGCGAGAAGCCTGAACACACACTTATTATAGCAGTAGATGGAAGGGTTTTACACCTTTCATTGTTAAATCCTGATGATTCATTTCACAAGATCTTTTTATTCTTCTCCAAGTACTGCAATGGTATTGTAAGAGATGCACTTGTAATTATAGTACTGGGAAAAGAGCTGGACAGCTATTGGTCCCGGGATCTTAGTGAACTATAATACATGACAACTATAATATGGTAATACAGGTACATGACAGCTATAATACAAGACAACTATAATATGGTAATACAGGTACGAAAAGAATAGCTCCTCATATCTAAGGACAACAAGATGGATTTCAAAGTCTGAACATATCCGAATTTAGGAACACATATTCATTTCGGGTAAGGAGAAGCCCTCCTATTCTACATTCAAGAACTCACCACTTTTCTCCAAGAAATTGGTCTGCTTGGTGAAACCAATATCTTCAACTGGTTCCAGAACATAAGATCAGAAACGAAACAGAAGCAACGCCATGATGCCGCACAAAGGGGTAAATATAGGAAACAATATAAAGCTTTCCTAAACACTAGCAAAACTGATTCCTTCCACAATACCCATAACTCAAACTCTTCTTCAGCTATGATGTCCACTTCATTTTCCACCTATGAGTACCACCATTTTTATCATGTTGAAAAGGATGAAATGAATACCAATCAATCAAGTTACATTGATTGTATGGTATTCATTTCCTTCATTTTAGCATGATAAAAATGATGGTCTTGATGGGTCGAAAATGAAGTGGCCATCATAGGTGAATTAAAGGTTGAGTCATGGGTCTCATGAAACGAATCAGTTGTGGTAGTGTTCAAGAAATATTTGTATTGTTTCCTAAATTTACCCCTTTATGCAGCATCATGGCGTTGCTTCAGTTTAGTTTCTGATATTCAGTTTTGGAACCAGTTGAGGATACTAGCCTCACCAACTGTAGTATCCTCACCAACTCACCAACTGGTCCAATTTTTTGCAGACGAGTGGAGAGTTCTTGAATGTATTCCCAGGAGGTATTCTCCTTACCGGAAACTCGTGAATCTCGTGAATCCATCTTGTTGGCCTTGGATCTGAGGAGTTACTCTCTTCAGTAACTGTATTACCATATTATAGCCGTCATATATTATACAAATGATAATATTATGACATATTAAAATCATAAAATTATGAAATATTACATGTTTAATTTAATAAGAATATTTACTTATAATAATGAACAACTAGGTTAAAACTTATGCACATAGCATCACATGTTTGTAAGGATAGAATGTTCGTAAGCATGTTTACTTGTAAAAATGGAACCACTAGGATATAAATTATGCACATAAAATCACATGTTTATAGAATGTTCGGCAAGACATTCCTCATTTCCCTCTAGATTGGCAATAACAACTAAAAAAACATGGAGGAAAAATGCACTCACCTCTAAAGACTCCAAAATGTGAGATTCCCCACTATTGATGTGTTGGTGCTATGTAAACTCTCAAAGTTGTAGATAATGTTCTAATAGTTTCTTCTAGGAATGTATTAATGTTATTGATAAAGGAAAAAAGTATATATTGACAAGAGCTTTCTCTTTCAAATAATCTAAGGAATAAGGTTTTTAGAAATGCATTAAGGGATACTGAATGTACCTGAAAAAATGGAGGTACACACCCATTTGGAACTCTGAATCTGGAGCTCTCTCAGAATTCCTTGAATCAATCATTGGCCCACAAGAGGTTCAAGTCACCCTATTCAGACTTGGACCTCTTATGGGTGAATGATTTCTAGGATACCATTATTGTTCATATGTTTAATCTAGCTGCTCGCAAGACATCGAAAGGAACTTGTGGTACAAGTTCATGATATTGATTTCATTTGGATCGACTGGAGAATTGTTATACATGAGCCACGTAACATTCTTTGATCCTAGGATTTTTGAGGGAAATCGAGACAATCAGTCTTGTAATTTGATGTTTTACAAAACGTTTTTTTTGTAGTTCAACACGTATTTGAATTTGTAAATACACAAAGAGTTTGTGAAATAACTGCCAAAATTACAAATACTAATGTTTAATTGTAGCATAAAGAGTAATCTTATTAAATTTAAGCATATAGATCTGTAGACAAACACACAACTCACAAAGAAGATCTCACAATTTACTCAGCCATTGAAGAATGAAACAGTGCAAAAAGCTTGCAGCTGTGAATGCTTTCATTAATAAAAAAAGTAATCGAGATGATAATTACAATAATGTAAAATGGCTTTAATAGCCACGAGCAATTCGAATCCACATGAGGAAGTTCGAATTGATGACTGTACTTGACTGTAGGTAACCAAGACTTGTCTAAATCACAATTGGAGGACCCAGTAGTTAACTATCCTTGTCTAAATCATAACCGGAGTTCTAAAACACAACCAAGTGTTACATTTAGTATTAAATAATGGTTAATTGACTGTGGTAGGTGAGAAAAGTGCCCCACATGTGTGCAATCAATTGAAACTAGCGCTAACTAAATGTAGAGGGCTAGAACTGAATGTAACTAACTCCTAACTTGGCTTGACTAGTCATCAACTGAAGTGAACTGACCTTGGTTGGTTTCGGCACTCCCAGTTGCTTCCTAAATTGTAGGGATTGATCTAGGAGACTCCTAAACTTATGCAATCATGTGCAATAAGTGGCAGTGAGCCTCAATTAGTGTTCCCCACACTTTGGTAACTGAAACATGTGCCCCAATTAGGTCAAGTTTAACCAATGGTGCTAATGACTATAAATAGACTGGATGGACTCCTGATTTAGACATGACTCCCGATTTAGATATATGACTTAATTTGGACAAGGGAGGATTAATTGAAATCAAGGTTATTAACTCCCAACTTGATTATAACCTCTTTCTTAGACGTAGCTACATGTATGCCATGAGAGTCGTGACCTCCACCGTCTTTTGACTCCTGAAGTTTCCTCATGATGGAAATATCATGATTGTCGACTAGTTGACTTACTACAATCTCTAGGGGATGACCACATCAGAACACATCATTCCTACCATTGATATTTCCATTGACAACGTGTCCATCCCTTCCATATCTGTTGTAGGCCTAGGATTATTTTTCAAGACTCTTATGGGGGACACCTTCCCATATGTACCACCTCTCCCTACGTCAACTGACACAACATATTTCTGTACTATCACATCTAGTACCATCCTGACCACATCACAACATCAGTCCCAACACCAACCACTACCACCCCAGAATTATTAGGGTTCCTTCCGAATCCACCCAATTCCCTTCATATTTCTACCATATGGTATCGTGAGCAATCCTGTAATGGCTACTCTTAATTTACCTAATTTCACATTAGGAATTCCCGTGTGGTACCTTGAACCACCTACCCCGCCTCTGATGCCCCAGCTTGTGTTGAATCCCATCTAACCTATTGAGATGGACTAATACCCTCCTGTTTTCCCATTGAACATGCATTTTCGTCCCCAAAACTACCCCTCATCTACCAAAGAAGGTTGGGGAAAGGCCACCAAAGAAACAGTCGATCCTCGCCTAACTCCACCTTGCACTTTGTGCGATATCCAAGGTCATGAAAAACAATATTGTCTAGAGATACCTATCATTTGCACACATATAGACGCTATGGATATAGTTGATGGTACTCCAATAGTCATCATCCCAAATATGCCAACAGTCAAGAACAAGTCATTCAGAAAAAAACCATCCTTGCACAATTTGGGGCTTGTATGGCCACTATTCTCACCATTGACAAGACTTGTCCGAGTATTGGTATTTCCTTCATGACCTTTGGCAACACTCATGAGTACAAAACCACCTTCATTGAGGAAATTCACCCTCCATCTACCTCCTCGAACATGGCCACCACTTAGACAATATCTACTTCTAGTAGTACTTTCCTGTCCTCGACCGTGGGAGATCCACTTGTATCTATCCCGACACCACTTTCATGGTGATGAAGATATCATCAAAACCACCAACGATTTTACCCCATTTCACTTACATCATAACGTGGATTCGGTTCTTCCCATTGAATTCCAGATTCCTCCCCCACGTACTTTGCGCCAACTGTAGATTCTCCAACGTAATGCCAATTTCCTTTGCCAAAGGCCCTATGCCTAAGTCGCTCACCATGCAGCACTTGTGGAACAATTTTTATTTTTTGTTTTACAAGATTTTTTCTACGCTTTGGTGGCCCCCTCCAGTTGTTTCTCCATGTATAGTCATAGTGAGTCCATTCTAGAAATCCTTTGCATCATTTGCACATGAGTAGGTGGATATAACCCCTGCTTCTGTGCCGATGGTAGCCCCCTGGAGGGTGCAGTCATACGTCTACAAATGCACATAGTATGTTGCATGTATGTTCTAACTACCACTATGCTATCATACCGTCAGGTCCCAAGACCTACCCTAGAGGTCGATGCCTCTCCATATCTCCCTGGTATTCCATGCCCATGTATGGATCATCCTCTACAAGGATAGGAAGCTACCACCATTGTGCAAAAATCTCCCAATTCGAGAAACGATCCTCTAGACTACCTCCCTCCTTACAGATTCTTTAGGCCATTTCCTAGATTCACATCGATTTGCATACCACCATGCGAATCACACCTTGTACGTTGAGCTAGCTCCATACCCATAGGCCTCCATTTGGTCTAGTTTCTACCCGTGCACCATTACACCAAGGACAACATCACTAGATTCTAGTGAGAGTCATCCGGAATCCATTTGAGATGTATTTTTCACCACCACATTCAGTTTTCTATCCTCTTTCTTTTGACGAGACCCTTGTCTCATGCTCTCACTATGATTTTCTAGGCCATTTGCTGGAAGTCACCATGATTTGCGTTCCATCTTGTGAATATCCCTTTGTATGTATTACCATGTTCACGATTCATTCGCTCCATCCATACTGCACAGTTGGCCATTTTTTACTGCCATCCATTGTCCCGCAAGAGGGCCCCCATTGTTTTATGCATTTATTCCTCTCAACCATGTTCATAACATAACCTCTTTCCATATATCGAACACTCCTCCCTTTCTCAATTGACCATTACGTAGTTTCTGTTAAGATCTTTTCTGACTCCTAACATAATGAAAATATCATCGAGCACGCTTGCTTCCTTTCACACTCGTTAAAGTACTTGAAAGGGTGTCTATGTAGCCTCATTGATATCCATTTTTTGACTATATAAACTATGCTAATAAAAGGACCACCTTGGCACATTCAATCCAGGAATGTTTCCATTTGCATCCTTTTATGCTTTCTCATGCATTGGGACCAATATTTACAAAAATGCTCATCATGGGTTGTCTTTAAGCTCTTTTCCATCCTTCTAATCAAGAAAACATTTCCGACAAAACTTGGTTTTGTTCATGCTCATAAAAGTATGTGAATTACCATCCAATCAATATAGGTTTAACCTTTTCTAGATTGACTGGACTACAAACAGTAAAGAATTATTCCTTCCCTAAAGGTTGGGAGAGCTCTCCTACGCACACTTTTATCATTATTTTGGAATTAGGAGAGTACATACAAAAAAGAGACCACACTGGAGTCTTCTTCATGCTTTTAGACTCTGTAAAAATGAAAACACCATCAATCATTTACTTTCTTTAGCTCACTAAAAATTCATGAGATCTTGTCATAACAGTGTCTTTTGGCAACACCCTATATATTATAGTCTAGCATCTTTCTCTCATTGAGTCACCTTTTTTCAAACTATTATACAATGAGTCTTCCTTGAATCCCCTAACTAGTCATGTTCTAGTTACCTCCCTAAGGATTTGCCATTTGTAGTTATCTTCCTGGTATTACATCTATGACCCCTATCCCATCAGTCAATTTCATTTTCTTCTAGGTTAGCCCCATCACCATACTCTGAACAAAGGAAGATTTTGAGTCCCCTGTATTCCCCTACCCCTAGTCCCCCATTCAGTGTGCCATTCCTACGATTGTCCCACACCTTTGATTATCCCCCTCATGCTTCTCATCAAGGAAAAATTATTTCCTTGATTAGTTGTTGGTCTCCTTTTGTCAACATCAATAAATCTATTCCAGAGGATAGACCTAGAGGTCCCTATATCCTGGTTTCATTCACCTTTTTGATTAGTTCCTTTGACCACTTGAGAGGAGTCATTAGTGCCTCTCAGGGTGGTTGTGTCTCATGTGCTCAACTTCAACTACATCATCGCATCATTGATATTCGTACAAGGTATTTGTCTGTGAATTATTTGATAGAAGACCCTGGTTGTCACATGACTCTAGCACATTGGGGAGTCTATTAGGAGATCGAGACAGGTTCATTTCCCTTGTGGTTTTCAGGTTGTGTTGGAAAGAATATTTAGAAGCCCCAGTGTAGTGCTTCCATGTATCTCTAGTATTGATGTGGTGTATTGTACCACAGAGATTCTGAATCCCTGTCATGGAATCTCTCCAGTTTGTACACTTCCATATTCAACAGAGAATGAGTTGTGAAGATATTGCATTCTAGGAGAGTGCCATTGTTCATATGTATCTGTTCTTCAGATAAGCATTATATTAAACCTCTCATTGAGGCTACCATTATGTAACAATAGCTGTATATATATTGATCGACTCCCATATTTTTTATCCTTGATCCCATTTTTTATTATTTTGGCATTGTTACGAGTAGGGGTATGCCCTCCTCGTCAATTTAAATGTCACATATTTTATCTAGAATCACCCATTAATGGGAACCATTAATAAAAAACAAAAATACACTATCATTCAAATGAGGAAGCATCACTTCTCCATAGGTCTCTCCTCTCTCTCCACTATCCCCATGATCCTATGATGTCTGTCGGCCATGCAATGAGATCCTACCCTCACAAATCAGGGGGCAATCTATTAACGTAAAAAAATGCTCACCTAGCTCTGCATGGACTAAACCACATAGATACGTTATTTTCCTGCAATATTTACCTTACTTTTGAGCTTCACAATTGTATTTCAAGTCCAAAAAATCATTATTTACCTTGGTTTACCTTCATTCACTCCCAAACAAGGGTAGAAAAATCCAAAAAAGGACCAAAAAAACCCAAAAAAGGGCTAAGACCCTAAAAAGAGCATAAAACACTAAATATGTTCTAACCCTGAAAGAGAGAAAAGGTCAAAAAACCTAAAAAACACATTATAAAAACAAGTTGAGGGTCTCTATCAAAATATTCTTACACCTTTTTTCCATTATTTTAGACAACAAGTTCGATGAGACACATTTTACTCTTAAATTATTCACACCCCATTTTTTCCATCATCGTATTTCCCTACCATTCCCACTTAGTACATTGAGACATTCTCCATACCCACCTGAAAAAACCAGCCTGTTGAGAGGCGAACCATTTCTAAGATGGCCACGGTGGCCCATTTTAAAAAGAAAGAAGGTCTAACTTTCATGTATTTTCTTTTATTTAGTTTAGTCGTATATGTTTATTTATTTCATTTTACTAATCTTGTTTATTGCTGTAGCTTTCTTTCATGAACTCTACCTTACTATCCCATTAATGTAAGGCTGGTGCTTTTTCATGTAACAAACAAGAAAACCCCGTTACAATGTTGATAGCTAGATATATTTGCAGACGTTATTATGTGAGTGTCCTAATTGATTTCAACATTTAGTAGGATTACGACATTGTGATCCTCCACCCCCTCATCATAAGAGGGTTAGACATTTTAGGCAGCCTCTTTTCACAAAAATTCCTATACCAATTTTACATAAGTACTACTTCAGAGTCACCATAGTTCTCTCCATTCCCATCATATGGAATGGGGGTAGGATTTGTTCATATTCCTCTTTCATCTACTACATGGTTCCCAGAACCCTGGTTGATACCAACCCAGATGGGGCTGGTTTTTTCCATACTACACGAGTGGTTTTTTTCTGAATTTATAGGCATTGAATGGATATTTTCCTCTGGGAGGGTGAGTGTTGAGATTCATTCAGTTCCTGTAAGCTCAGGTCCTTTTACGTTCAGCTTGCAAAACATCACTGCTAGCATCCCATCACCCACCCCATGTTCTAGTGCATACCCTGTTGTTGTATTCAGGGGAAAGATAACCCCTTATGTTGTGCATCAAATCAGAAATTGTCATATTCCATGTTCTACTCCATTTGACAAAAGGTCTTCACTTTGATCATCTGGTCTTAACACCAGTCTTAATTCCCTTGGGGGTGGTAGTTGATACATGACCATTGGGTTTATATTTTACATTCCTTCTTATGTCCCATTGTCCACCACACCAACTCCTTTGAATTCCTTCCTTATGAAAAACCCTCCCTATTTCTCGCATGGCCCCTCGGGAAGATATGATCCATTTAACTATGTTTTTCCCTCGACATCTAGTGCAATTGTGTTTGGAGGTTAGTTACCTCCTTAAATGCCCGAGGGTCAACTGATCTATCAGTCTTATAACTATGGTTATATGGTTTCTCCTTCTAAGGAAATATCTTAATACAAAATACCCGTGTATCGATATATGGGCCATATGGGAGGAGGCTACTGTCCAATTAGTCAATTTCATTTCCTTAATCAAAATCAACCCGGTCTGAACCAATATTTCTAGGGAGTGTGAAACCAAAGGGCACAACATAGGCTCCCATTTTTAGCCACTTTGAATCTTCTTGACCAAGCAAATCTTATGAATGACCCATTATGTCTTGATCCAATGTGGCTCCATTTCCTAGACAAAATTACTTTGGATATACAAAACTTTGAGGGCAATAAAGGAAAGGATCCTAGTGACAATGTTACTAAATTTCCTTTGTGGTTCTCTTCAAACTGACTGAATCATGATTATGTTCAACTACGACTATTTCAAAGCACCCTCACAGGTTCTGTAGTGAAATGGTATATTTTGTTTTCTAGGGGAACCTATCGAACCTTCAATTATTTATCCTTGGTATTCCTCAACCTCTTTCATCTACTAGTGTCGACTTCTTGTCAACATTTCAAAAAGATAATCCCACCCATATCTCTGATCACATTCAAGAATGGCATAGATGAAATAGGTTGACTAAGGCCTACGTTCAGCCCATTTTTTTATTGGAATGGTTCTTGAAATCTTTCTTACTATATATTGTGAAGGATGTCTCGACATCTGGAGTGACTACTTAGGAACATGTTATCTTTAGATCTCAACAATTAGATTTGGTTTATGCTCAGTTTGGGATTCCTTATGAGATTATACGTGATGCACCATTGTTAAACACTGATCCTAAGTTCAAATCCATGCCACATGTCAATTCCATTGTTGGATCCATAAGTACCAACGATTTAAACCATATCACAAATAAAATGAAGAATTTATCTATTAACTATTCTATATCTAAAAACGATAGCTCCTCATTCACTACCACCCAATCGATAGATGTACTTTTTGTGCAATCAACAAACCAGAAGGATAACCAACAACCTGGGTGAAATAGCAAGAAGGGAAGAAATAACAAGTAGGGTGGGAATAGAAAGGAGAATATAAACTATGACAAGAATGATGATAATGGGGGGGGAAGTAGCCTAAGTGGAAGGTCAAATTACCTAGGAAGCTTTGTCGAGGAGACTATCTCTCCTACTTCTGCCATCGAATTGAGGATGCCTCTAAGTTTATTGCCTAGAGCCTAGCTATGTTGATTGATCTCCTTCCTCATAGTAAAAATATGGCTTCAAG
The DNA here is from genome assembly GCA_001517045.1 of Pseudotsuga menziesii. NCBI lineage: Eukaryota > Viridiplantae > Streptophyta > Pinopsida > Pinales > Pinaceae > Pseudotsuga > Pseudotsuga menziesii. Next base: position 188,640 of record LPNX010805682.1, read on the forward strand.
GACCACAAATATCATAAGGAGTTCTTGTGGGAATCGAAAACCACTATATGTGTAAGGTGGTTAGGGTTGTATAAACATGATGTGAGCAACCACTCTTGTGACTCATTCACGAGACTATGGCTTGTCACAAGTCAACATGGGTAAAGAGCCTCCACCTGCCAATATTTATTTGCAGATCGACAAGCCTAAAGGTATACCATGCATAAAAAATGGTGTATTAAAGCATTAGGGGCACAATCCTAATGCTTAATCCTCCAAGTATTATTCCATCATCGAGGATTTGGGCCAGAATCCTTGCGCGATGTTGATTCTTAAGTACTTTAGAATTGTCCTTTACAAATGAGAGTGTTTTTAGTTTATCTTGTGGTAGCTAGAAGGAATGGATCCACTATGGTTATATTTCAGACTCATGATATCCATCCTCTATTTCCTCACCATGTGGCTTTTGAAGTCCATGTGGAGTGTTTAAAAAACACCATTAAACACACATTTGTTGATGAAGGTTCTGCAACCTCTGTGATGTATTTGGCTTTTTGGAAAGGCTTTGGTTCTCCAGTATCATCCATATATGTGACTATACTAGCATATTTTGATGGACCTTCAGTTAGAGTGCATCCCATTATTCCCTGAGTTCTATTCTAGTTGGAGGGAATATCGTGTTGGTCAAAGTTGAGGTGGCTGATGCGACCCTCGACTACAATATTTTGTTTGGATGAAAGTGGATATATGCTATGATGGATATCGTATCATCTTCATTCTGTTTCATGTGATTCCATTACGAATATAGGATTGTGACAATCGATCAACTGTCGTTTGATAATTCAGGTTCATCAACATCATCAGGACATACTATCCATACCATTGATAATTCTACGCTGATTTTTATGAGGTGCCGACAGAGGTTGTCATTTTATATGTCTATTTACATTAATAGAAATATACATTTGTCTTCTAATTCATGTGCAATTATGAATATTTTTATCCATTAATGTAATTTCTTTTTATACATGTTTAAATTGAATATGCTAGATTATATACTAACACTTTATATATCATGCTTATATATATCTCTTTGTTGTTCAGGACAAAGTGTAGGGACAAGTTTTGATTGAGAGCTTAACCATGGTCATGTTCACACATCCAGTTGAGATACAGTTCTTATCCCTTAGTGAATAACTTTTATTTTATGTATCTAGTGTACTTGAGAATTGATTGATTTTTGGTGTCATACTATCTATTGTGGTCCACTCAAAGCCATAGCAGGTTATGGGTTTTGATTTAGTTCTAGATTAACATTTTCTTGTGATTGTTTGCTTTCATTGGATTCTAGGTGAATGTTTTATTTAGGTTGTTCAGGAACAGAAGCAACGCCATGATGCCACACAAAAGGGAAAATATAGGAAACAGTATAAAGCTTTCATAAACACTGCCACAACATATTCCTTCCATGATACCCATAATGTACTCAAACTCTTCTTCAGCTATGATTTCCACTTCATTTTCCACCCATCAGTACCACCATTTTTATCATGCTGAAAAGGATGAAATGAATACCAATCAATCAAGTTACATTGATTGCATGGTCTTTTGAATGAATGTAACTTGATTGATTGGTATTCATTTTGTTCGTTTTAGCATGATAAAAATGATGGTCTTGATGGGTTGAAAATGAAGTGGCCATCATAGCTGAATTAAAGGTTGAGTCACGGGTCTCATGAAATGAATCAGGTGTGGTAGTGTTCAAGAAATATTTGTACTATTTCCTAAATTTATCCCTTTATGCAGCATCATGGCTTTGCTTCAGTTTAGTTTTTGATATTCAAATCTGGAACCAGTTGAGGATACTAGCCTGACCAACTGGTCCAATTTCTTGTAGACGAGTGGTGAGTTCTTGAATGTGATTCCCAGGAGGGATTCTCCTTACCAGAATTGAATATGTTTTCCAAAATTCAGATCTGTTCAGACTCCTGAATCCATGTTGTTGGCCTTGGATCTGAGGAGTTACTCTCTTTAGTACCTATATTACCATATCTTCAGTACATGTATTACCATTTTATAGCTGTCATATATTGTACAAATGATAACATTATGACATATTAAAATCATAAAATTATGAAATATTACATGTTTAATTTAATAAGAATGTTTACTTATAATAATGCAATAACTAGGTTAAAACTTATGCACATATCATCACATGTTTATAAGGATAGAATGTTCATAAGCATGTTTACTTGTAAAAATGAAATCACTAGGATATAAATTATGCACATAAAATCACATGTTTATGAGGATAGAATGTTCAGCAAGACTTTCCTCATTTCCCTCTAAAGTGGCAATAACAACTAAGAAAACATGGAGGAAAAATGCACTCACCTCTAAAGACTCCAGAAATGTGAGATTCCCCACTATTGCTGTGTTGGTGCTATGTAAACTCTCAAAGTTGTAGATAATCTTCTAATAGTTTCTTCTAGGAATGTATTAATGTTATTGATAAAGGAAAAAAGTATATATTGGCAAGAGCTTTCTCTTTCAAATAATCCAAGGAATAAGGTTTCTCGAAATGCATTGAGGGATACTGAATGTACCTAAAAAATGGAGGTACACACCCATTTGGAACTCTGAATCTGGAGCTCTCTCAGAATTCCTTGAATCAATCATTGGCCCACAAGAGGTTCAAGTCACCCGATTCAGACTTGGACCTGTTATGGGTGAATGATTTATGGGATGCCATATTGTTCATATGTTTAATCCATCTGCTCGCAAGACTTCAAAAGGAACTTGTGGTACTATTCATGATATTTATTTCGTTTGGATCGACTGGAGAATTATTATACATGAGCCACGTAACATTATTTGATCCTAGGATTTTTTAGGGAAATAGGGACAATCAGTCTTGTAATTTGATGTTTTACAAAACGTTTTTTTTGTAGTTCAACATGTATTTCACTGTGTAAATACACAAAGAGTTTGCAAAATAACTGCCCAAATTACAAATACTAATTTTTAATTCTAGCATCATGAGTAATCTGTCAAAATTACAAAAGTTGTAGCATGAGGAATAATATGTCAAAATTATTAATAGGTGTTAAACTGTAGCATATTTGTATATATAATTTTTAACTTCTGTGGAATTTCTCAAGTTACTTTCGGTTGGATTGTGATTTCTCACCATGTCCTTTTTGTTATTATCTTGTTTATTTTCAAGGAAGGTTATTGAATATGGAAAGAATCTATAATTGGTTGCACTTTTGTCATTCAAATAATATAACAATGTATATCTATGAATTAGGTGGGAAAGGTTCCTTTATAGGTATAAACTCAGTTTCTTTATTTTTCAAAAATTTTAATTGTTGATTTCTGGTGAAGAAGTTATATATGTTCCAATTTTGACACTTCACTGTCAACTGCAATGTAAGTGTATACTGTAGAATTTACTGCTGGTTGTGGAGCTTGACCTTCCAGATCCAGAGATATTATTCAGCTGTGTTTGTATTCTAGGTTTACTGTACACTCCTTCCTCAACTTTGTGGTTTGGAGCAGCAACCCGAAAAAGGGGGTTCAGGGGAAGCTCCCTCGAGAAATAGGGGTTCGGAGGTAGAGCCCCCGAGAATTTTTTGGGATGTTTGTTGGCTAATAGTTTTGCAGACCCATGGTATTGGGTTAACTGTAGTAATTTCCCATAGTATTTATCCTATAAAAGGAAAGCATTGTAATATGTCTTTGTATGGTATTGTATTGTATTGTAGCATTGTAAACAATATATGTGATTTTGTGAGAGAGACCGTGAGAGCATGAAGAAGAAGTACAATGGTATTTCTGCAGGTTGTATCCCTTCATCTTTCTAGATGGTAATAAAAGGAATGGAAATTTATGGGTGGACGTAGCTCATCGTTTGGGTGAACCACGTTATATCTATGTCTCTCTGTAATGTGTTTTGCATCTTGTTTAATGATTTAACTGTATAACTGTTATTTTGCAGTGGCTATAGAGTCTATAATGCTTGAACTTTTAAACGTGAGTGGCCTTGTTTTTATCCAACATGGTTTCTTCCTTCTATTTCTTGTAGTTTGATGTTGAAGTTTTTTCCCTGGAATTTGATCATAAAAGAATTTTGGTTTTGTTAATGATAGATGACCATGCTTAAGGATAGGTCTAATTTCTAGTTGTCATTTAGCTACAAGAAAAACTAATATTTTCCAAAGTGAGACTAGAAGCCTAAACAAATACTTAATATACAGTAGATGGGAGGTTTTTGCAGCTTTCATTGTTAAGCCCAAGTGATTTAGATCTCTTGCATATTTCACAAGATTGTTTTATTCTTTTCCAAGTATCACAATAACAATGGTACTAGTAAGAGATGCAGTTGTAATTGCAGCACTTGGAAAAGAGCTAGACAATCATTCGTCCAAGGATTTTAGTAGACGTTCATTGAGGTGATTGAATTAGATATTTATCCCATATTCCATGACTCCATGCATCAATATTTTGTTTCTATGCTTCTTGCTTAATTATGGGTCTGATTATTTTTGTTGGTGGCGAAAATATATCCAGAAATATCCTAATAACCTTATTATTAACAAAACTAGAATTGACTTTATAATCTAATTACATGGAAAACACCTTACTATTAATAATTTTCTAAGATATCTACAGAAAAAGTACCAGAAGGAAAAGCAAACCTTTAACTTAGCCCAACACAAAGGAAATGAGATAATAGTGCAATGTTTAAAAAGACTAAAGTATACACAAATTGCATAAATTAATTAATTAATTAATTATGAATTAATGTTAAAATTGCATTAATCAATTGATTAAGTAAAAAACTACATTTTCATAAATTTAATTGGCCAAATGGAAAATGTTTCATGTTGAAAAGTATTATTCTCTTTTCATATGGAGTGTATGGGTGAAATAAAATTGAAATTCTATGTATATTTATATAAATGTATTTTATAATGTATCCAATTTAAACTTAGAGCCTACATGTGCTACAAACATGACACATCTCATCCATGTTTGGCTATTAAAAGGGCCTCTTCGTTCAATGAAAATGGAAACTGAGAGTTATTGTGATTATGCCAACTAGTGAGGAATACCCATCCATAATATTTTAGGGTTATTGTGTCTATTCTAAATAAAATAGTTTCATGTTAGTATGGGTGGCGATATTGCTTTTAATTATGCACTCCAATCACATGGTGGACTCATAATCTTGAATTCTTTGTTTATATAAACCCTTTATACTGCTCGAGGAAAGTGATCATACAACCTAGGAAGGAAGGAAGTAAGAATCATAAAAATATCATTGGGAAAAACCCTAACATACATCTATATTATTCTAATTTTTAATTGTTAATTCTTGCTAGCAGGACGAGCCTAAGAGCTAGTTGGGAGGAGACACCAAAATATCCAACCATGTTGTGATTTATTAGGCTATTCAAACAAAAATTCAAACAAACAAAAAAATTCTATTTTTTAACTGCTTACTATAACATGTGATAAAATCATTAAATGCCAAGACAAGATAGTCATAAATGTACAAGTAATTTGACAAAGAATAATAAAAAGAATAAAATATTATTTAAGGATACAAGTTACTAACCCGTAAGTATGGTATGTGTGCCTAGAGGTGGGATACAAACAACTTACTTAGGAAATCCACATTAAGAACTTAAGGTATAAAATATATTCATTCAAATATTCATACAAATACTTTCACAACATTCTTTGGAAAATATTGATCAATTCACTTGATATAAGAAATGAAAAAAGATTGCAATATAAAATATCAATCAATTTACATGATATGAGAAATGAAAAAAATATTTCAATGGAAGAGACATTATTTTGAATGGTTTGATGACTTAGATTCCCCTAGGTTTCAATTTCTTAGCAAATGGTTCAAATCATTAGTCTCGAGTGAAAGGCATTGAAACAAACAAAAAATTTCTATTTTTTTATTTTTTAGTATAACATGTGTTAAAATCATTCTTTGTCATGAGAAGATAGTCAGAAATGTACAAGTAATTAGGCAAAGAATAACGAAAATAATCAAAGATTATTTAAAGATGCAAGTTACTAACAAGTAAGCAAAGCTAATATCTAGTATGTGTTCTTTGAGGTAGGAGAAAAACAACTTCCTGGGGAAATTGAGATTTAAAACATAAGGTATAGAATATATTCATTCAAATATTCATATAAATACTTTCATAACACTCTTTGGAAAATATAAGAAATGAAAAAAGATTGCAACATTAAATTTCAATCAATTTACATCAATGAGAAATGAAAGAAATATTTAAATGGAAGAGATAGTGTTTTGTATGGTTCAATGGGTGGTCGAGCCTTACCTTTGGAATAATATTGAACTTCCTTTTATTTTATCTATGAGGATATGGTATTAACAATATCGTATCCATTGTCCACAGGACAAGTTTTTGCTCAGCAGAACCTTCCCAACCGACCCTGCCCCAACAACCAACAAGGGTAGGGAAAGAAAAATAAGGGAAGAAACCAAGGTAATAATCAGCCACAAGGAGGAATCCAACTACCAAAAAATCCCACCAACAACGACGCCAAGCCACTGGCACAAAACCCCCAGCATCCTGACCGAGCAGGAAAGAACCCACAATTACAGACCAATCATTTATGTGCACTATGCAACACCTATGGTCATTACATGTATCTTTTCTCTCACATGGCTCACGTCCGATAACTTATCCAAAATGATGCTCAATAGGATTCCAACACAGTGGCCCAATCTCAACCCAACCCAATACCACAAGGTCTTCCTCCTATGGTCCTCCAAAAACCTCTAGCACACCAAGGAATGGTTTCAACCAAACCCCTTGACCCACCTCCCCATGCAGCTCCAGTCGTGGCCCCACCTATAGAGACTAGAATCAACCACCTCATGAGGGTGTCATCTGACATCAACCTCTGGAATCCACGCAACCAATATACCTCCACCATAGAAACCGTTGACCCATCAATGACATCTACTTCTAACACTTCCAGTATACCCCTTCACTTGTCTATAACCCCCACTGATGGGGTGACCAAAGTCCTATGGTTTCCTATACGACGTATCACCAACAACACAACAGCTTGAGCTGCCCTATATTATAGCATCATTGACGACTTGGCCAAATCACCTACAACCATGCCTGCTCTAGAAGTGCTGAAAATTTTACCAACATAGCAAAAAGTGTTGTTGCCTACACTAGGTGTCATTGATTCCTATGATTCTAAGTTGATCATGTTTGATCTGGATCGAGGAGAACCCAGGATATCGTCCACTGTCTCCTTCCAAGTTCTAGTCTCAATTCGAAATTTGGTCGTACGTCAATGTATAATTGATGAAGGGGAATCCACCTGTGTTATGTCGACCTTTGTCAGGAAGAAACTTGGGTCACCTACACTTCAACATTCCACTAGCGCCCTCCATGCCTATGATGGCTGCTCTACAAAGGGCCATTGAATTCTTCTAAATGTTCCTATTTCATTATCCTATAAAACGGTTTTGATTGACATCAAGGTTATTAACTCCCAACTTGATTATAACCTATTTCTTGGGCATAGCTACATGTATGCACTGAGAGCCATGGCCTCCACCGTATTTTGAATCCTAATGTTTCCTCATGATGGAAATATCGTGACCATCAACTGGTGTACTTACTATGATCCATAGGGGCCAGCCACATCGGAACACATAATTCCTATCATTAATACTACCATTGACAACGTGTCCATCCCTTCCATATCTGTTGTAGGCCCAGGATTATTTTCCAAGACTAATATGGTAGACACCTTCCCATCTTTGCCACCTCTCCCTATGCCGACTGACACAATGGATTTGTGTACTATCACATCCAGTACCATCCTGGCCACATCACAACATTAGTCACAACCCAAACCACTTCCACCCTAGAATTATTGGGGTTCCTTCCTAATCCACACAATTCCCTTCTTATTTCCACCATATGGTGTCTTGAGAAAGCATGTAATGGCTACTCTTAATTTACCCAATTTCACATTGGGAATTCTCGTGTGGTACCTTGAACCACCTACCCCACCTCTGATGCCCAAGGTTGTGTTGAATCTTGTCCAACCTATTGAGATGGAGTAATACCCTCCTCTTGGCCAATTGAAAATGCCTTTTGTCCCCAAAACTACTCCTCCTCTCCCAAAGAAGGTCAGGGGAAAGTCTACCAAAGAAACAGTCGATCCTCACCCAACTCCACCTTGCACTTTGTGTGATATCCAAGGTCATGCAACAAAATATTGTGTAGAGATACCTATCCTTCGCACACACATACGCTATGGATACAACCAATGGCACTCCAATAGTCATCATCCCAGATATGCCAATGGTCAATAACAAGTCATTGAGGACAAACCATCCTTGCACATTTTACGGCTTGCATGGCCAATATTCTCACCATTGACAAGACTTTTCCAAGTATCGGTCTTTCCTTCATGACCTTTGGAAACACTCATGAGTCCAAAACCACCATCATTGAGGAAATTCACCCTCCATATTCCTCCTCGAACATGACCACCATTTAGACAATATCTACTTCCAGTAGTAATTTCCCGTCCTCGACTGTGGGAGATCCAGCTAATCTATCTCGACACCACTTTCGTGGCGATGGAGAGATCATCAAAACCACCACCAATTTTACCCCATTTCACTTAGCTCATGATTCTGATTCAGTTGTTCCCATTGAATTCCAGATTCCTCCCCCATGTACTTTGTGCCAACTGTAGAGTCTCAAGGGTAAGGCCAATTTCCTTCGCTAGAGGCCCTATGCTTGAGTCGCTCACCATGAAGCACTTGGGGAAAATTTTTTAGTTTTTTTTTACATTGTTTTTACTATGAGTTGGTGGCCCCCTCTAGTAGTTTCTCCAAGTCTAGTTGTAGTGAGTCCATTGTAGAAATCCTTTTCATCATCTGCACGTGAGTAGGTGAATATAACCCCTGCTTCCATGCCGCTGGTATCCCACTGGAGGGTGTGGTCCCACATCTGCACATGCACACAGTATGTTGCACTTATGATCTAACTACCACTATGCTATCATACCGTTAGGTCCCAATACCTTCCCTAGGGGTCAAGGCCTCTCCATATCTCCCCGATATTCCATTCCCACATATGGATCATCCTCTACAAGGATAGGAAGATGCCACCATTGTGAAAAAAGCTCCCAAGTCAAGAAACGATCTTCTATACTGGCTCCCTCCTTACTGATTCTTTAGGCCATTTTCAGAGTCATGTCAATTTGCATACAACCACATGAATCACACCTTGTACGTTGAGCCAGCTCCATTACCATAGGCTTTCATTTGATCTAGTTTTTACCCCTGCACCACTACACTAGGGCCAGCATCACTAGATTCTAGCGAGATTCATCTGGAGTCCTTTTGAGATGTATTTAGCACCATCGGGTTCGATTTTATATCCTCTGTCTTTTGACGATATCCTTGTCTCATTCTCTCAATATGATTTTTTGGGCCATTTCCCAGAAGTCACCATGATTTGCGTTCCATCATGCAAATCTCCCTTTGTATGTATTACCATGTTCACAATCCATTCGCTCAATCCATGCTGCACAGTTGTGCATTTTTTAATGCCATCCATCATCCTACAAGGGGGGCCCAATAGTTTTATGCATTTACTACTCTCAATCATGTTCACAACATAACCTCTTTCCATATATCGAACACTCCCCCCTTGCTCGATTTACCATTACGATGTTTCTATTAAGATCTTTTTTGACTCCTAACAGAATGAAAATATCATCGAGCATGCTTGCTTCCTTTCACGCTCGTTAAAGTACTTGAAAGGGTGTCTATGTAGCCTCATTTATATTCAGTTTTTGACTATATAGACTATGATAATAAAAGGACCACATTGGCACATTCAAACAAGGAATGTTTCCCTTTGCATCCCTTTTTGTTTTCTTAGGAATTAGGACTGATCTTTATGAAAAAGCTCATCATGGGTTGTCTTTAAGCTCTTTTCCAGCCTTCTAAGCAAGACAAGATAGCCAACACAACTTGGTTTCATTCATGCTCGTAAAAGTATGTGAATTACCATTCAGTCAATATCAGTATAACCTTTTCTGGTATGATTGGACTACAAATGGTAAAGAAGTATTCCTTCCCCAAAGGTTGGGAGAGCTCTCCTGTGCACACTTTTATCCTTTTTCAGAATCAAGAGAGTACATACAAAAAAGAGACCACATTGGAGTCTTCTTCATGCTTTTAAACTGTCCAAAAATGAAAACACCATCGAGCATTTACTTTCTTTATCTCAATAAAAATCCACGAGATCTTGTCATAATGGTGTCTTTTGGCGCCAGCCTATATATTACAGTTTATCATCTTTCCCGCATTGAGTCACCTTTCTTCAGAGTATTTCGCGATGAGTCTTCCTTAGATCCCCTGAGTAGTCATCTTTCAGTTACCTCCCTTAGGATTTCCCATTTGCAGTTAGCTTCCCAGTATTACATCTATGAATCCTATCCCATGAGTTAGTTTCATTTTCTTCCAGGTTAACCCCATCGTCATACTCTGAACAAAGGAATTTTTTGAGTCCCTTGTATTCTCCTGCCCCCGTTCCCCCATTCAGTGTGCCATTCTTGCGATTGTCCCACACCTTTGATTATCCCCCTCATGCTTCTCATCAAGGAAACATTATTTCTTTGATTAGTTTTAGGTCTCCCTCTATCAACATCAACAAATCTATACCAGAGCATAGACCCAGAGGTCCCTATATCTTGGTTCCATTCACCTTATTGATTAGTTCCTTTGACCACTTGAGAGGATTCATTAGTGCCTCTCAGGGTGGTTTTGTCTCATGTGCTCGACTTCAGCTACATCATCACATTGTTGATATTCGTACAGGGTATTTGTCTATGCATTATTTGATAGAAGACCCTAGTTGTCAGATCACTCTAGCACATTGGTGAGTCTATTAGGGGTCCGGAATAGGTTCATTTCCCTTGTGATTTTTGGGTTCGATTGGAAACAATGTTCAAAAGCCCTAGTGTAGTGCTTCCATGTATCTTCGGTATTGATGCGGTGCATTGTACCAGAGAGATTATGAATCCCTTTCATGGAATCTCTCCAGTTTGTACACTTCCATATTCAACAGAGAATGAGTTGTGAAGATATTGCATTCCAAGAGAGTGCCATTGTGGCATATGTATCTGTTCTTCAGATAAGCATTGTATTCAACCTCTCATTGAGGCTACCATTATGTAAAATTAGCTATATATATTTTGATCGACTCCCATATTTTTTATTCTTTTGGCATTGTTACGAGCATGGGTATGCCCTCCTCATCCCTTTACATGTCACATATTTTATCTAGAGTCACCCATTGATGGGAACTATTAATAAAAAACAAAAATACACTATGGTTCAAATGAGGAAGCATCACTTCTCGATAGGTCTCTCCACTCTCTCTACTATCCCCATAATCCTAAGATGTCTATCGGCCATGCAATGAGCTCCTACCGTTACACATCAGGGGGCAATCTGTTAACACAAAAAAAATGCTCCCCTAGCTCTGCATGGACTAAACCACATACATACATCATTTTCCTACAATATTTCCCTGACTTTTGACCTTCACAATTGTATTTCAAGTCCAAAACATCATTGTTTACCTTGGTTTACCTTCATTCTCTCCAAAACAAGGGTAAAAAAATCCAAAAAAGGGCCAAAAGAAACCCAAAAAAGGGCTAAAACCCTAAAAAGAGCATAAAACCCTAAATAGGTTCCAACCCTAAAAGAGAGAAAAGGTCAAAAAACCTAAAAACAATATTATAAAAACAGGTTGAAGGTCTCTGTCAAAATATTCTTACACCTTTTTTCCATTATTTTATTCACTGAGTACGATGAGACACATTTTACTCTCAAAGTATTCACACCCCATTTTTCCATCATCATGTTTCCTTGCCATTCCCACTTTGTACATTGAGACATTCTCCATACCCACCTGGAAAAACCAGGCTATGGAGAGGTGGACCATTTCTAAGACAACCACGGTGGCCCATTTTCAAAAGAAAGAAGGTCTAACTTTCATGTATTTGCTTCTATTTATTTTAGTTATATATTTTTATTTATTTCATTTTACTAATCTCATTTATTGCTGTAGCTTTCTTTCATTAACTCTACCTTACTGTCCCATTAATGTAAGTTTGGTGCTTTTTCACGTAACAAGGGTGAAAACCCCATTGCAATGTTGATCACTAGATATATTTGCAGACATTATTGTGTGAGTGTCCTAACTGATTTTAACATTTATTAGGATTATGACATTGTGATCCTCCACCCCCTCATCGTAAAAGGGTTAGACATTTTAGGAAGCCTCTTTTCACAAAAATTCCCATACTAATTTTACATAACTACTACTTTAGAGTCACCATAGTTCTCTCCTTTCCCATCATATGGAATGGGGGTCAGAGCCATTCATATTCCTCGTTCATCTACTATATGGTTCCGAGAACCCTAGTTTATACCGACCCAGATGGGGCTGGTTCTTTCCATACTACATGAGTGATTTTTTATGAATTTATAACCATTGAATGGATATTTTCCTCAGGGACATCGATTTTTGAGATTCATTTAGTTCCTGTAAGCTCAGGTCCTTTTACATTCCGCTTTTCAGACATCACTGCTAGCATCCTGTAATCCACCCCAGGTTGTAGTGCATACCCTATTGTTGTATTGGGTGAAAAGATAACCCCTTACCTTGCGCATCAATCCAGAAGTTGTCATATTTCACCTTATACTCCATTTGACAAAGGTCTTCACTTCCATCATCCAATCTTAACACCAGTGTTAATTCCCTTGGGGGTGGTAGTGGATACATGACTGTTGGGTTTATATTTTAAATTCCTTCTTATGTCCCATCATCCACCACACCAACTCCTTTGAATGCCTTCCTTATTAAAACCCTCCCTATGTCTCGCATGGCCCCTTGGGAAGATATGATTCATTTAACTATGTTTTCCCTTGACATCTACTGCAATTGTGTTTGTAGGTTACTTACCGCCTTAAATTCCTGGGGGTTAACCGATCTATCAATATTATAACTATGGTTATATGGTTTCTCCTTCTGAGGCAATATCTTAATACAAAAGACCCGTGTATTCATATATGGGCCATATGGGAGGAGGCTACTATGCCATCAGTCAATTCCATTTCCTTTATCAAAATCAAGCCGATGTGAACCAATACTTCTAGGGAGTGTGGAACCAAAGGGCACAACCTAGGCTCCCATTTTTAGCCACTTTGAATCTTCTTGACCAATCAAATCTTATTAATGACCCATTATGTCATGATCCAATGTGGCTCAAATTCCCTTGGAAGCTTTGTCAGGGAGACGATCTCTCCTACTTGTTCCATCAAATTGAGGATGCCTCTAAGTTTATTGCGTAGAGCCTAGCTGTGTTGATTTATTCCCTTCCTCATAATAAAAATATGGCTTCAAGGACCTTGAATTTCATAAGGAGTTCTTGTGGGAATCAAAAACCGCTATATGTGTAAGGTGGTAAGGGTTGTATAAACATGATGTGAGCAACTAATCTTGTGACTCGTTCATGAGACTATGGCCTGTCACAATTAAACATGGGTAAATAGCCTCCACTTCCCAAGATTTATTTACATATCAGAAATCCTAAAGGTATACCATGCATAAAAAATGGTGTATTAAAGCATTAGGGGCACAATCCTAATGCCTAAGCCTCCATGTATTATTCCATTATTGAGGATTTGGGATAGAATCCTTTTGCGATGTTGATTCTTGAAGTACTTTGGAATTGTCCTTCACAAATGAGAGTGTTTTTAGTTTATCTTGGGGTAGCTAGAACGAATGGACCCACTATGGTTATATTTCATACTCATGATATCCATCCTCTATTTCCTTACCATGTGGCTTTTGAAGTCCATGTGTAGTGTTTAAAAAACACCATTAAACACACATTTGTTGATGAAGGTTCTGCAACCTCTGTGATGTATTTGGCTTGTTGGAAAGGCTTGGTTTCTCCAGTGCCATCCAAATCTGTGACTATGCTAGCATCTTTTGATGGACCTTTAATCAGAGTGCATCCTATTATTCCCTGGATTCTATTCTAGTTTGGAGGGAATACCGTATCGGTCAAAGTTGAGGTGGCCGATGCGGCCATCGACTTCTATATTTTGTTGGGATGAAAGCGGATTTATGCTATGGTTGAGATCATATCATATTCATTCTGTTTCATGTGATTCCATTACAAATATAGGATCATGACAATCGATCAACTATGGCTTGATAATTCAGGTTCTTCAGCATCATCGGGACCTACTATCCAGACCATTGATAATTCTCAGCTGACAACTAAGAATGTTGGTGTTGGAATGTATCCTTCATTAATGGGAAGTTTTAATATTTTGGCACCAATTTTAGCTATTAATACTACTCCTAGTGGTGTTACATCACCTTTGACTCCGTTCCCATTTTGCACCACGTATTTGGATGACCCATGGAATCTTCCTTCTTTCAGTACTTCAAATGAAGAAACTATATCTACTAGGATAGAAATGTCATTGTCTACAGCAGAGGCCTTTTATAAAGAGACACTTTATCTTAGTATGGATCTTGGTCCTTCCCCTTCGCGAAAGGAAGAGGAGGAGATTCCTTCACTACATGCTTGGGAAGTTGCATCATAATGCTCACATGATTACCTTGATGACACTTTTCCTTCAAATGAATCTATTCTCAGGGCCATGACTGGTCCATGAATGGGCCTTTGGAGGAGATGCATAATCGATCTTACTTCCTCCCGAAGCTCAAATGGATAGAGTGTGATGACTTTAGCATGACCTTAAGAGATAATGTTGGTCATCCTAGGATCCCATTAGGAACTCATGGAATATATGTAGAAGGAAACATGGTGAATATATCTACAATTATTCAGATAAACATTTCTAATATTCATAGTATATTTGAGAATGTTTACATTGGTGCTAATTATTCACCCTCTAAAGTTAAAATATACATCAAGCTCTTCAAATAATTTTGTGATGTATTTTCTTGGTCATATGATGAAATTCCAGGTATCTATCCCCGCATTGTTGAACATGAAATGAAAACTTATCCAAATACTAAACATGTTCGAGAATACTTATGTGAGATGAACCCTCAAGCATTTTCTCTTAAGTTTGGGATACAAAGGTTGCTTAAAATTAGATTTATCTATCTGGTTCCCTTAACCGATGTCTATCCAACCCCGTACCTGTCTATAAGAAGAAAGGCAGCGTTTGTGTATGTACCAACTTTATAGACCTAAATGGCTTGTCCAAAATATACCTTTCCCACGCCATTCATTGATAAGATTTTTGATGAGTGTGTATCTTCTCGTTTATGGACGACTTTTCAGAATACAATCAAATCCAAATCAATCCCGAGGATCAACATAAAACTTCATTTATATGTCCTTTTTGAACCTTCCCATATTGAAAAATTCCTTTCGTCCTAAAAAATGTTGAAGCTACTTTACAGCAAGCTATGGCCTTCTCCTTTAACAACCTCAAACGTATTATCGAAGTTTGTCTGGATGATTCAGCTTCTCACTCTCAATTGAGAGTGCATCATCTGGATAATTTTCATTAGGTATTTGGAAGATGTCATCGTTATCAAATTTGGTTAAATCCTAAAATGTGCATATTTTTTGTTAAGGATGGCTGGTTATTGGGATTCATTGTTTCTAAGGATGATATTAGGGTTGATTCACCAAAGTTTGTGGAAATACTAGGATTGTATGTCTCGCGCGCAATTACACACCTTTAGAGTCTCCAAGCGATGGTAATTTCTTACGTCAATTTGTTTTCAATTAAGTTAGTTTGACCAAGGGATTTATGCACTTGTTGAAGAAGGATACTGCATTCTTGTGGAATCAGCAAGCCTAAGAGTCCTTCAGCGCTCTTAAGAAGTCCTTGACATCAACCCCCATACTTAGTCCACCTAACTATAATAGGTACTTCTTGTTATATGTTTCTACATGTCAAGAGATGATCGGTATGGTTCAAGATAAAGAAGATGATGAGATCCATGAGCATGTTATTTATTATCTTAGTTGAAATCTTAATGATGTAGAAACTTGATACAGTCACATTGAGAAATTAACCTTAGCAACTGTCCATGCAGTCCAACATTTGAGACATTATATATTTCTTTGCCAGACAATGGTTATATCCCATATCAATCCATTTCAATTTGTTTTGACTAGGTGGATGATAGGGGGGATCATAATAAATGGATTGTTATTAATTTGCAAGAATTCAACCTTGGATTTGTTTTGGAGAAATTGAAGATGTCGTTCAGTTTTGTTGAGATAGTGATAAATCTCCCTAGTATGGACGAAGATATGATTTATGAAGACTCATTTATGGATGAACACATTTTTCTCATTTCATCTATGAACCCTTGGTATGGAAATATTATCTTCTATCTCCAGACTTTGAATGTTCCCCCTCATATCTCAAGGGATGAACATCGATGCTTATGTCATAACCCTAAGAACTCTTTCATTATCGATAAAACTATGTATCTTCATGGGGTACAATCAATTTTGCATCGTTTTTGACCCATGATGAGGCTGAGGTTGTGCTTAATGATTTCCATGGTGGATTGTGTGGTGGTCAGTTATCTAGGATCGCTACCAGGGTAATTTTTAGGGGTGAAATTTCACCAATTGGCTATTGTTTGTGTTTTTTTCAAAAAAAAAAATCGCTATTTGGTCATTTTTAGTGTCTAATATCACCCGTATTTACATAAAATATGTTTTTTTAATCATAATATTCACCAAAATTTACACATTTCAGTGTTAATTATGTTTCATATTTAATATTCATCTACCTATCTATAAACATGTTTGTTTCAATCCAAAACAATTGCCTAAAATACTATACTTAAGTATAATATTAGAATCCTTAAAAAATACCCTGAGATTCGCTACAGCCTAGAAAATAGTAAGAGCTAGTTATTATTGTTTGTCGATATTTAAAGATTGTGTTAATTTGATCAAGCGATGCCACCTTTTCTAGGTGTTTGCATGGAACACGCACTCACATACTTCCCTGTTACACCTAATTATTACCATCGATCACTTCACCAAGCAGGGGTGCATTTTATGGATTGCAACCCATCATCGGTTAGGGGAACCACCAAATTATTGTGGTTGTAGATTACTACATGAAATGGAAAGAGGTTATGCCTATGATTAAATATGATGGTGATATTTCCGCTCACTTTGTATTGATTCAGATTATCACACGGTTTGGGATCTCGAAGGATCTTGACACTAACCATGGAAGACACATTCAAAACAAGATGATGGTGGAACTAGCCTTTAAATTAGGGTATAAGCAAGGACATTTTTATTCTTACTACCCCTAAGTGAATGATGGGGTCGAGGATGTTAATAAATACCTTAAGGCCATTTTATAAAAAACATCTAACAAAGAAAAGAAATTGGCTCATCATGTTACACCCTTCTTTGTGGGCTTACTGAACCAATGTTAATACTTCCACTAGATTTTTCCCATATCAACTAGTGCATCAGGTGGAGACAAATTTCCTGGTTGAATGCAAGATCCGTTCATTGAAGCTAGGAGTAGAATTTTTACCTAACACTTATGAGTTAGAAGAATGTTTAGTCCACTTCACTACAACAAAACCTTGCGATTAGTGTCTCTTTTAGCTCCCTTTTTAGTGTCCACTATCACTTTTAGTGTATTTTTCATCATTTTTTTGACAAATTGGACGCTTTTCCATAGGATGGTGCTTTTAATGGCATTATTAGCGTCCCTTTTTTAAATTTGAAACTATTTTGGACACTAATTAGCATCCCAATTATCATCCCTATTAGGGTCCCAATTAGCATCCAAAATAGTATCCCATATAATGCCCAGAATAGCCTCCAAAAAAACATCCAAAATAGCACCAACCTTAGCACCAGATATTGAGCCAGGGTTAGTGCCAGGAATTTCACCATAAATTTGTCCAAGAAAATCATCTGACATAGCACCAAGTATAGATCCAGGAATTGTGCCTAGAAAACATCAAACATAGCGTCAGGTATAGAGGAAGGTATAGAGTCTGGAATAACGCCATAAATTTAGCATCCCAACTCACGTTCAAAATAGTATCACATATAACACCCAGAATAGCCTCCAAAAAAATGTCCAAAATAGCACCAAGCATAGCACCATATATTGAGCCAAGGTTAGCGCTAGGAATTGCACCATGAATTTCGCCAGGAAAAAAATCTGACATAGTGCCTAGTATAGAGCAAAGAATTGTTCCTAGAAAACATCAAACATAGCACTAAGTATAGAGCCAAGTATAATGCCTGGAATAACACTAGAAATTTCAAAAGGAATTGCACTAGGAATTGTACTAGGTTTAGAGCTAGGAATTGGGTTCAGAAAAATTCCAACATTATATCTGATAGAGTGCCAACATTAGCACCAAAATTTGTGTTAGGAAAATAGTAAGAAATTTCAGAAGGAATTGTATTAGGAATTGCATAGGCATAGGGCTAGGTATAGAGCTAGACATAGCGCGAGGAATTGTGATACGAATTTTGGAAGTAATTACAACAAGAATTTCCCTAGGAAAAGGGACAAGCATAGCACCAAGTATAGAGCCAGGAATAAAATTAAGAATTGCGCCTGGAAAACATCCAACATAGTGGAAAGTATAGAGCCAAGTATAGCGCCAAAATTTTTGAAAGGAATTGTGCCAGGTTTAGAGCTAAGAACTGCACTCAAAAAACCATCTGACATTGCATTAGATATAGTCTAGGATTAATGCCAAAATTTGTGCTAGGAAAATAACCAGGAATTACAGAAGGAATTGTGCTAGGAATTGCACCAAGCATAGTGCCAGGTATAGAGCTAGACATAACACTATGAGTTGCAATAGGAATTTCGAAAGGTATTGCGCCAATAATTTCCCTAGGAAAAGCATCAAGCATAACACCAGGTATAGAGCTAGACATAGCATCAAGAATTGCACTAGGAATTTTGAAAGGAATTCTACTAGAAAAAGTGTTGGGAAAACTCCAATGTTGCATTAGGGATAGTGCTAGGCATTTTGACATAAGTAGCACCTAATTGTCCATTTTGGAAACTAAGAGACCCTAATTAATCGTAAATAACCCTAAGGAATCCTATGGTCCCTAACGACATTATAGTGCGCTTAATGATATGTTGTTGTTGGTGATGATACATGTTAACAATGACAAATATGGCAATAACTATTTCTACAATATCGAGAGAGATCTAGATCCATAGGATGATTTCAACAAATTGTTTTTGTTCGAGTACTTATAGTCAATATTGTGGGGTTGGAATTTTCCCATTAAGAACATCATCATTCCCATGTTGGTGGTTGTTCCCATTATCAATCTCATGAAATTCATGTACACAACCATAGCTGCATAATGTGTGCCTCTTACACAAACAGATCATGCCTTTGCTTCTCCTCACCATTGCCCCATGTAAAATGTTACTAGTCATTTTATGAGCACTTTATTTTTCACATGAGCATTAATCCTTTGAGATAATCATGGTTCCACATCTCTTCCACACATTTGTTTTCTTCTTAATGTGTCCCTTTCATTTTTTCTCTTCAACACTTCAAAACTAGTGATCATAAGGAGAATTGAAGACAAGATCAAAACCCCTTGTTGGAAGATTCATCAACATTTTTTACATTTCAATGACATCAAGTATTTTCATTTTCAGCAGTTACAATAGCACCACCCAAAATCGTTTTCATAGCATCTCATTTTTGGGCCTCTTTTTCCCATGCCGAGCCCCATTACACACAATACTAATATAAAGTACCATGTCTATTTTGTGTCATAAACATTCAACAACATCAATTTTTGTTCGCTCTTAGTTCCTCCATATTGCATCTATAACAATAGGAAACAATACATTTTGCTTTTGCAAATCATTTTTTCTCAATGCTGCTTTGACTAGTCACCAGCAACATGCTCATGGGACAACAATGCTCATCGTTCTTTTTGTCCAGTCATATTTGGTAGTTTTATTTTAGTATTTGCAACCACAGAGTTAAGCAACATCTGGATCAAGTTCTATTTAGAGACATGCCCTCCCACTCGGGTCTATTTAGGAACCTACTTCTGTTTAACACCTCACAACAACATCCATATTGGGTTCATTTGGAGGTGTTCCTTCCCACCCTAATTGTGTAGGCACCTGCTTAGTTCAACAACTCTTCATGACAACATCTGGATTCGGTTCATTTAGAGACATGCCCTCCCACCCCGGTTGATGTAGGCACTTTCTCAGTTCAACTTTGTTTGGAGAGACACCCTCCCACCTTAGTCTATGTAGTCACCTGCTTTAGTCAGCATGAACACACTCTTCAATGTATTCATTATTTTGCAACACAACTCAACAACTATTATTTTAGATTTGGTTTCAGTTTTCTCATACTTCACCTGAGAGGAAGAAAGAAGGGATGTTTTTCCCTTCAATTAGGAGGAATTGGTAAGAATGGGAGGCCCATCCATCACAATATGATGTTTGGATTTGGTTCGCACCCCATTATCAAATTATATTGGTTAATTAGTTAGGTATGT
Organism: Pseudotsuga menziesii; assembly: GCA_001517045.1. Classification (NCBI taxonomy): domain Eukaryota; kingdom Viridiplantae; phylum Streptophyta; class Pinopsida; order Pinales; family Pinaceae; genus Pseudotsuga; species Pseudotsuga menziesii. The sequence continues at coordinate 209,310 of LPNX010805682.1, forward strand.
TATTAAATAATGGTTAGTCTTTTTGACTTGTCAAATGTGGACACACATGTAATCCTATATAAATGTTACGAAGCCTCCATCTAATATAAGTTAGTATTATTTTCTTATTATATGTATTTTTTTATTCTAAGTTCGATTATTGAGTTTCATACGCATGCGAATCAATAATTTATTACATAGATTTTGTTGATACCTTTGATAATTACCATTTAACTATTTTATTTTATTTTTATTCTTTTTTTATGTGGTTTGTTTCCCCATAACTTCGTGGAAAGAATTTCAAGGGGCCCACTCGAAGGAACCTCACCCTGTAAGCACTGGTTTTGGGAACTTGTCCCCAAAGAGGCCAAGGAATTCAAGAGTTGACCTTGACCTAGTGACAGCTTGGCCACAGAATCTCCAACCAACTAATATATATATATAGTCATATTGAAATTGTTATTGATAATTAAATACGTAAAACCACCACACAACAACACTTCACTTCTATACCAAACAATCCTAAAAGAAACATTATAAAAAGAGTGAAAAACTTAAACAACAATAAAAACAAATTATATAACAATAATCAACAATAAATCAATATTTTCAAAAAATACTAGAATTTATGAAACATTAATATTATATACAAAAAACATTAATATTATTGTATACATAGACTCTAAACCAAAATCTATTTTAACCTACAAAGTAAATATTAAAATTTAAAAATAAAATAAAAAAACATAAAACAAAGTAATTATTCAATTCCTTACTTACTAAATATTTAAAAAAAGAAACATCATAAAACAAAATAACAAAAAAGTAAAAATAATAAACATAATTTAAAAAAAATGTTAATATTTAAAAAAGAAACATGATGAAACAAAATAACAAAAATTAAAAATACTATAAACATAATAAAAAAAAACGGCAAGCAATGCAACACTACACTAGTAAAAAGAAACATAATATACACAAATTAGAAACATTATATTAAAAATTAGAAACATATTCAATTATATTTTACCTGATTTTATAAGAAACATAATATACACAAATTAGAAACATTATATTAAAAATTAGAAACATCTTCAATAATATTTTACTTGATTTTATATCACATTTTAAAGGGTTTTATTATTTTATTATTTCATTGATGCAATTTCTTATTGTTTTGGATGAGGTCTGCCATAGAGAAAAGGCCAAAGAGTGCAACTTCTTCATCTAAAGAACCTAATGGAACTAGTTTTTTCCTAAACTTGCTTGCTCTAAATAGTATTGTATTGGTTTTCTTAGAATGCATGCAGAAGATCAAAGGTAGCTTAATGAAATGCTGTAATTTCAAAATTTTTCTTTGTTCTTTTAACCAGTTTCATTGATTTTCTTAACATGCACGAAGGTGATCCAAGGTAGTCATACATAAAAAGGAGGCTCCTCTATGTTGAACTTTGATCCTAAAAAAATCCTCAAGTATGTTGAAATTCGAGTTTGTCTGGAAAGCTCATCTGATAGCCCCTCTCCTAGTAGTAACCATGACTAAAACCTCTAGTCTGAGTAGCCAACCTGGCAGAGAAAAATGATCTTAAAGGGTATGGTTTATTCCATTGAATCTCTAGTTTAGATCTTCATTGTTAGGTTCATTGGAACCATAAAAAATTCAACAGTTTAGGGGAGGCAGGAAGTAATTCAATCTATGGTACGTTTATCATAATTTTTTTATTTGAATTTTTGAGTTTTTTTATTCCAATTTTCTAATGTGTATAATGAAATATTCAATTGTAGAGGTTGCTCATAGATTTCATACTGACAAAAACATATTCAATGAAGTTTTGTATATATATATATATATAAGCCACTGTTTTGTCTGGTTTCGATTTATTTTTACTCTATGTGAGTTTGTATTTATTTGGGCGAGTAACATGAGAGAGGAGAGACCCTTTATATTATAGTTCAATGTGTAAACGACAACGCATAAATAAGTCTCATAAAAGATCGAATCATTAGACTAAATCGATCAAGACTTAAAAAAGGTTCTAAGCATAAAAGCGAGTGCTCTTCTATATATATTTTCCATATACATAACCGGTCGGTTGTTGTCTATTAGCTCCCCACTCGCTTTATTAAATAGATAGGAGAAAGGTACAGGAACAACGGCGGCAGGAAACTTTCACAAATGAACGGAACAGTTTATATGAATGAAACATTCATTCCCCATGACTAAGGTAATTTTAAGTGGTAAATTTGATCTTTGGAGATTTTCTATGTGAGAGACTTTATATATTTTAATTTAAATAAAAAGATTTTAGTTTTTAATTTGTTTTATATTTTAATTTAAATAAAAAGATTTTATGTTTTAAATTTTTTTAGTCATTGATTTTTTTATCTATTTTTAAATAAAAATAGATAAAAATATATTTTATTCATTCCTTTTAAAATTCTATTTTTATAGTTATTAATAGATTTTAAAAATATTATCATTTTATTTATATAATTTTATGGATTTTTTATTATTTTTAAAAATGTTATTATTTTATTTATATAGTTTTTTATTACATTTTAAAAATATTATCTAAAATAATGTAATATTCAATTTACAACATTAATTTATGTAAAATATATTTCCTCGTAAATTTGTTTAATGACAACACTTTAATTTTATCTATATTAATCATAATAATTTTAACTAACAATTATAAGATGTTATTATTATTTTTTTAATTTTTTTTAATTGCAAATGATTCACAATTGTTTTCAAGCTTATTACTTAGTAAACATAAATTTAATTCAAATATAAATAGTATAGTTGTGTAAAAGTTGTCTTCACTATTTTTCATAATTTACAAATAAATTAAAAGATGGTATAAACCATGGAAAATAAATTCTTAATTCTTATAAATTATAAAGAAGTTAAAAGATAAAATCTAATTTTTCATCTCACAAAAATGGTAGAGGTCGATTAAAAATAAATTGTTGTTCGTTTTTCAATGTTGCCTAGTTTCTTAAAAAAATAAGATAATTTAAAAAGACAAAAAATAATTACATTACTATTCTACTTATATTTAATATGATAAATAAAGCAATGTAATAAATATTATAAATCATTGTTTTCTGACATATGTTTTTAGCTATATTAAGAGTAAATGAAAGAGGATAATATTATGATTACATAATATAGTGAATTATTGAACTTTGATTATAGATTAAAAAAAAGATTAAACTGACTAGTTTTATTTACACTTTCATTATGATAATAATAAAATTATGTTAAAATTAAAGATATTTAAAAAAAATCTAAAAAAAATGTTTTAATAACTATAATAAGAATGGCTTGTTAAGAAATAAATTTCGTAATTTTTATTAATCGTAAAATTTCTAAAATAAATTTGTTTATAAGATAATTACTTTATATATACATTTATGAGTAAATGACAATTGGTATTAGCATTAAACCTTAAATAGCATCCATACTAAACTTTCTATTAAAATACAAATTTGTTTTAACCATTTGTTAATTTATGGTGGTAGCAAAACACAATGCAAAAAAGGAAGCAAAAATTGGTGCAAATTTGGAAGCTAAACTTGGCACATATTTGGAAGTAAAAAGTGGTGCAAAATGGGATGCTAAAGTGGTAGCACAAATGGATGCAATATTGGATGTTAATTTGGATGCAAATATGGTGCTAACTAGGATTTCGTTTAGGAAGCAAAAACATACGCTCTCTAGGAAGCAAAATATGACGTTGTTTAGGAAGCAAACATCGACGTTGTTTAGGAAGCAAAGTTGGACGTTATTCTGGAAGCAAAAAAATAGACGCTATTTTGGACGTCATTAATGATGCTATCTGGGACACAAAAGAAGACGTTTTTTTAGATGCGTTAAGTTTTTTCCATGATGCATCCCATTTAGCGTCTAGTTTGACCACTCAATGTAAAAAATAATTACACTAAAAAGGGTCGCTAAATGGGACGCTAATTCTAGGATTTGTTGTAGTGCTTATAACATCTAGATGAGCACCGTCGAGAAGTTGTAGTGGCTCTAGAGATAAATAAGCAGTGTGTCAAGGACCAATATGATAAGTTCATCTGTCCCCATCATTATAGTGAAGGTAACTTGGTCCTCTTATATGACCAAGATAGAAAACCATTAGGGGTGGGTAAGTCAACCCCATGTGGCATGGGCCTTACATTGTGAACAATGTCCTAGAGAAAGTTTCCCATGAGTTATAGGACTATGAAGGGAATTTCTTAACGGATCCTAAAAATGGGCTCTACCTTAACAATTACTATGCTTGAAATTCAACTTAGGTTGGTACCTTATATATTATTGTACAGTTTGTGCATTATTTTTTTGTTCCCATGTAGTGTTATCAGTTTGTTGGCATGCTTCCTATTCTTTGGCAGATCTTGACAAAGTATTCGATATACTTAGGATTCACTCGCACTGCCAGTCATCACACCTAGAACCTAGTTTCAGTTGCTTGGGTTATCTACACACCTAAAGGTCAACTAGTGTCTTCAGTAGGTGTATATCTCTGACCATATTCAAATAATGTTGTTGAATATAGCATTGTGATTGAAATATTACGCAATATAATTTTGAATGGAATTCAATATCTTCAATATCTCCTAGACTTGTAGTTAGTTGTGTCACAATTGAATTGCATGTATTGTACCCATACATGCGAGTATGGGATTAAAGTTGTCTACAACAATAAAAAGGTGTTTTTAGGGATAAACTTGGAAACATCAAAGTATAATATCATTCAATGGGGTCTAAAGAGTCTGCAAAGGGACATGGAAGTCCATAAACATGTGATCAACCATGTGTGGTAAAATCAAATATAACAGATTCCCCCTAATGTCTGAGGTCAGAGGGGTAACATGATGGACAAAATACATTATAAAATCTATCCTAGAAGTGGAGTGATGAAGAACCAGGTGGAAGAACTAGCCATTCATCAGTATAGTAGAATAATCAATCCCTAGCTATGACTGCAAATACATATAGTAGTCTCGGATATATAAGAGTACAATGGCAATGAATAGGCATGTGTGGTCATCGCCACGTACAATATATAATAGATCATAATATCCATGATAAAATTATACAATGGATCAATATATCCATAGAATTTGAATATATACAATGGATCAAGATCTCCATAATGGCTGAAGATATCTGACATACACTAGAATCAAATCACGAGAGCTGAAATCTCATGAACACTGGATTTAAATCATAAGAGCTGAAATATCATGAACACTAGCATGATCAAGGAGGTAGCTTATGTGGAATTCAACCAAGCTAGAAAGTTTTCTACATAAACCGATACAAGTACATGTCCTACTATGTGAATAGAAATGTCAAAGTCGAACATAGTAGTCCATTGTCTAATTACCGGTCATTGATGTATATCGTTAACAGACTCGAGATCACGCATCGATAATGAAAATGGGAATCAAGGTACTAGAGTGCAATCTAACAAATGTGAATAGATGTGTTGAGGTCAAACACTTGGAAGAATCCATCAATCAGGGCACATTGATGTATTCCCAAAAATGTCAATGGCAAGAGAACCTACCACTAATGACTGTAAGTCTCAAGGCACTCAAATGACTCTAGACTCATATCCCAGAATAAATGATCTAAATTCGATGGGATGGAATCCACTAGAAGGAGGGAATTAAGGCATCCCCCATCAACCAACATGAGGTACGTAACAACCCTATATAATGTGGAAGAACTTGAACAAGATGTGCATGAACCAGTAACAGTACTGGGAATGGTCGACAAGCAAAGTCAAGACAACTGAGGAATGGTTGGATCAGCCTTCAACTTCCTTTGAACAAGAGCATAAATGAAAATGGTGAATGTAGGTAGGAAGCATGGATTCAATATGAAAACTAGGACATCTCTATGAAACATGAGGCATCAACAGAGGCTCCATAGTTATTGGAATCTTAACCACTTCATGGAGATAAAATCAAAGTAACGAGTACATCTCCTAAATTCAAACTAATAACCCAACCAACGGATGTGATATACAGTGCTCTGTTCGAAGGAAACGTGAATTGACTGCTGCCAAAGATACATCTTTTCCTCTCCGGTTTTTTGGTTTTTTTTATTTTTTTGGACTTTTTCAGATATTTTGAAAATATTGAAAAAGAATAAAAGTGCTTTATAGTTACAAATCTAGCAGGAGACGAGTTTCAGGGTACAAGCAAACTAGTTCCAAGCAATGTAACATACTTATGCTCAATGCAAGGAAACATGTGTAGGATAATGACACTCGGGGGAAGGTCCCCTCCTAGTAAAAAATGGGGAATTAAGATGCAAAATATATGTAAAAAGGATCTTGTTGGCTAGACATGAGACAAACTCGGGCTATATGGCTGATAATCAAAGTCAGGAAAGCCTGCATAAGGCTCAATAAGGAAAGAAAAACTCATGACAATGTAATTACAACTTGACATATACAAGGCTGTCCCAGGGGAATTTATAGCATAAAGTTCAAGAGGAGTATGAAGCTCTTGCTCAAAGTCATGGAGGGACTAAAAAGGGACTCCCACAAGTTAAAGGAGGCATTTCAGCATGGGAACCAACTGCATAAAAGGATCTAACTAGGGAACCCATGTAATGGAAATATTTGCCATTCACACAATACCACTTCGAACAGCAGCATGAAGGTTCTGTGATATCATTGAATGGGTTCGTACCTAAGGTTAAAAATTAAATGTTCATAAGGTCATGAAAAATGAAAGCAGATGTGAAATCCTAACCTATATGTTATTTTATACATGATACCTGTAATAGGAACGAACGAGTTGAATCCTCAGAGAGAGAGTGTACAAAAAATGTACCCTACATGACAATAATATTAGTCCAAAACAATTGGAAATAGTTAGTAAAGAGTCCAAACTATAGGCCACAAGGAGGAATGATCATGAAAACTGCATGTAAAGGAAACAGTGCAGTGGATGATGGACCATAAAAAGGAATGTAAAGTGTAGACCCAACATTCACGTATCCACTACCACCCTCATGAGGGTGAACACTAGTGTTGAGACCAGACGAAGGGAGCGATATGACCACTCTCAAATCCATAAACAAGATAAGGGGTTGTAGTGCCCCCCATTCCAACACCAGGGTCAATACTAGGAACAAGGACGGGTAACAGGATACTAAGCATGCTGAAAATAAAAGGATCCAAACTAAAGAGAAAGAAAATATACTCAAGTAAGCACAATCCCAAAATCCAACTAGCGCACAAAGAGCACACTCCTAAGAAAATATACAGCCAAAATACAAGAAAACCAAGGGGTGGATATGTGATCTCCCAAATGCAGTAGGTATGTCTCACCTAAGAGAGGCTCGGGACTCCCATACACTACAAGCGAAGGTATGTAACCAATTATAGTGGCCCTCAGATTCAATGCGTAAAGCGACTGTGTTTTCTGACCCCTACCTAACCACGATACCTATAGAATAACCTTTTCAACCACCCCCTGCAATACCTAGGTAAGGAAACTAAGGTCACCCCAATATAACCAATGCTCAAGCGGACAGTCACGGGAGAGATCGACTGTATGGGTAGGGTAGCAAGGTTGAAACTCCAAAGATCCCCCATATATGAATACGATCCTAAAAATATCTATGACGCTCACAAAAAGTGACTAGGGGTCATCCCAATCGCAATCATGTGCGTTGCCTTATGCTTAACTCCAATGCTTAAGTGGATAGTCACAGGTGAGATCGATTGTATGGGTAGGGTAGCAAATCCTGAAACTTAAAAGATCCCCTATATATAAATACGATCCTAGAAATATCTCCGACTCTCACAAAAAGTGACTAGGGTTCATCCCGATCACAATCATGTGCGTTGCCTTATGCTTAACTCCTATGTAAGAGGAGCATCCTAAGAAACACTAATTATACCAAGGATTTCACTATCGCACCTAGACAGACACCTAATTGTTTTGTTTAGTGGTCTTGGAGAATTGACTCACAATGAACTATTCCAAGACCCTAAAACCTAATATTATTGATGCACCATAGCAAAGTAAAGAGTGTAATTCATTTTATTTCACTGTGATTACTCAAAGGGTAATGGTCGTGTAACTTATGAAGTTGTGACTCATCAATAAAGTAAATATGCACACCTAACAAGCAATGCCAAGTGTAGTCTTGTAGAATGAAGAATAGGGTATGCCACTACATGAGATGCATAAAAAATCATTCCTTTCCAAATTCCAATGCAATCCTTCCTATATGAAAGCCTAAACATGACTCTCATCCAAGCAATCCAATGCAGGTGCCTCCTCAAATCCATATCTAAGATGCAACTAAGAGTGCAACTATTTTGTATTTTCAATATAAAAGAATGAAAATGCAATAAAATTCATTTAAAATATTTTAGTCTCTGTACCAAGTATAAAACACAATCCTATCAAGACATGGAGACAAAAAGAGTAATGCACTAATGGAAAAACAAAAAAGGAAATAAATGAGTAGAACTACTTTCAAAGAAAAAGCAATGAAAAAGTGGTCTCTGGTCACAAAGGAAGTAGTCAACAGACAGTATTAGTACCCATGAGGACCCAACCACACCCACAACCCACCCAACGAATTCCCACATCAAAATCACCCACAAAAGTAAGGATTTAGGTGAATTTCTGCAGAAAACCTGCCTATGTACATGTCTATATTGGCAGAAATCATGTGTATACACGACTCTATAGGAAAAACCTACGTATACCAAGAAAAATGTGGTAGAAAGAAATCCAAGATCAAACTACTCAAGGAGACTGTCAATGAATGAAAAAACTATAAAATGTGACACAGAAATGGGGAGAAACAGGGAGAAATAGAAAGAAAGTGAAGCCCATTGTGCCCCCAACCCCAAAGAAAAACAAGGAACCTCCCCAGCAGAGTTGCTAATTCTGTTACGGAGAGAAACTTCCTATGTCTTGGGGTGTACCACAATGGACAGCTAAACAAAAGAGATCAATCCCTTCCCAATATGCAAGAGAAACTAAACATCTAATAGTAAGGGATATCGAATCATACCTTATTCCTAACGATTGAAGTAGATCCCTGTTGATATTTTTCCAATCCCTCTTACGCTACCAATTTTCTCTCAACAATAGCAAACAAGACAAGCATGATATATAATATGGTGTTAGATCTCATCTAGCATATATAATCAACAATGTATAAGCAATTAAACATATCCATGGATTCAATATTCATTCAAATGCACATCATTGGACAAGAAAAGATATTTATATTAATCAAATCAGAGATTACACAAGTGACAACCTCTATCGCCATGTCTGCGAACCGGAGAAACTGAGTCCTCCACCTGAGCCTCCACCACCTCAATCCTCCATCTCTTGATAGCAAGCTCACAAGAAAATGCAAGCTTGGGAGGAACATAAAGTGCTCCAAAGTGACAAAGGGATGCACACTCAAGTATATGCAAGCTATGGAAATAATGGAATATACTTTCATTTTTCTTCAATTCCTCCTCTTCATTGTATCCAAGGGATTCCTAATATAGCACTCCAAAGGGGTAATGAAGGGTCAAATCCAAGCGATCATGAGACATATGGAAGGCCAAGAGTCAAGTGGTTTGGACACACATGAAGGAAAACTCCAAAAATATTTGGATTTATGCACACATCCTGATGTGTGCAGGTTTCAAGTCAAAATTTGTGTGTACACGCGATTATGGGGTTAAAAGTCATGTACAGAAATAAACATGTGCTTTCAGGGATGAAATTGGAAACATCAAAGTATAATATCAGTCCATGGTGTCTAAAGAGCTTGTAGAGGGACAGGGAAGGCCATAAACATGTGATCAACCATGTGTGGTAAAATCATCTATAAAAAATAGATATATCATGGAAGCAGTCAAATCCATGATCCATGATCAAAATATAACCATGCATTTATGGGATGAAAAAGCAAATACCACAATCTATGTTTAGAAAAAATTATCGCACATTGCGCTTGGAAACGAAACTATGAAACAGATGTTTACTCTTTAGAATCCTAAAGTCATCCACCTGAAGATAATTGGTTTTCCTATTTACCTACATGTTCCCAAAGATAAAATATCAAAGTCGGACCCATCAAGGAAAAATGGAATATTTTTTGGATATAGTGATCAGTCGAAATCATACCAAATATATATTCCATGTTTCCTTCAAATTGAGGTCAGCAGAGATGTCGCATTTGATGAAGATGTAGCTTTCATCCATTTTAGAAAGACCCATGTAGATGAAGTTTATGAACAAGAGAAATAAGCTATCAAAATTGTAGAGGCCAGTAAACCACCAATTAGAGATGATGAAGAATAACCTATACCAGAAAAGCATAACATGGAAGGACCTTGAGAACATATACAGACATCTCATGAGATGATCTCAATAAGGATAAGACTAGATTGGGCTCATGATATAATTCAAGAAGCAGAAATATATGGTGCACCAGAAGGAAGCAAGAGACCAAGACTTTACTCAAACTACGTAGAATTAATGTGTAACCTTCTTCATGAAGAACCTACATGTTTTGAGCAAGACTCAAAGAAGTAATGGAGGGATTCCATGATCAAATAATATCAATCTATCTTAAATAATGATGTTTGGGAAGTAGTTCCAAGACTGAAGGATAAATCAATGGTCTCTTCAAAATGGATTTTTAAGACAAAGAATTCAGTTTATGGTAGTGCTGAAAAGTACAAAGAAATATTTGTCACTTGAGGATTCTCTTAGAAGAAAGGCATTTATTATGAAGAGACTTTTGCACCAGTATCCATAAATATAGAAATCATAACCATGTTTTCTTTGTCTTCCAAGATGAAATGGAAGTTACATCCAATGGATGTAAATACAACCTTTCCAAATGCTTTCATATAAGAGGAATTTTATATTGAACAACCTCCAGATTTGAGACACATGACAAGAAAACATATGTGTGTCAACTAAATAAAGAATTATATGTATTAAAGAAAGCATATAGAGCATGGTACAAAAGAATTGATGGCTTCCTAATTATATTGGGATTTACCAAAATGAAAACATATTTCAACCTTTACTATAAGGTTGAAGATGACAAGATTTTGATGTTACTATTGTATGTCGATGATCTTTTGTTATAGCATAATTTTCCACACTTGATATGTCATGATTTGATGGAATTTCTTTGTCCCTATGCAAGATCACTATACCCCATTTACTCACCATAGCCCTAATCCTCCTATTTAAACCCTTAAAAACCACTTTTGAAGATACGCATGGGTTACAAGAGTACAACTCCTATCTACGCAGCTTGCAGCGTTGTCACCTGTGTATATCAAGTTTTATGCTTAAAACATAAAATATTTGGATTTTTCCCAATCAAGTAATAAATGACTTGATCCTTGGTCTTCCATATGCTAGGAAATGCTCTGATTTGACCCTTCATTTCCTATTGATAATCTATATATTAAGATATTATGAAGCAATGGAGGAGGATAAATTTTTAGAGTAAGCAGAATATAGTGAAAATTTGCCTCATTCTTGTATGCTTGAGTCCATTTCCCTTTTTTGGATCAACCAATAGTTCTCTTTCACAAGTTTTTCATTGTCTTTGTAAGATTTCCATTTATGGAGGATTGAAGTGGTGGAGGAAATGGTGGAGGGATTTGGTTTCTCAATTTTGACAAGGTGCCGACAAAGGTTGTCATTTTGTATCTTTTGTCTAATTCATGTGAAATTATGAATATTTTTATCCATGTATGCAATTTATTTTTTTATACATGTTTAAATTGAGTATGACAGACTAGATACTAACACTTTATATATGATGCTTGCAAATCTCTTGGTTTTTGATGACGAAGTCTAGGGACAAGTATTGATCAAGAGCTCAATGGTGGCCATCTTTGAACATTCGATTGACTTATGGTTTTTATCCCTTAGTTATTAATTTATTTTATATATCTATCATACTTGATAATGGACTGATTTCTGGTGTCATACTATCTCATGTAGTCCACCCCAAGCCATAGGAAGTTTTTCTCTGTAACAAAATTGGTGACTCCAATCGGGAATTTTCCATTTTTGTTGGGGTTTGAGTGCATGCTCTGATCATATTTCTCTTTGTTTCTATGTGTTTTTGTGTCATGTTCAATAGTATGTTCATTCATTGCAAATCCATTGAATTGGTTTGACTCTTAAATTTCTTTTTAGCAACTTTCTCTTTGTATACTTGGGTCATAGAACATACAGTCACATATATACGTGGGTTGTACTCTACCTAAGTGCCTACATATGATGTTGTTCTTGGAACAGTTGCATAGAACTCCCATTTGGGTTCACTTCTTAATGTATGAAGATGTTCCGTGGGTTGTGAGTGTGGTTGAGTCTTCTTGGGTACCTATGCTATCTCTTGATTGCTTTTTGTTATGACTAGAGACCTCTTTTTATTTATTTTTATTTGAAAGTATTTCTTTTTTATTTATCTCCTTATTAGTTTTTCCATTAGTGAATCATTTTTTTAGTCTCTATGTCTTTATTGGATTATGTTTACTTCTTGCTACAGGGGTTGAGAGTGATTATGAATTTCTTTTCAGTTTTATTCGTTTATACTAAAAATACAAAAATATTTCTATAATTGCATGTTTACTTGCATCTTGCGTTGAAATTGAAATTTGTACTTTCATTAGGTTTGCTTATATGATATTAGTGTTTAGGATTTCATATAGGAATGATTTCATTTGCATTTGAAAAAGAAGGATTTTTTGTGCATTACATATAGTGGCATACCATTTTTTATTTGAAAACAAAGTTGCACTTGGCATTTTTTTTAGGCATTCATATTTGCTTAATTGCCGAGTCATAACATCACTAGTTGAATGTCCATTTCCCTTGAGTAATTACATCCATTAAAATTGACCCTTAAATTAAAATTGATAACAACCATTTTATTTTATAGGGTGCACCAACAATATTAGGTTTTAGAGTCTTGGAATAGGATGTTGTGAGTAAACTTCTCCCATAATATGAAACAAAACAAATAGGTGTCTATCTAGGTGAGAAGTGAAACCCTTCATATAATAAGTGTTCTCAAGAGGCTCCTTTTACACAGAAGTTAAGCAGGATGTAGTGCACACATTGGTGGTGGGGATACCCCTCTAATACCTTATGTTTGTTAAGGCAAAAAATTGCTCACCTAGCTCTGCATGGTCTAAACCACATACATACATCATTTTCCTACCATGTTTCCCTTACTTTTGACCTTCAAAATTGTATTTCAAGTGCAAAACATCATTATTTACCATGGTTTACCTTCATTCTCTCCCAAAAAAGGGCCAAAAAACCCAAAAAAGTGATAAAAACCCTAAAAAGAGATTAAAACCCTAAATAGGGTTCCAAAAACCTAAAACAGAGAAAAGTTCAAAAAACATAAAAGCATATTATAAAAATAGTGTGAAGGTCTCTATCAAAAGATTCTGACACCTTTTTTCCATTATTTTATTCAGTGAGTATAGTGAGACAGATTTTGCTCTCAAAGTATTCACAGCCCATTTTTTCCATCATCTCATTTCCATACCATTCCCACTTATTACGTTGAGACATTCTTCGTACCCACATGGAAAACTAACCTGTAGAGAGGCATACCATTTCCGAGATGGGCACAGTGGCCCATTTTCAGAAGAAAGAAGGTCTAACTTTCATGTATTTTCTTTTATTTAGTTTAGACATATATGTTTATTTATTTAGTTTTACTATTATTGTTTATTGTTGTAGCTTTCTTTCATGAATTCTACCTTACTATCCCATTTACGTAAGGTTGGTTTTTTTGCATGTAACAAGGGTGAAAACCCTGTTACAGTTTTGGCGACTCCATTGGTCAATCCTCTTGGATCCTAGTTTTGCAGGTTTTTCTTTAGTTTTTATATCAATCCATCACTAATCGAGCCCCCACATGGTCGGTCTGAGCCCTCATGGCACTAGTTCCTACCTCCCTCGGCCCATGTTAGCCCTCTTTTCTGATTTTTCCCCTGTCCTACCCAATTCGTTCCTATCGGGCCATTAGTCATGACACAATCACTCAATTTCTCTTGTTAAGCATGAAATAGGTCATGACCTTCCTCACAGGGCCCAGCCATGCCTGTTTTGGCCAAAAGAGACTCTAGTAACCTCTGTACCCTAATTTTGAGCGACCCAGTTGTGCCTTCCCCTTTGTTAGGTGCGACTTGTTTGTTTTCTGAGTCGATCACCTCTATTTTCATGTTTTGTGTGAACCAGATCACGTATGCTCCATTAACAGGGATGAATGTTAGTTAACAATCTATTTTTCGTATATGTTTTTGACCCTTTTTTGTCCTGCACTTTGTCCAGATCTACTTTTCCTTTTCATGCCTACTTTGATACATCCCTTTGCTTGTTTTTTGTAGAGAATTCCATTGTTGTTTATTTATTTAATAGCTGGAAGGAAAGTTTCATATAAAAGTGCACACACATTCACACCATTAAAATAACACGCTTGATTCATGACTCTGAGTAGAACCTTAAAATTAATCAAATCAGGATAATAACATTCGGTTTGGGACAGAAGTCCCATCTACCACAACTGTGGGAAGTACTTGGTCTTTTCCCTAAAAATCATTACAAGGAGTACCATAGGAACCCTGAAGTAGTTGGCCATTGAGAGGACCTGCCAAGTGAAAAGGGGAACGACCCCCACTGGATTGACTATATTCCCACCTATGACAAAAACCAAAGAGATGTCATTTGTGGAGTGAGGTGTACTTCCCCAGTAAGCAAGCTTTCTGACAACCTTGGTGGTCGAATGAATTCTTTTGAAACAATAGGAAGATGATTTAAACTAGTGTCCATATTCATTTCTTGTCACTACTATAAGCCATCATTGCTCCACCATGTTATTCCTCTCAACTTAGGGGGAAATCATCTCAGTTTGGTTCTTTGGACCATCACTGTCAAAGCCCTCTTTGACAACACTGCTCACCTTCATAGGGACACACGACCTCTGAATCCGATTCAAATTCCTACCAATTTGATCCTACTTTGTTTACTGACTTGTCTAAAGCCATGGCTAGCATACATCTCGGTCCCTTCCATGGAGGGATCATTGGTGGAGGACCTACGTCCTTTCCATCCATAATTATAGGTATCCATATCAATGGTCCCAACACCACTACACATGCTTCTATAGGTATGCTATCCACTAGTAGTGTCCTCGCACCAACTACCACAATTCCTTACTATACCACCTTATATACCTGGTGGCAGTAGCCCTTCCATGACTATTCCGACTATCCTTGCTATGGGAAATCAACCTCATATACCTAGAGCAATGCATGGACATTATGTTCCTGTAAACTCCAACACCATTGTCAGTCCATCCCAAGCCAACCTTGGGTCTA
The DNA here is from genome assembly GCA_001517045.1 of Pseudotsuga menziesii. Taxonomy (NCBI): domain Eukaryota; kingdom Viridiplantae; phylum Streptophyta; class Pinopsida; order Pinales; family Pinaceae; genus Pseudotsuga; species Pseudotsuga menziesii. The sequence continues at coordinate 224,723 of LPNX010805682.1, forward strand.
TCCTACCCTTTATGGCTCATCTTAACCTTCTATATTTATCCCAGTTAACAAATGACCCCATTAGTCATCAACCCCATTGGCTTCCCATGACTACCAAACTTACTTCAGACATCCCAAATTTTGAGGGAAAGGTGGGTGAGGACCCCCAGAACCATATCATGTCTTTCGATTTATGGTTTTCATCAAACAACATTGTGGAAAACTCTATGAGAATTAGTTTTTTATAGTGCACACTTACATGTGTTGCTTCCAAATGGTACATTGATCTGTCTCATGCCTCTTCCCCAATTTCTCCTAACCTTCCTCCATGTTCCTCCAATCCTTTCAACAATCCTTCTGATATGATGAGGGAGTAGATATCCTTCTATCCTGCCATAAAAATACAACTACCCACATCAAAGACCACATCCATGAGTGGCAATGACTATATATCCTGTGCAAGATCCAACTAGACGATATGATCTTCCTTGACTGATTTTTAAAGACATTACTCCCACCCATAGCCAAGGACGTCTCCTTTGAGCGACCCCAATCTGAGGAGGAGGCCATCTTAAAGGATCAATGGTTCGACTTGATCTACGCCTGGTCTGCTTGTTTATATACCATTATACCAGATTCTCCTCGTATTAGAACCTCCCATCGTGACGTGCAGGGGTCATCCCACACTGTGGATGGTGTCATCGGATCTATCACATGGTACCATTAGTACTATGTGGCACCTCCTATGATGCCACCACACCTAAGTAACACCCATAGTGTTTCACAACCAAACTATATCCCCGATTACTCATGGATGATGACTCAGTCTAGAGCCACCCCCTCCTATGCACATCCCGCACCAAATCAACACGTCTATGGGCCGACTTGGCTGACATAGTCATATTCGGGAAAAGTGGTTGGATTTGAAGCACCTCCAGCTCCTCCGGTCTATTATACACTACCAGTGCAATACACTCCAGCTCTAGTCCTATCCACTCTAGTTTCCACAGGACATGTTTTCACTCAGTAGAACCTTCCCAACCAGCCCTGCCCCAAAAAAAAACAATGGAAGGGAAAGAAAAATCAAGGAAGAAACTGAGCTAATAATTAGCCACAAGGAGTCGGCCAACTACCTAAACTTCCCACCAACAAAGACGCCAACCCACTAGCACAAAAACCCCAACATCTTGACCAACTAGGAAAGAACCCACAGTTACAAACCAACCATCTGTGTGCACTATGCAACACCTATGGTCATTACATGCATATGTGCCCTCACATGGCTCACGTCCGACAACTTCTCCAAAATGATACTCAACAGGATGCCAACACAGTGACCTAATCTTAGCCCAAGCTAGCACCACCAGGTCCCCTACGTATGGTTGTCCATAACCCTCTACCACACCAAGGAATGGTTTCAACCCAACCCCTCGACCCACCTCTTCCTACGGCTCCTGCCCTGGCCCCACCTACAGAGACTGGAGTCCATCACCTCATGACGGTGCCTTCTGATGTCAACCTCTAGACTCGACACAACTAGTATGTGTCCACCAAAAAAACTGATGACCCATTAGTGGAATCTACTTCTAACACTTCCAGTATACCCCTCCACTTATCTATAACCCCCATTGATGCAGAGACTAGAGTCCCACGGTTTGCTATATGACGTATCAGTAACAATGTGATTGTTCGAGCTGCCCTAAATTATAGCATCGTTGATGAATTGGCCCAATCACCTACAACCATGTGTGCTCTAGAAGTCTTGAAAACTTTACCAACATAATGAAAAGTGTTGTTATCTACACCAGGTGTCATTGATCCCTCTGATTCTAGGTTGATCATGTTTGATTTGGATCAAGGAGAACCCAGGATGTCGTCAATCGCCTCCTTCCAAGTTTTGGTCTCAATTCAAAATTTGGTCATACATTGATGTATCATTAATGAAGGGGGATCCACCTGTGTTATGTCGACCTTTTTCTAGCAGAAACTCGGGTCCCCTACCCTAAAATTCCACTAGCTCCCTCCTTGCCTATGATTGCCGCTCTACAAAGGCCCAGGGAATTCTTCTGAATAATCCTATCTCATTAGTGAATGAAATGGTTTTGATTGAAATCGAGGTTATTAAATCCCAACTTGATTATAACTTCTTTCTTAGATGTAGCTACATGTATCCCATGAGAGCCATTGCCTCCATCATCTTTCGACTCCTGATGTTTCCTCATGATGGAAATATCGTGACTGTCGACCAGTTCACTTACTATGATCCATAGGGGCTAGCCACATCAGAACACATCATTCCTACCATTGATACCACCATTGGCAATGTGTCCATCCCTTCCATATCTATTGTAGGCCCAGGACTATTTTCCAAGACTCCTATATTGGACACCTTCCCATATTTACCACCTCTCCCTTCGCCGACTGACACAATGGATTTATGTACTATCACATCCAGTACCATATTGACCACATCACAACAGTAGTCACAACCCCAACTAGTTCTACAAAAGAATTATTGGGGATCCTTCTTAATCCACACAATTCCATTCCTGTTTCCACCATATGGTATCCTGATCAAGCATGTAATGGATCCTCTTAATTTACCTAATTTTACATTGGGAATTCCCATGTGGTACCTTGAACCACCTACCCAACCTACGATGCCCCAAGTTGTGTGAACCTATTGAGATGGAGTAATACCCCACTCCTATCCCATTGAACACACCTTTTGTCGCCAAAACGGGCCCTCCTCTCCCAAATAAGGTTGGGGGAAAGTCCACCAAACTAATTGTCAATCCTTGCCTTGCGTGACTCTACCTTGCACTTTGTATGATATCTAGAGATACCTATCCTTTGCACACACATAGACACTATGGATACAACCGATGATACTCCAATATTCATCATCTGAGATATTCCAATAGTCAAGAACAAGTCATTGAGGACAAACCATCCTTGAACAAGAGAACCTACCACTAATGACTGTAAGTCTCAAGGCACTCAAATGACTCTAGACTCATATCCCAGAATAAATGATCTAAAGTCGATGGGATGTAATCCACTAGAAGGAGGGAATTAAGGCATCCCCCATCAACCAACATGAGGTACGTAACAACCCTATATAATGTGGAAGAACTTGAACAAGATGTGCATGAACCAGTAACAGTACTGGGAATGGTCGACAAGCAAAGTCAAGACAACTGAGGAATGGTTGGATCAGGCTTCAACTTCCTTCGAACAAGAGCATAAATGAAAATGGTGAATGTAGGTAGGAAGCATGGATTCAATATGAAAACTAGGACATCTCTATGAAACAGGAGGCATCAACAGAGGCTCCATAGGTATTGGAATCTTAACCACTTCGTGAAGATAAAATCAAAGTAACGAGTCCATCTCATAAATTCAAACTAATAACCCAACCAACGAATGTGATATACAGTGCTCTGTTCGAAGGAAACGTGAATTGACTGCTGCCAAAGATACATCTTTTCCTCTCCGGCTTTTTGGTTTTTTGATTTGTTTGGACTTTTTCAGATATTTTGAAAATATTGAAAAAGAATAAAAGTGCTTTATAGTTACAAATCTAGCAGGAGACGAGTGTCAGGGTACAAGCAAACTAGTTCCAAGCAATGTAACATACCTATGCTCAATGCAAGGAAACATGTGTAGGATAATGACACTCGGGGGAAGGTCCCCTCCTGGTAAAAAATGGGGAATTAAGACGCAAAATCTATGTAAAAAGGATCTTGTTGGCTAGACATGAGACAAAATCGGGCTATATGGCTAATAATCAAAGTCAGGAATGCTTGCATAAGGCTCAATAAGGAAAGAAAAACTCATGACAATGTAATTACAACTTGACATATACAAGGCTGTCCTAGGGGAATTTCTAGCATAAAGTTCAAGATGAGTATGAAGCTCTTGCTCAAAGTCATGGAGGGACTAAAAAGGGACTCCCACAAGTTAAAGGAGGCATCTCAGCATGGGAACCAACTGCAGAAAATGATCTAACTAGGGAACCCATGTAATGGAAATATTTGCCATTCACACAATACCACTTCGAACAGCAGCATGAAGGTTCTGTGATATCATTGAATGGGTTCTTACCTAAGGTTAAAAATTAAATGTTCATAAGGTCATGGAAAATGAAAGCAGATGTGAAATCCTAACCTATATGTTATTTTATACATGATACCTGTAATAGGAACGAACGAGTTGAATCCTCAGAGAGAGAGTGTACAAAAAATGTACCCTACGTGACAATAATATTAGTCCAAAACAATTGGAAATAGTCAGTAAAGAGTCCAAACTATAGGCGACAAGGAGGAATGATCATGAAAACTGCATGTAAAGGAAATAGTGCAGTGGATGATGGAACATAAAAAGGAATGTAAAGTGTAGACCCAACATTCATGTATCCACTACCACCCTCATGAGGGTGAACACTAGTGTTGAGACCAGATGAAGGGAGTGATATGACCACTCTCAAATCCATAAACAAGATAAGGGGTTGTAGTGCCCCCCATTCCAACACCAGGGTCAATACTAGGAACAAGGACGGGTGACAGGATACTAGGCATGCTGAAAATAAAAGGATCCAAACTAAAGAGAAAGAAATTATACTCAAGTAAGAACAATCCCAAAATCCAACTAGCGCACAAAGAGCACACTCCTAAGAAAATCTACAGCCAAAATACAAGAAAACCAAGGGGTGGATATGTGATCTCCCAAATGCAGTAGGTATGTCTCACCTAAGAGAGGCTTGGGACTCCCATACACTACAAGCGAAGGTATGTAACCAATTATAGTGGCCCTCAGATTCAATGCATAAAGTGACTATGATTTCTAACCCCTACCTAACCACGATACCTATAGAATAACCTTTTCAACCACCCCTTGCAATACCTAGGTAAGGAAACTAAGGTCACCCAAATATAACCAATGCTCAAGCGGACAGTCGCAGGAGAGATCGACTGTATGGGTAGGGTAGCAAGGCCTGAAACTCAAAAGATCCCCCATATATGAATACGATCCTAAAAATATCTCTAACGCTCACAAAAAGTGACTAGGGGTCATCCCAATCGCAATCATGTGCGTTGCCTTATGCTTAACTCTAATGCTCAAGTGGATAGTCACAGGCGAGATCGATTGTATGGGTAGGGTAGCAAAGCCCGAAACTTAAAAGACCCCCCATATATAAATACGATCCTAGAAATATCTCTGACTCTCACAAAAAGTGACTAGGGGTCATCCCAATCACAATCATGTGCGTTGCCTTATGCTTAACTCCTGTGTAAGAGGAGCATCCTAAGAAACACTAATTATACCAAGGATTTCACTATCACACCTAGACAGACACCTAATTGTTTTGTTTAGTGGTCTTGGAGAATTGACTCACAATGAACTATTCCAAGACCCTAAAACCCAATCTTATTGATGTACCGTAGAAAAGGAAAGAGTGTAATTCATTTTATTTCACTGTGATTACTCAAAGGGTAATTGTCGTGTAACTTATGAAGTTGTGACTCATCAATAAAGTAAATATGCGCACCTAACAAGCAATGCCAAGTGCAGTCTTGTAGAATGAAGAACAGGGTATGCCACTACATGAGATGCATAAAAAATCATTCCTTTCCAAATTCCAATGCAATCCTTCCTATATGAAAGCCTAAACATGACTCTCATCCAAGCAATCCAATGCAGGTACCTCCTCAAATCCATATCTAAGATGCAACTAAGAGTGCAACTATTTTGTATTTTCAATATAAAAGAATGAAAATGCAATAAAATTCATTTAAAAGATATTAGTCTCTGTACCAAGTATAAAACACAATCCTAGCAAGACATGGAGACAAAAAGAGTAATGCACTAATGGAAAAACAAAAAAGGAAATAAATGAGTAGAACTACTTTCAAAGAAAAATCAATGAAAAAGTGGTCTCTGGTCACAAAGGAAGTAGTCAATAGACAGTATTAGTACCCAGGAGGACCCAACCACACCCACAACCCACCCAACGAATTCCCACATCAAAATCAACCACAAAAGTAAGGATTTAGGTGAATTTCTGCAGAAAACCTGCCTATGTACATGTCTATATTGGCAGAAATCACGTGTATACATGACTCTATAGGACAAACCTATGTATACCAAGAAAAATGTGGTAGAAAGAAATCCAAGATCAAACTACTCAAGGAGACTGTCAATGAATGAAAAAACTATAAAATGTGACATAGAAATGGGGAGAAATAGGGAGAAATAGAAAGCAAGTGAAGCCCATTGTGCCCCCAACCCCAAAGAAAAACAAGGAACCTCCCCAGCAGAGTTCCTAATTCTGTTACGGAGAGAAACTTCCTATGTCTTGGGGTGTACCATAATGGACAACTAAACAAGAGAGATCAATCTCTTCCCAATATGCAAGAGAAACTAAACATCTAATAGTAAGGGATATCGAATCATACCTTATTCCTGACGATTGAAGTAGGCCCCCGTTGAGATTTTTCCAATCCCTCTTACGCTACACTACTACATTTTGACCAAAAATCTGACGGCCGTCATGTCGGATTTTCGACACTTTTCTGTCGCATGTACGACACTTTGAATTTTTTTTAAGCGTCAGAAACTTGTCGTCGATTAGCCGACACTTAAATAACCGTCGCTTAAGCGACACCTATGTAACCGTCGCTTAAATGTGAAGTGTCGCTTAAGCAACAGAATATTTTTGACGGTAGAAAAAAAAAAATTAAAAAGCCTTCATAACCGTCGCTTAAGCGACGAATATCAACGTACGGCATCGGATATGCGACACCTACAACTGTCGGAAAAGCGACAGTTAGTTAAGATTTAAAAAAAAAACTACATAAAAGCTTGAAAAACTGTCGGACAAGCGACGGATATAATCATTAACCATCGCTTAAGCGACAAGTAGAACCGTTGCTTAAGCGACGCTTGTTAAAAAAAAAATTAAAAAAAATTAAAATTCATTGAAAACATGAAAATACAGATTGGAGGACAGGTGCGGGAATCAATCTCTTTTCTTCTCCGCTCTCTCTGCTATCTAGCTCTATAGCTATTAAGGGGCAGATACCAAAAAGGCTTTCTCTGCTCGGCAAGATGACTGGTGGTAATCCATTTCTTTTCTTTTCTGCTCTCTTTGCAGATCACTTTGTGTATCTTCCTATATCTCCAGAGCAGCGGAAGGGAATGACTGGGTTTTTTTATCATTCGTTCTATATCTCGACAGCAACTGTAGGTAATCTCCGTAATCATAGCCAACACCAATTAGCATAGATCATCTAGCCAGGTTGGTAATGAAGAGAACAACGAGGGGCAGATTAGTTTACATACTCTTCTTCTAGATCGTTCTTTCTCTCCTTGGTAGCCAGCCAGACATAGAATCCTTCCTTCTGACCAGACCCATTAGCTTGACTTATGACCATACCCGTGCGTGACAAGCAATACCCGTGATGCAGAGCGAGGAAGAATAGAGAGGGATGAATTTGTAACTGGCACATACTTCATTTGTCTCAAACCTTGAATCAATTGCCTCAGTAGCTTTGCGGCCAATTTCATTGAGAAAAGGGGTCAGAGCCATTGACAAAACCACAACTATGATGAGAAGCCTGTTCAACTCAAGGGGCAGGACTCCAAGCCTGTGAAGAAAAATATTGTCATGGCTCCAAACTTTATAGCATTACATACAACATTAAAAGATTGCAATTATGGCTCCTGCATGCAAGACATTGTTGACTAAAATAAATATTAGATTACTCACCTATTTGCCAGAGAAAACACCACAAAAGCAAATTCTCGACCTTGTGAAAGAAGGAATCCTATCCGTACACTTTCTTGTAAGGAAAGTCCAACACGAGGGCCAATGGCAGTTATGATCAATGTCTTGATAAATATTAACCCTCCCAGTAGAGTTAGAACATTAGGCCACTCTCGTAATAGGAGCTATACAACATAGAACACAAGCAGAAAGGTCATTCATAAATCCAAACTCGTCAGATTCTTGAAACTTGAGGAATGGATATGTTGCGTCATAAATAGTTTCTCAGACACATGTTTCTCATAAGGAGATGCCTGTCAGTCATCTTATGTTCCACATACTCCTGCCTTCCATTTGTCCCCAAAGAAGTCCCGTTTCCAATGACGGGGGGCAACAAAGGAAATAGTGTGCTCAGGAGAAATCCATGCCTGTAAAGTTTTGACGTGCAAGCTTCTGCAGAGTATACGCATATTCAAGACTGTTTGCCCACTGTACAAGTTAACAATTTGGTCAGAAAGCAAACTTTCCCACAATCATAATAAATACATGAAGCGGTTCTTAACTAATTAAAGTTTACCATGTTCTCGGGACGAAGGATTTCAGCAGGTACACCCTCCACCTTGTCTGGAACATTGAGGCCAAATATGGAGGTCTGGCTGTAATTAGCCTGAAGTAGATATCCATTGTGAATTGCATCAATGATGCTTCATGTATATGCCAACTTTATTCTCCTACCAACCCCATAGCTCCCTCCAGACCACCCAGTATTAACCAACCAGGCAGTAGTGCCATGCTGCTTCATTTTTTCTGCAAGCATTGAAGCGTACTTTGTTGGGTGGAGCATAATGAATGCTGCTCCAAAACAAGCTGAGAATGTAGCTCAGGGTTCCTTAATACCATCCTCTGTTCCTGCAACCTACACAGGTAAAATAATTATAACAACTTCATTGGTTGATTTCTATGGCATTGTAAAGTATAGCTTGTAATTCAGACAGGTTTACAATGTAGCTTGTAATTCAGCCAGGTTTGACAAGCATATGACTTTACAATAGTGTTTTGAACTTCAAAATTGGTACAGGATGCACACCAGGTGGAAAATTGAACGTGGATCTCAATTGGTACAGGACGCACACCAGGTGGAAAATTGAAAAGCCCATGTGCAGTAGCACCAATCCACTCTCCAAGATCTTTAGCATTTGCAAGTGAAGTGGAAAGCGCAATAATACGGATACGATTTTCAATTTGGCTTGAAATATACCTCATTCTAGATACAATTACCTCCAGGATTGGACCACCCTCTCCTCCAATTAAATGAAGTTCATCCACAATGAAAAGTCTGACTTGCTGAACCAGTTTGCGCTATTTCCATCTCCGAGACAAAGCATCCCATTTCTCTGGTGTGCTTATTATTATCTGCCCCTTTTCAAGGACCTTCAAATCAGTTGCAGATTCACCTGTTAGCTCAACTACTTTCAGTTCCAATCCTTTGCCAAATTTCTGCTCCCAATCCCGATATCGCTCTTTGGCAAGAGCTTCTATAGGAGAAATATAGACACATCGAAATACACTGTCTGTGCTTTTTTGATGCAATTGTAGTAAAGCAAACTCAGCACAGATAGTCTTCCCGCTACCTGTGAGCCATGAGGAATATCTCACCCTTGCTTGTGGGCTGGAGTGTGGGATGATCAATTACATGTTTGGCTACTTGTTTTGGTTACTTGTTTAGAGAGAGAGAGTTTGTATGCTTTTAATATTTGGACCTAAAAATTGATTTACTAAATGAAGAATTTGAGTTGTCAACTTGAGATCTATATTAAATCCAAGGCATGTTTGAGGCCATTCCAATCTCCACAACCAGAGTCAAAATTTGAAAAAAACACCCATTGCAGGGACTAGTATTTTTTTAAATCATCAAAATGTCAGATTGACTCTGTCTCTATACATGATATATACTAAAGAACATGACTACCTGAAACAACGAAAGTAAAGGTTATGCTTTAAATGGTCCAAGATATGTACACACAGTATAATGCCTTTAACAAATGCCGACGTCATTTGTTAGAGCAACTCCACCAGTTGTTGGCACAAAGCTGGTCCAGAGGGAGTCAGATACAGGGGCTGTGGTATTGCAATCTTGAATTGGTGGCACAGACTGCCCTTGAGCAAAAGGAAACATTGTACTCGTTTGACCAGGGGCCTAACATGATCCTGAGTGACATCCAAATTCCTTGGAACCAGTTGGGTCTTCTGCTAGACAATCCTTTCCCTTCCCCTTCTCCAACTGTATATTTTCTGGATTATCACCAGCATCCATATCTTTATCACTTTTACCCTTTTTTGCAGATGCCTTTTCAAGCATCTGCTTGAATGAAGAAGATTGATGCAAGATACTTACAGCAGCCACTGGAGAAGGGTTGTGTTTTCCATTATTAGGCACACCTAGAGACGACAACTGGTATGGCTCACATGCCTGGCCCAGACACTGTGGTGTCTCCGGTTCATCACCTTGAGTAGGCCTCTCTTCAGACATAGAATGAGATTCATCCATATGTCTGGGTGCTGAAGGTTCAACTTCAAGCGATTTGTTTGGTTGCCACCACCTGATTTAGCTACTCAAGTCAATGTTTCTGGCCATGCCAAAACCTCTGTATTCACCTTGTGACATCTCATATGCTGCTGCTACCTCCTCACTTGTACCTGAGCAAGAGAAACTATCAGTAAAATTGCATATTTCTAACACAGAAATCACAGCTTGAGGCATTGCATATGCTTGCAAAACAGACCAAAAAAGTGCAAATCAAGATATCCCCAAAAATTGTGCAGTTGCAGCATCAAAAAGCTGTTTCATGAACATTTAACATAACATCCACTAGGATTGAATTTAAATGTTTACATACACAGACTCAATCTATGGTGAGTCTCACTTCTAAGCTAGTTGTCTTTGATGTCATGTGCTACAGATACTGCACAATCTCATTGTCACCCGACTATCTTCAACACTAGTCAAATCAATTATGAGTTCCTTTCCATGCCTGCTCAAATATTGTCCATTTCAACCTCAAGGTTGAGGCAAAGTACCATATTTCTATGTGGCCAAATTCTTGATATTTTTGAAGGAATATTTCATTTTAATGTTGCTAACTTATTTAGAAAGATTAAAACACAGATATTGCTAGTATTCTAAGAATCAAGGTGATAACCAAACAAATCCTTAGGAACAAGGAACAAAGAACAAGTTACAAAACTATGTAGCTTTTTTTGCTAAGGAGCTAATTCCACATGGACAATACCTGTTGAGAGGTAGTTATCAGACAACCAACACCAGCATTTTACCTCACGGTAACTGGGTCCAATTATTAATGAAGAAAAATAGGTATCAGACCTCTATGTGATTCAAAAACTCATGAAACAGTTTCACTAACCCAAGGCTAAAAAACAACAATCCAATACACAAGCAAGCCCCTCAAATGCCGAGCACTCTTAGCAAAGGTTGTATCACCAGCTTGTTCACTTCCTTAAAGACAGTATAGGCCTTGGACAAAAGCTGACGCACCTCTTCACTCTCTCCTTGGAAAGACCCCAAATAACCATCAAGTGGCAAGCCAAAAAGCACATCACAGCAAATTCCTTGCCAGAAACACCTTATGTAGGTTGTCAAATTTAGCAGCCATTATAGGTCCATTTATAACTTATTTCTGCGCAAGATTTTACTATCTCCTTACTGATGCTCATATGTTGTTATACTGCTACAAACTGCATTACTGTGATGTTTATAAAAATATATTTAGAACAGATGTGTCTTGCAAACTTCCAGTCCTACTGTCCACTCCCGATGATTTAGAGAAATATATATAACAACTGTTTTTCTACTTTTAGAATATATAAAAAGTTAAAACCCAATGCAGGTTTTGCAATACAAAATCAACAAAACTATGACAGCTTTCGAAGGCTAACTCAAGTCAAGCTAACAATTAATATTTTTAGGTCCTGGCCCTTCCAAAACCTAGAGTTCAGCAAATAGTTAAACTTTATTCTTTTGGTTAGCACACTTGATCCATTCATTAAAAATTTCAAAGCTTCCTGGAGGTTATGTGAATCAATCTAGAAAATACACTCGTACTGCCCTTCTGAAAATTAGAGATTCAAGATGATTGAACTCAAAATGCTAGGCCAGTTATAGTTGTTATACTTATTTGAAGATTCATGGAGTACTCAACTGACACAAGGGTTTTTACTCCATTAGAATGCAAACTATTAAGCTGTAGTTCAAGACAACTTCAATTAGTATCTGCTGAGAGCTAGTTAACTGCTACATTTTCAAGTGCACTCACATTATACTACCAAAAATGTCTCAAGAGTGAAGGTTATAGAAGATACCTTCAACAATGAAAGCAAATAAGGACCAATGTCTCTCTGAGCAATGCGATGCTTGGAAGATACAATTAAGCCAAATGTTGCTTTATATGGGAGCATACCATCATCCTGATCAACAATTAGTAGCCTGTTGGCACGTGCTACTGGGGATGGGTCCTCAATGGAATCTCTGAGATTCAACACCTTCTGCTTTTGCACTCATAAGAGTATCATGATTCAGGTTTACTATATCAATTGAAAATATGGAATGTACCACATTATCAAAGTAGCAATAAAAAAGACACTAACCAGCAGCTTTTTTAATTCTGTGTTTGCTCTGACAAGAGCCTTTATGCTTGAGTCTGTATCATTAGTTGAAGGATTTTCCAAAAAGGGCCACACTGTAGACTGCAAATGCAAGTAAATAATGGGTCTGTCATATGAGAGGTTGCAGAGACTAGATTAAATCGTGCTTCAGAAGAACAAAACAGTACCTCAAATACAATGATGATTTCGTAAGCCCGCAGCCGATGTAAAATGTGTGAGGTGATACATGTAATATCATGCCGTTGTCTTTGTAGGAGTATCCTTAAGAGAGTATTGTAGCCCTCACTAGCACCATTTGGAACATTTCCACCTTCACATGGCAACCATCCTAATAAAGCTTCACAACCAACTGCATAACGACAGGCACCTTCAATAACCCCTAAGACCATCAGGGAGGTTGCAGTTGATCTCCCCAAATCATGCTGCAGAATACCAACAAGATGCTGCATCACACCTGCCTCGACAAATTGATGGCAACCTTCTATATCTGTGCACAACAAGTGCATTGTACTCAATCCCCCAATCATCTTATCTATCTGTTGATCATCGACAAAATAATATAAGTTACTAAGAAACATTATTCATTTGATAATTACAGATATCTCAATATATAATATGGAGAGAAACAAAAGCACATCAAATAAAGAGACTAATCACCTGACTCAGCTTGGAAATACCATTAATGTTTGACTGCTTATCAACTTGAAACCATAGCTGGAAAATATTCACCACAAGATCCTCTATAACCACTTGCGCCATTTTTTCCATCTCAAATTGATGTTCTGATTTTCCACTCTGCAAATCATCTATCTTTGAACCAAGCTTTTTATACATGTCCATGAGCTCATTTTTAGTTTCAACTAAGTTAGACAAAGTTATTTGAGGATTGTTGACATCAGATGGCATAATCTTGTTACGTTTATGATTCCCTGTGATGACTGTAGTTGAAAAATCGATTGATAAAAAAGGAGATGTTGCTGACAGAAGAGCCTTAATCAATTTCTGTGCACTAACTTCATCAAGAGGCATCTGACCAATCTTAACACTCAAATAGAGGATTTGTTTCACTAGGGGTAATTGCAGAGGTTCCACAATTCGATGCAACTGTCTCAAGGAAGATATAGATTCCTCAAATGTTGATTTGATAGGCTGCAATGCCAAGGGTAGATCCTCAATCTTCCCTTCTGCAGGGGAACGGACAAGGCTTTCCAGAGAATTATCCAAATCAAATTCCACACTGAATTGCCCTAGTTCTTCAGCAGTATTCCCATATACCACTAGTGAGAGAATGCGATAGCTGTCTCTGATCACAAGATGTTCCATTTCAGTTATTTGGGCCTTAAACAAGCCTGAGGATGTAATAATACAAAACAAGAAGATCATTTTTTTCAATGGATGGACATAAAATTATGTATCCATATTATATTGAGCTGGATCTGAGAACTTCCAAAAATACAAAAGTGAAGCTTGGGGTGAAGGTTCGATCTCCTCCCCCAACGGATTTGAAAATAAGCGAGAAAAAAAAATACCAAAAATCTGAGCATAACAGGAAGACATAAAGTAAACACCTTGATCATGTCCATGGGATGAATGACACACGTCGTGAGCATACTAGAGGCTCCTCCATTGACAAATGGCTTCACTGTATTCCACACGTTTCCTGTCTTGGGCTTCTCCCCTGCCATCTCTCTGAAGGACTTGAAAACCCGACCGATCTGATATTGCTCTCCTTCCTCTTCCTGAGACCTAATGGTGAGAAAAAACCCACGAGAGGTGTTTGTCTGCACCCTCCTCAGCAAGAAAGAAGAAGAATAGGCAGAGCTCTGACCCGTGGTGTGCTGCAAAGCCCCTCTTTAATCTAAATCATGTCGAAGTATAGGGCTTGGTCATTGCCTGCATTCGAGCCTCGAAGTTGGCTATATCAATCCCTTGAATGTGGATCTCAATTGGTACAGGACGCACACCAGGTGCAAAATTGAAAACATCATTCAAAGTTACCACAACAGACAGTAGCCCAGTCTCTGAAAAGCTGTATAAAATACAGTGTTTATAAAAATTGAGTCAATCCTGGGTCATCTCTATAGGGAAAATGAAAAGCAGTTTAAATAGGAGCAACCTTTTATAAACCTGGAAAATAATAGCCCTGTTTATTGAAGAACCCTGTTTTATGAGGAAAGAGCCCTGTTGCAAAAAGAATAGCCTAAATGAGGAGCCCTGGTTAATGATAACCCTCGGTAGGTTAGATACCTGCCCTTCTCGCTTCGTGCCATTCTCCCTGCCCATGTTCAATAGCACCAATCCACTCTCCAAGATCTTTAGCATTTGCAAGTGAAGTGGAAAGCGCGGCAATAATATGGATACGATTTTCAATTTAAAACTAAGCGTCGGATATGCGACGGTTAGTTAAAATCAGAGCTTCCCTTGAAGAAAAAACCACTATGCTTTGATAAAACGTATTGTGCTTGGATGTAAAGTATTTAGCATAAGCGTCGGATATGCGACAGTTATGGGAATATCTGTCGCTTAACCGACGGTTAGGAGAATATCCATTGCTTAAGCGACGCTGGTGGTTACATTTACAAAAAAAAAATTTAACTTTGTGATTTTTGGTAGGTTTAAAAAGAGAAATCGACGCGCCATCAGAAGTAACCGTCGGATTTTGGATCGAAATGTAGTAGTGCTACCAATTTTCTCTCAACAATAGCAAACAAGACAAGCATGGTATATAATATGGTGTTAGATCTCATCTAGCATATATAATCAACAATGTATAAGCAATTAAACATATCCATGGATTCAATATTCATTCAAATGCACATCATTGGACAAGAAAAGATATTTCTATTAATCAAATCAGAGATTACACAAGTGACAACCTCTATCGCCATGTCTACGAACCGGAGAAACTGAGTCCTCCACCTGAACCTCCACCACCTCAATCCTCCATCTCTTGATAGCAAGCTCACAAGAAAATGCAAGCTTGGGAGGAACATAAAGTGCTCCAAAGTGACAAAGGGATGCACACTCAAGTATATGCAAGCTATGGAAATAATGGAATATACTTTCATTTTTCTTCAATTCCTCCTCTTCATTGTATCCGAGGGATTCCTAATATAACACTCCAAAGGGGTAATGAAGGCTCAAATCCAAGCGATCACGAGACATATGGAAGGCCAAGAGTCAAGTGGTTTGGACACACATGAAGGAAAACTCCAAAAATATTTAGATTTATGCACACATCCTGATGTGTGCAGGTTTCAGGTCAAAATTTGTGTGTACACGCGATTATGGGGTTAAAAGTCATGTACAGCAATAAACATGTGCTTTTAGGGATGAAATTGGAAACATCAAAGTATAATATCAGTCCATGGTGTCTAAAGAGTCTGTAGAGGGACAGGGAAGGCCATAAACATGTGATCAACCATGTGTGGTAAAATCATCTATAAAAAATAGATATATCATGGAAGTAGTCAAATCCATGATCCATGATCAAAATATAACCATGCATTTATGGGATGAAGAAGCAAATACCACAATCTATGTTTAGAAAAAATTATCCCACATTGCGCTTGGAAACGAAACTCTGAAACATATGTTTACTCTTTAGAATCCTAAATTCATCCACCTGAAGATAATTGGTTTTCCTATTTACCTACATGTTCCCAAAGATAAAATATCAAAGTTGGACCCGTCAAGGAAAAATGGAATATTTTTTGGATATAGTGATCATTCGAAATCATACCAAATATATATTCCATGTTTCCTTCAAATTGAGGTCAGCAGAGATGTCGCATTTGATGAAGATGCAGCTTTCATCAATTTTAGAAAGACCCATGTAGATGAAGTTTATGAACAAGAGAAATAAGCTATCAAAATTGTAGAGGCCAGTAAACCACCAATTAGAGATGATGAAGAATAACCTATACCAGAAAAGAATAACATGGAAGGACATTGAGAACCTATACAGACATCTCATGAGATGATCTCAATAAGGATAAGACTAGATTGTGCTCATGATATAATTCAAGAAGCAGAAATATATGGTGCACCAGAAGGAAGCAAGAGACCAAGACTTTACTCAAAATACGTAGAATTAATGTGTAACCTTCTTCATGAAGAACCTACATGTTTTGAGCAAGCCTCAAAGAAGTAATGGAGGGATTCCATGATCAAATAATATCAATCTATCTTAAATAATGACGTTTGGGAAGTAGTTCCAAGACTGAAGGATAAATCAATGGTCTCTTCAAAATGGATTTTTAAGACAAAGAATTCAGTTTATGGTAGTACTGAAAAGTACAAAGAAATATTTGTCACTTGAGGATTATCTTAGAAGAAAGGCATTTATTATGAAGAGACTTTTGCACCAGTATCCATAAATATAGAAATCATAACCATGTTTTCTTTGTCTTCCAAGATGAAATGGAAGTTACATCCAATGGAAGTAAATACAACCTTTCCAAATGCTTTCATATAAGAGGAAGTGTATATTGAACAACCTCCAGATTTTGAGACACATGACAAGAAAACATATGTGTGTCAACTAAATAAAGAATTATATGTATTAAAGAAAGCATATAGAGCATGGTACAAAAGAATTGATGGCTTCCTAATTATATTGGGATTTACCAAAATGAAAACATATTTCAACCTTTACTATAAGGTTGAAGATGACAAGATTGTGATATTACTATTGTATGTCGATGATCTATTGTTATAGCGTGATTTTCCACACTTGATATGTCATGATTTGATGGAATTTCCTTGTCCCTATGCAAGATCACTATACCCCATTTACTCACCATAGCCCTAATCCTCCTATTTAAACCCTTAAAAACCACTTTTGAAGATATGCATGGGTTACAAGAGTACAACTCCTATCTATGCAGCTTGCAGTGTTGTCACCTATGTATATCAAGTTTTATGCTTAAAACATAAAATATTTGGATTTTTCCCAATCAAGTAATAAATGACTTGATCCTTGGTCTTCCATATGCCAGGAAATGCTCTGATTCGACCCTTCATTTCCTATTGATGATCTATATATTAAGATATTATGAAGCAATGGAGGAGGATAAATTTTTAGAGTAATCAGAATATAGTGAAAATTTGCCTCATTCTTGTATGCTTGAGTCCATTTCCATTTTTTGGATCAACCAATAGTTCTCTTTCACAAGTTTTTCATTGTCTTTGTAAGATTTCCATTTATGAAGGATTGAAGTGGTGGAGGAAATGGTGGAGGGATTTGGTTTCTCAATTTTGATGAGGTGCCGACAAAGGTTGTCATTTTGTATCTCTTGTCTAATTCATGTGAAATTATGAATATTTTTATCCATGTATGCAATTTCTTTTTTTATACATGTTTAAATTGAGTATGAAAGACTAGATACTAACACTTTATATATGATGCTTACAAATCTCTTGGTTTTTGATGACGAAGTCTAGGGACAAGTATTGATCAAGAGCTCAATGGTGGCCATCTTTGAACATTCGATTGAGTTATGGTTTTTATCCCTTAGTTATTAATTTATTTTATATATCTATCATACTTGATAATGGACTGATTTCTGGTGTCATACTATCTCATGTAGTCCACCCCAAGCCATAGGAAGTTTTTCTCTGTAACAAAATTGGTGACTCCAATCGGGAATTTTCCTTTTTTGTTGGGGTTTGAGTGCATGCTCTAATCATATTTCTCTTTGTTTCTATGTATTTTTGTGTCATGTTCAATAGTATGTTCATTCATTGCAAATCCATTGAATTGGTTTGACTCTTAAATTTCTTTTTAGCAGCTTTCTCTTTGTATACTTGGGTCATAGAACATACAGTCACATATATACATGGGTTGTACTCTACCTAAGTGCGTACATATGATGTTGTTCTTGGAACAGTTGCATAGACCTCCCATTTGGGTTCACTTCTTAATGTATGAAGATGTTCCGTGGGTTGTGAGTGTGGTTGAGTCTTCTTGGGTACCTATGCTATCTCTTGATTGCTTTTTGTTATGACTAGAGACCTCTTTTTATTTATTTTTATTTGAAAGTATTTCTTTTTTATTTATCTCCTTATTAGTTTTTCCATTAGTGCATCAGTTTTTTAGTCTCTATGTCTTTATTGGCTTATGTTTACTTCTTGCTACAGGGGTTGAGAGTGATTATGAATTTTATTTCAGTTTTATTCGTTTATACAAAAAATACAAAAATATTTCTATAATTGCATGTTTACTTGCATCTTGCGTTGAAATTGAAATTTGTACTTTCATTAGGTTTGCTTATATGATATTAGTGTTCAGGATTTCATATAGGAATGATTTCATTTGCATTTGAAAAAGAAGGATTTTTTGTGCATTACATATAGTGGCATACCATTTTTTATTTGAAAACAAAGTTGCACTTGGCATTTTTTTTAGGCATTCATATTTGCTTAATTGCCGAGTCGTAACATCATTAGTTGAATGTCCATTTCCCTTGAGTAATTACACCCATTAAAATTAACGCTTAAATTAAAATTGATAACAACCATTTTATTTTATAGAGTGCACCAACAAGATTAGGTTTTAGAGTCTTGGAATAGGATGTTGTGAGTAAACTTCTCCCATAATATGAAACAAAACAAATAGGTGTCTATCCAGGTGAGAAGTGAAACCCTTCGTATAATAAGTGTTCTCAAGAGGCTCCTTTTACACAGAAGTTAAGAAGGATGTAGTGCACACATTGGTGGTGGGGATACCCCTCTAATACCTTATGTTTGTTAAGGCAAAAAATTGCTCACCTAGCTCTGCATGGTCTAAACCACATAAATACATCATTTTACTACCACGTTTCCCTTACTTTTGACCTTCAAAATTGTATTTCAAGTCCAAAACATCATTATTTACCATGGTTTACCTTCATTCTCTCCCAAAAAAGGGCCAAAACACCCAAAAAAGGGATAAAAACCCTAAAAAGGGATTAAAACCCTAAATAGGGTTCGAAAAACCTAAAACAGAGAAAAGTTCAAAAAACATAAAAGCATATTATAAAAATAGTGTGAAGGTCTCTATCAAACGATTCTTACACCTTTTCTCCTTTATTTTATTCAGTGAGTATAGTGAGACAGATTTTTCTCTCAAAGTATTCACAGCCCATTTTTTCCATCATCTCATTTCCATACCATTCCCACTTAGTACGTTGAGACATTCTTCGTACCCGCATGGAAAACCAACCTGTAGAGAGGCATACCATTTCTGAGATGGGCACAGTGGCCCATTTTCAGAAGAAAGAAGGTCTAACTTTCATGTATTTTCTTTTATTTAGTTTAGACATATATGTTTATTTATTTTGTTTTACTATTATTGTTTATTGTTGTAGCTTTCTTTGATGAATTCTACCTTACTATCCCATTTACGTAAGGTTGGTTGTTTTGCATGTAACAAGGGTGAAAACCCTGTTACAGTTTTGGCGACTTCGTTGGTTGATCCTCTTGGATCCTAGTTTTGCAGGTTTTTCTTTAGTTTTTATATCAATCCATCACTAATCGAGCCCCCACATGGTCGATCTGAGTCCTCATGGCACTAGTTCCTGCCTCCCTTGGCCCATGTTAGCCCTCTTTTCTGATTTTTCCCTTGTCCTACCCAATTCGTTCCTATCGGGCCATTAGTCATGACATAATCACTCAATTTCTCTTGTTAAGCATGAACTAGGTCGTGACCTTCCTCACAGGGCACATCCATGCCTGTTTTGGCCAAAAGAGACCCTAGTAACCTCTGTACCCTAATTTTGAGCGACCCAGTTGTGCCTTCTCCTTTGTTAGGTGCGACTTGTTTGTTTTCTGAGTTGATCACCTCTATTTTCATGTTTTGTGTGAACCAGATCACGTATGCTCCACTAACAGGGATGAATATTAGTTAAAAATCTATTTTCCGTATATGTTTCTGACCCTTTTTTGTCCTGCACGTTGTCCATATCTACTTTTCCTTTTCACGCCTACTTTGATACATCCCTTTGCTTGTTTTTTATAGAGAATTCCATTGTTATTTATTTATTTAATAGCTGGAAGGAAATTTTCATATAAAAGTGCACCCACATTCACACCATTAAAATAACACGCTTGATTCATGACTCTGAGTATAACCTTAAAATTAATCAAATCAGCATAATAACATTCAGTTTGGGACAGAAGTCCCATCTGCCACAACTGTGGGAAGTACTTGGTATTTTCCCTAAAAATCATTACAAGGAGTACCATAGGAACCCTGAAGTAGTTGGCCATTGAGAGGACCTGCCAAGTGAAAAGGGGAATGACCCCCACTGGATTGACTATATTCCCACCTATGACAAAAACCAAAGAGATGTCATTTGTGGAGTGAGGCGTACTTCCCTAGTAAGCAAGCCGTCAGACAACCTTGGTGGTCGAGTGAATTCTTTTGAAACAATAGGAAGATGATTTAAACTAGTGTCCATATTCATTTCTTGTCACTACTATAAGCCATCATTGCTCCACCATGTTATTCCTCTCAACTTAGGGGGAAATCCTCTCAGTTTGGTTCTTTGGACCGTCACTATCAAAGCCCTCTTTGACAACACTGCTCACCTTCATAGGGACACATGACCTCTGAATCCGATTCAGATTCCTACCAATTTGATCCTACTTTGTTTACTAACTTGTCTAAATCCATGGCTGGCATACATCTCGGTCCCTTCCATGGAGGGATCATTGGTGGAGGACCTACGTCCTTTCCATCCATAATTATAGGTATCCATATCAATGGTCCCAACACCACTACACACGCTACTATAGGTATTCTATCCACTAGTAGTGTCCTTGCTCCAACTACCACAATTCCTTACTGTACCACCTTATATACCTGGTGGCAGCAGCCCTTCCATGACTATTTTGACTATCCTTTCTATGGGAAATCAACCTCATATACCCGGAGCAATGCATGGACATTATGTTCCTGTAAACTCCAACACCATTGTTAGTCCATCCCAAGCCAACCTTGGGTCTATCCTACCCTTTATGGCTCATCTTAACCTTCTATATTTATCCCAGTTAACAAATGACCCCATTAGTCATCAACCCCATTGGCTTCCCATGACTACCAAACTTGCTTCAGACATCCCAAATTTTGAGGGAAAGGTGGGCGACGACCCCCAGAAGCATATCATGTCTTTCCATTTATGGTTTTCATCAAACAACATTGTGGAAAACTCTATGAGAATGAGTTTTTTATAGTGCACACTTACAGGTGTTGCTTCCTAATGGTACATTGATCTGTCTCATGCCTCTTCCCCAATTTCTCCTAACCTTCCTCCATGTTCCTCCAATCCTTTCAACAATCCTTTTGATATGATGAGGGAGTAGATATCCTTCTATCCTGCCATAAAAATACAACTACCCACATCAAAGACCACATCCATGAGTGGCGATGACTATATAGCTTGTGCAAGATCCAACTAGATGACATGATCTTCCTTGACTGGTTTTTAAAGACATTACTCCCACCCATAGCCAAGGACGTCTCCTTTGAGCGACCCCAATCTGAGGAGGAGGCCATCTTAAAGGATCAATGGTTCGACTTGATCTACGCCTAGTCTGGGTATTTATATACCATTATACCAGATTCTCCTCGTATTAGAACCTCCCATCGTGACGCGCCGGGGTCATCCCACACTGTGGATGGTGTCATCGGATCTATCACATGGTACCCTTAGTACTATGTGGCACCTCCTATGATGCCACCACACCTAAGTAACACCCATAGTGTTTCACAACCAAACTATATCCCCGATTACTCATGGATGATGACTCAGTCTAGAGCCACCCCCTCCTATGCACATCCCACACCAAATCAACACGTCCATGGGCCGACTTCGCTGACATAGTCATATTCGGGAAAAGTGGTTGGATTTGAAGCACCTCCAGCTCCTCCGGTCTATTATGCACTACCAGTGCAATACACTCCAGCTCTAGTCTTATCCACTCTAGTTTCCACAAGACATGTTTTCACTCGGTAGAACCTTCCCAACCAGCCCTCCCCAAAAAAAAACAAGGGAAGGGAAAGAAAAATCAAGGAAGAAACTGAGCTAATAATCAGCCACAAGGAGGCGGCCAACTACCTCAACTTCCCACCAACAAAGACGCCAACCCAGCACAAAAACCCCAACATCTTGACCAACTAGGAAAGAACCCACAGTTACAAACCAACCATCTGTGTGCACTATGCAACACCTATGGTCATTACATGCATATGTGCCCTCACATGGCTCACGTCCGACAACTTCTCCAAAATGATACTCAACAGGATGCCAACACAATGACCTAATCTTAGCCCAAGCTAGCACCACCAGGTCCCCTATGTATGGTTGTCCATAACCCTCTACCACACCAAGGAATGGTTTCAACCCAACCCCTCGACCCACCTCTTCCTACGACTCCTGCACTGGCCCCACCTACAGAGACTGGAGTCCATCACCTCATGACGGTGCCTTCTGACGTCAACCTCTAGACTCGACACAACCATTATGCATCCACCAAAAAAACTGATGACCCATTAGTGGAATCTACTTCTAACACTTCCAGTATACCCCTCCACTTATCTATAACCCCCAGTGATGCGGAGACTAGAGTCCCACGGTTTGCTATACGATGTATTAGTAACAACGTGATTGTTCGAGCTGCCCTAAATTATAGCATCGTTGATGAATTGGCCCAATCACCTACAACCATGTGTGCTCTATAAGTCTTGAAAACTTTACCAACACAATGAAAAGTGTTGTTATCTACACCAGGTGTAATTGATCCCTCTGATTCTAGGTTGATCATGTTTGATTTGGATCAAGGAGAACCCAGGATGTCGTCAATCACCTCCTTCCAATTTTTGGTCTCAATTCAAAATTTGGTCATACATCGATGTATCATTAATGAAGGGGGATCCACCTGTGTTATATCGACCTTTTTCTAGCAGAAACTCGGGTCCCCTACCCTAAAATTCCACTAGCTCCCTCCTTGCCTATGATTTCCGCTCTACAAAGGCCCAGGGAATTCTTCTGAATAATCCTATTTCATTAGTGAATGAAATGGTTTTGATTGACATCGAGGTTATTAAATCCCAACTTGATTATAACCTCTTTCTTATATGTAGCTACATGTATGCCATGAGAGCCATTGGCTCCATCATCTTTCGACTCCTGATTTTTCCTCATGATGGAAATATCGTGACTGTCGACCAGTTCACTTACTATGATCCATAGGGGCCAGCCACATCAGAACACATCATTCCTACCATTGATACCACCATTGACAATGTCTCCATCCCTTCCATATCTATTGTAGGCCTAGGACTATTTTCCAAGACTCCTATAGTGGACACCTTCCCATATTTACCACCTCTCCCTTCGTCGACTGACACAATGGATTTATGTACTATCACATCCAGTACCATCTCAACCACATCACAACAGTAGTCACAACCCCAACTAGTTCTACCCAGGAATTATTGGGGATCCTTCTTAATCCACACAATTCCATTCCTGTTTCCACCATATGGTATCTTGATCAAGCCTGTAATGGATCCTCTTAATTTACCTAATTTTACATTGGGAATTCCCATGTGGTACCTTGAACCAACTACCCAACCTACGATGCCCCAAGTTGTGTGAACCTATTGAGATGGAGTAATACCCCACTCCTGGCCCATTGAACACACCTTTTGTCACCAAAACGGGCCCTCCTCTCCCAAAGAAGGTTGGGGGAAAGTCCACCAAAGTAATTGTCGATCCTTTCCTTGCGTGACTCCACCTTGCACTTTGTATGATATCTAGAGATACCTATCCTTTGCACACAAATAGACACTATGGATACAACCAATGGTACTCCAATATTCATCATCTGAGATATTCCAATAGTCAAGAACAAGTCATTGAGGACAAACCATCCTTGCACAATTTGCGGCTTGTATGGCCACTATTCTCACCATTAACAAGACTTGTTCGAGTATCAGTCAGTCCTTCATGACCTTTGGAAACACTCATGAGTCCAAAACCACCATCATTGAGGAAATTCACCCTCCATCTTTCATTTTCATTTGAAAAAGAAGGATTTTTGTGCATTACATATAGTGGCATACCATTTTTCATTTGAAAACAAAGTTGCACTTGGCATTGATTTTAGGTATTCATATTTGCTTCATTGATGATTCATAACATCATTAGTTGAACGCCCATTTCCCTTGAGTAATTACACCCATTAAAATAAATTCTTAAATAAAAATTGATTACAACCATTTTATTTTATAGGGTGCACCAACAAGATTAGGTTTTAGAGTCTTGGAATAGGATGTTGTGAGTAAAATTCTCCAATACTATGAAACAAAACAACTAGGTGTATATCTAGGTGAGAAGTGAAACCCTTCATATAATAAATGTTTTCAAGAGGCTCCTCTTACACAGAAGTTAAGCAGGAGGTCATCCACACGTTGGTGGTGGGGATATCCCTATAATACCTTATGTTTGTTAACGCAAAAAATTGCTCACCTAGACCTGCATGCTCTAAACCACATACATACATCATTTTCCTACCATATTTCCCTTACTTTTGACCTTCAAAATTGTATTTCAAGCCCAAATCATCATTATTTACCATGGCTTACATTCATTCTCTCCCAAAAAAAGGCCAAAAAACCCAAAAAAGGATACAAACCAAAAAAAGGGATAAAACCATAAATAGGGTTCCAAAACCCTAAAAGAGAGAAAAGCTCAAAAAGCCTAAAAACAGATTATAAAAATAGTGTGAAGGTCTCTATCAAAAGATTCTTACAACTTTTTTCCCTTATTTTATTCGGTAAGTACGGTGAGACACCTTTTGCTCTCAAAGTATTCACACCCCGTTTTTTCCCTCATCTCATTTCCCTACCATTCCCACTTAGTACGTTGAGACATTCTTCATACCCACATGGAAAACCAACCTGGAGAGAGGTGGACCATTTCTGAGATGGGAACAGTGGCCCATTTTGAGAAGAAAGAAGGTTTAACTTTCATGTATTTGCTTTTATTTAGTTTAGCTGTATATGTTTATTTATTTTGTTTTACTAATATTGTTTATTGTTGTAGCTTTCTTTAATGAACTCTACCTTACTATCCCATTTACATAAGGTTGGTTCTTTTGCACATAACAAAGGTGAAAACCTTGTCACAGTTTTGACGACTCCACTAGTTGATCCCCTCGAATCCCAGTTTTCCAGGTTTTTCTTTAGTTTTTATATCAAGCCATCACAAATTGGGCCCCCACGAGGTCGTTCTAAACCCTCATAGCACTAGTTCCTGCCCCCCTAGGCCTCTATCGGCCTTGTTTTCTGATTTTTTCCTTCTCCGAACCAAGTCATTCCTATCAGGCCAGAAGTTCCAACAAATTCGCTCGATTTCTTTTGTTAAGCATGAACTTGGTGGCAGCATTCCTCACAGAGTCCATTTGCACCTATTTTGGCCAAAATACAAACCCTAGTCACCTCTGTACCCTCGTTTTGAGCGACCTAGTCGTGCCTGCTCCTCTGTTAGGTGCAACTTGTCTGTTTTTTGAGTCGATCGCCTCTATTTTCTTGTTTTGTGCGTACCAGATCACATATGCCCCACTAATAAGGATGAATGTCAGTTAACAATCTGTTTTTCAGATATGTTTTAGACCCTTGTCTATCTTGCACTTTGTCCAGATCTACTTTCCCTTTTCACGCCTGCTTTGGTGCATCCCTTTGCTCGTTTTTTGCAGAGAATTCCATTGTTATTTATTTATTTAATAGTTGGAAGGAAAGTTTCATATAAAAGTGCACACACATTCACACCATTAAATTAACACGCTCAGCTCATGACTCTAAGCAGAACCTTAAAATTAACCAAATCAACATAATAACATTCAATTTGGGACATAAGTCTCATCTACCACAACTGTGGGAAGTACTTGGTTGTTTCCCTAAAACACATTCCAAGGATTACCACGGGAACCCCGAAGTAGATGGCCATTGATAGGACCTACCAAGCAAAAAGGGGAATAACCCCCACTAGATTGACTAGATTCCCACCTATCAGTAAAACTAAAGAGATGGCATTTGTGGCCAAATGGTTTGCAATTTTACCTGTTTTGTGGAGTGAGGGGTACTTCCCAATAAGCAAGCCGTCACACATCCTTAGTGGTCAAGTGAATCCTTTTGAAACAATAAGAAGATCATTTAAACTTTGGTCCATATTCATTTCCTATTACTATTGTAAGCCATCATTTCTCCACCATGTTATTCCTCTCGACTTAGGGGGAACTCCTCTCAGTTTGGTTCTTTGGACCATCACCATCAAAGCCCTCTTCGACAACACTACTCACCTTCAAAGGGACACACAACCTCTAAATCTGATTCAGATTCCTACCAATCTGAGCCTACTTTGTTTACTGACCTGTCTAAACCCATGGCTGGCATACATCCTGGTCCCTCCCATAGAGGGATAATCGGAGGAGGACCTACGTCCTTTCCATCCATAATTAGAGGTATCCCTACCAGTGGTCCCAACACCATTGCACACGCTGCTGTAGGTGTACTATCCACTAGTAGCATCCCTACACTAGCTACCACAATTCTTACTGTACCACCTTATATACCTAGGAGTGGTGGCCCTTCCACGACTATTCCAACTATGCCTGCTATGGGAAATCAACCTCATATACCCTGAGAAATGCATGGACATTATATTCTTGAAAAATATGGCACCATTTTCGGTCCATCCCAAACCAAAATTGGGTCTAGCCTACCTTTTATGGCTCATATTAACATTCCAAATTTATCTAGGTTAACGAATGACCCCATCAGTCGTCAACCCCATTGGCTTCCCATGCCTACCAAACTTGCTTCAGACATCCCAAATTTTGAGTGAAAGGTGGGAGAGGACCTCGAGAACCATATCATGTCTTTCCATTTATGGAATTCATCAAACAACATTATGGAAAAATCTAATAGACTGAGTTTGTTACAACACACACTTATGGGTGTTGCTTCTAAATGGTACATTAAGCTGTCTCATGCCTCTTACCCCAATTTCTCCTCACGTTCCTCCATGTTCCTCCAATACTTTCAACTACCCATCTGATATGATGAGGGAGTGGAGATCCTTCTATCCTTTCATAAAAATATAGCTACCCAGATCAAAGACCACATCCATGAGTGGCGATGGTGATATATCCTGTATAAGATCCAACTGGATGACAGGATCTTCCTTGACTAGTTTTTAAAGACCTTACTCCCACCCATAGCCAAAGACGTCACCTTTAAGTGACCCCAAACTAAGGAGGAGGACATCTTAAAGGATAAATAGTTCGACTTAATATATGCTCAATCTGGGTATTTATATACCATCATATCAGATTTTCCTCATGTTAGAACCTCCCACAGTGATGCATTGGGGGAATCCCACGCTGTGGATGGTGTCATCGGATCTGTCACACGGTACCCTCAGTACTAGGCAGCACCTCCTATTATGCCACCAAACTCAAGTAACACCCATATTCTTTCACAACCAAACTATATCCTTGATTAATCATGGATGATAAATCAATTCATAGCCACCCCCTCCTATGCACATCCCATGACAAATTAACACGTCCATGGGACAACTTGGCCAACATAGTCATATTT
The DNA here is from genome assembly GCA_001517045.1 of Pseudotsuga menziesii. Classification (NCBI taxonomy): domain Eukaryota; kingdom Viridiplantae; phylum Streptophyta; class Pinopsida; order Pinales; family Pinaceae; genus Pseudotsuga; species Pseudotsuga menziesii. The sequence goes on from LPNX010805682.1 coordinate 252,799, forward strand.
ATGAAAAGTGGTCATATTTGCAACCCCTCCATCTCCTTCGGTCTATTATGCACCATTAGTGCATTACACTCCAGCTCTAACCCTGTCCACTCTAGTTTCAACGTGACAAGTTTTCACTCAATAGAACCTTCCCAACCAACCCTTCCCCAATAACCAACAAGGGAAGGAAAAGAAAAATCAAGGAATAAACTGAGGTAATAATCAACCACAAGGAAGTGGCCAACTGCCTAAACTTCCCACCAACAACAACACCAACCCAAAGGCACAAAACCCCCAGCATCCTGACCAACTAGGAAATAACCCACAGTTACATACCAATTATCTATGTGCACTATGCAACACCTATGGTCATTACATGCATATATGCCCTGACATGGCTCATGTCCAACAACTTCTTAGAAATGACACTCAACAGGATGCGAACACAGTGGCCTAAGCTCAGCCCAACCCAACACCACTAGGTCCTCTACCTTTGGTCCTCCAAAACCCTCTACCATACCAAGGAATGGTTTCAACCCAACCACTGGACCCACCTCCTCCTCCTACACCCACCGTGGCCCAACATCTAGAGACTAGAGTCCATGACCTCATGATGGTGTCGTCTGATGTCAACCTCTAGACTCAACACAACCAGTATGCCTCCACCATAGAAACCGTTGACATATCAATGGAATCTACTTCTAACCCTTCCATTATACCCCTCCACTTATCTATAACCCCCACTAATGAGGAAACCAGAGTCCCACGGTTTCCTCTATGACATATCACCAACAACGTGACTAATCGTGCTTCCCTAAATTCTAGCATCGTTGATGACTTGGCCCAATCACCTACAACCATGTCTATTGTAGAAGTGCTAAAAACTTTACAACCACAATGGAAAGTGTTGTTATCTGCACTAGGTGTTGTTGATCCCTCTGATTCTAGATTGATCATGTTTGATCTAGATCAAGGAGAACCTAGGATGTTATCCATCGTCTCCTTCCAAGTTCCAGTCTCAACTCAGAATTTCTTCATACATCAATGTATCATTGATGAAGGGGAATCCACTTGTGTTATGTTGACCTTTGTATAGCATAAACTCGGGTCCCCTACCCTTTAAAATTCCACTAGCCCCCTCCATGCCTATGATGGCCGCTCTACAAAGGCCCAGGGCATTCTTCTAAATGTTCCTATTTCATTAGCCAATGAAACGGTTTTGATTGACATTGAGTTTATTAAATCCCAACTTGATTATCACCTCTTTCTTGGATGTAGCTACATGTATTCCATGAGAGTTGTGGCTTCCACCGTCTTTCAACTCTTGATGTTTGCTCATGATGGAAATATCATGATTTTCAACTAGTTGACTTACTATGATCCATAGGGGTTGGCCACATCCAAACATGTCATTACTACCACTGATATTTCCATTGAAAATGTATCCATCCCTTCCATATCTGTTGTAGGACCAAGATTATTTTCCAAGAATCCTATGGTAAACACCTTCCCATCTTTTCCACCTCTCCCTTCAACGACTAACACAATGGATTTGTGTACTATCACAGCCAGTACCATCCGAACCACATCACAACATTATTCGCAACCCCAAGCACTACCACACAATAATTATTAGGGATCCTTCCTAATCCACACAATTCCCTTCCTGTTTCCACCATATGGTATCGTGATCAAGCCTATAATGGCTACTCTTAATTTACCTAATTTTATATTGGGAATTCCTATGTGGTACCTTCAACCACCTACCCCACCTCTGGTGCCCAGGTTGTGTGAACCTATTGAGATGGATTAATACCCTCCTTATAGCCCATTGAACATGCCTTTCATCCCCAAAACTCCCCCTCCTCTCCCAAAGAAGGTTGGGGGAAAGTCCACGAAAGCAACAGTCAATCCTCACCTGACTCTATCTTGCACTTTGTGCGATATCCAAGTCCATGCAACAAAAAATTGTCTAGAGATACCTATCATTTGCACAAACATAGACACTATGAATACAACTGATGGTACTCTAATAGTCATCATCCCATATATTCCAATAGTCAAGAACAAGTCATTGAGGACAAACCATCCTTGTGCAATTTGTGACTTGTATGGCCATTATTCTCACCATTGACAAGACTTGTCCGAGTTTTAGTCAGTCCTTCATGACCTTCGAAAACACTCGTGAGTCCAAAACCACCGTCATTGAGGAAATTCACCCTCCATCTTCCTCCTCGAACACAACCACCATTTAGACAATATCTACTTCTAATATTACTTTACCATCCTTGACCATGGTGTTGATGTATTTGTAACTTCGGAATGTATTCATCTATGTATCTCATGTATTGTAACCTGATGTTTATTTCGGGATGTTTCTATTATGTATTTGAGTCATGTTGTCATGCCCCGATGTTTTGATTGGGTGGATCAATAATGTAAACAATTAATGTCAAGTCATTGTTAAATTCCCCTCAGTTTCGGGGCACTAGAGTTATTATACACTCATTAAGGTGTAGGCTCTAGTAAGTAATTGTTAAGTTGGGCCGACATGATTGAGTGCACTTCAAGTGAATGGAAGAATATAAATAGAGAGTGAGACTCTCTATTTATGAAACACATCATTCACTCACTCAAGTGTGGCGCATTAGGGAGAAAGGAAATACTGGGACTAGACAGAAGAAGAAGACTACTACTTTGGGGCTTTTACTATTTTGGTGCTGATTCTATCTCTAAGGAAGTTGCGGGGTTTTCTCCTTTATGGTTTCCCTGAGGAAAACTCTTTGTGTCTCTTGTCTCTTTTGATGTGCTTGTGTTTGATTGCTGTACCTATTATTCTCTCAGTAAAGATCCTAACACAATGCTAGCTTAATGTTGAAAAACTAACATGGTATCAGAGCCAACCTGAGAAGAAGACACTATGTAGCTGCGGGAACTAGGGCTTCCTAGTTTGTGGACTTTTCTCCATAGATTTTCAGCAAAATTAAGGTGGAACAACTCTCCTCCTTAGGGCGCATCTTTCTGTCGAAATAGAATCCAATTCTGAGGTTTTTCAGTTTTGGACCTGTCACCGGGGTCGAAAATTAGGGCTTTCTACAAAAGAGGAATTTTTTAGTGATCCCAGGCCTGGATTGATATCCTCCCCAAAATCAAAGTTAGGAACAAATTTCAAGGCATTTGGGTGGACAGAACTCCAGAAAAGCAAAACCCTAGTTTGCTCCTGAACTAGCTCTGCAGGATTTCAGCTCAAGTTTCAGATCCGATATCTTGAACCTGGTAAGATCTAAAATCTTTTGTATTTCCATTTGAGGTTGTCATTTAAGATGTCTCATCATACCAAGCTTGATGAAAATCTTGATGGAGCTGATAAATTCCGAGCTTGGAAGTATAGGATCTCCCTGGTCTTGGAAGAGAATGAATTAGACTCCTACATTCATGAGGAGGTTCCAGTTCCAGAGGGAGATGAGGAAAAACCATTACATAAGAAGAAGACGGTTATGAAAAAGAGGATCATTGATGATTCTATCAAGGATCACCTTATCCCACAGGTGTCCTCTCTCAAGACACCTAAATCTATGTTTGATGCCCTAACCAAATTGTTTGAAGGAAAGAAAATCAATCAGAAGATGACCCTGAGGAACCAATTGAAGAATGTGAAGATCCAGAATGTAGAAACTATCCAGTCTTACTTCATAAGAGTTTCTCAAATCAAAGAGCAACTAGAAGCTGTTGATGAAGAAGTGGAAAATGCAGAGATTGTGATGACTACTTTGAATTCAGCAGACTATGGGAAGAATGTTCTCAAGAAGAAGCTCGAATAGCAGCCTGAGAAGAGAAGATGGGAAATAAATATCAAGCCCTCACAGTACACTCCAAGAAGGGAAGAAGAAATCCTCATTTCACCAAAGGTAAGAGCTCTCATCCTAAAAGAGATCTATCTAGATTGAGATGTTATACATGTGATGAAAGAGGACACTTTGCAAAATACTGTCGTAAGAACAAGACTCAATCCCATAAGAAGAAGGGGAACAAAAGAAGACATCATGCTTATGCTGCAGAGGATGATGAACCATCCAAGAAGAGATCCAGATATGAAAGTGAAGATTCTTCAAGCGAGGATGAATATGTTCTGATATCAGCTCTCACAGGTAACATTACTCATGGTAGTGATGATTGGCTTATAGACAGTGGGGCTCCCAAACATATGATGGTATTCAAGGAATCTTTTGTAAGACTGTCAGAACATGAATCACCTCAGAAGGTGAAACTAGGAGATGACTACCAATATCCAATAAAAGGTAGTGGGGAATCTTCATACAAGCTAGACTCTGGTAAGTCTCTAACAATGAAAGAAGTATTGTTTGTTCCAGGACTCAAGAAGAACCTTCTATCCATCTCAGCATTGGATGCAAAGGGAATGCGGGTTGCATTCATAGATGGTCAAGTCATCATGTGGCCAAAAGGAAAGACAATCGATGATGCGGTAGTGATTGGAGAACAAGAAGGAGGCTTGTACAAATTGAAGGGACATCCAAAACAAGCTTTGATCCATGACACGGTAGAGCCAAATGGGATTTGGCATAGAAGGCTTGCACATGTGCATTACAGAGCACTACCTATTGCAAGCAAAGCTATTGAAGGTCTTCCAGAATTCCAAGAAAAACATGATGGTGTCTGCAAAGGATGTGTGAAAGGAAAGAATACAAAGAAGACATTTCCCAGTAGCAAAAGCAAAGCCAAAATCATTCTAGAAATCATCCACTCTGATGTGTGCAGTCCTATGTCATCAAAATCACTAAGCGGGTATGCATACTATGTTTCTTTTATTGATTATTTTTCTAGAAAGACATGGATTTTCATTATGAAAAACAAAGATGAAGTATTCAGCGAATTCAAGGAATTCAAGGCCTTGATCGAAAACCATACTGAAAAGAAGATCAAGACCATTCGATCAGATAATGGTGGAGAATTCACTTCAAATGAATTCAAAGAGCTATGTAAAGAATCAGGGATTAAGAGGGAGTTGTCTACTCCTTATAATCCACAACAAAATGGGATTGCAGAGCGGAAGAATAGAACTATCATGGAAGCTACAAGAGCTATGCTCAAGATCTACCTATGCATATTTGGGCGGAGGCTACTAGAACAACAGTGTATGTACAGAACCATACTCCACATAGAGTACTCGAGAACAAGACTCCTGAAGAAGTCTTCTCCAGCAAGAAACCAGAATTCAACCATCTCAGAATATTCGGCTGTCCCGTGTACATACACATTCCAAAAGAAAAGAGAACAAAATTAGATCCTTCAAGAAAGAAGGGCATATTTGTGGGATACTCTGAAAGCTCAAAGGCTTACAGAATCTACTTCCCAGGAAATAAGAAGATTGACGTCAGCAGGGATGTGAAATTTGATGAAGACATAGCTTACAACAAATCCACAAAAAGGCTTGCTGAAGAACCTGAAGAAGCAGAAGCAGAAGCACCCAAAATTCATGATACAATCATGAATGAAGAAGCTCAAGAAGAAGATCGAGAGTTAGAAGAACCGCAAACACCTGTAGATCCACCACTGGAGAAGAATCCTCATAAGAGGAAACCTACTTGGGTACGTGAACTTATCCAAGGCATGGAAAGATATGGGGCTCCAGAAGAGAATCACAGAGAAAGAAAGAGGACCAAATCTAATTCTGGGTATGTAGCTTTACTATGTGATTTCATTGATAAAGAACCTTCCAGTTATGTAGAAGTGGCAGAATAGAAAGAATGGAGGGATGCCATGATCGAAGAATATCAATCGATCATGAAGAATGATGTTTGGGATGTTGTCCCAAGACCAAAAGGGAAGTCAGTTGTAACTTCCAAACGGATCTAGAAGATCAAGCATGCTGCAGACGGTAGCATTGAAAAGTATAAGGAAAGATTTGTAGCTCGAGGATTCTCTCAGAAAGATGGAGTAGACTATGAAGAAACCTTTGCACCTATAGCCAGATACACTTCCATCAGATTAGTACTTGCTCTAGCTACAGTGATGAAATGGAAGATACACTAGATGGATGTCAAGACTGCCTTCTTGAATGGCGTAGTAGAAGAGGAAGTGTATGTAGAACAGCCACTCGGTTTTGAGACACATGATAGAGAGTCTCATGTATGCAGATTGAAGAAAGCCCTGTATGGTTTGAAACAGGTACCCAGGACCTGGTATGGTAGAATTGAAAGCTTTCTATCCAGTTTGGGCTTTACCAAGAGTAAAGAAGATTCCAACCTTTACTACAAGGTTGAAGATGGAAACCCAGTGATGCTCCTACTATATGTAGATGATCTATTTGTGACAGGTACAGATGGGTTGATTGCTGATACAAAGAGAAAGCTTGCTGCTGAGTTCGAAATGAAGGACTTGGGGATGATGCATTACTTTCTAGGTATGGAGGTGTGGTAGAGTACAGATGGAATCTTCCTTGGACAAGGGAAGTATGCAGTAGAGATCTTGAAGAGGTTTGGGATGATGGACTGCAAAGCTATGGCCACACCTATGGCATCGAACCTGAAGCTATTGAGTGATGCTTCATCAGATTCGGTTGATGCTACGATGTATCATCAGATGATTAGGTCATTGATGTACCTGATGAACACAAGACCAGACATTTGCTTTGCTGTGAACACCTTGAGCCAGTACTTGACAGATTCGAGAAGTGTTCACTTGACTGCTGCAAAGCATATTCTGAGGTACCTGAAGGGTACAATTGATTATGGGCTGACGTACGATGCAAATCAGAAGATTAACCTAGAGGGTTATGTTGATTCAGATTGGGTAGGCAGTGCCGTCGATAGGAAGAGAACTTTGGGATGTTGCTTCAGTATGGGATCAGGTATGATCTCTTGGTTTAGCAGGAAGCAATCCTGTGTGGCACTGAGTACAGCTGAAGCAGAGTATGTCACAGCTTGTTCAGCTAGTTGTGAGGCAGTATGGCTATGGAAGCTGTCACATACCCCAATTTTGTAAAATTATGTAATTTGTTTTATTTATTTCTGAGACATTATGTTAAACCTAATCCTAAGTAGGGATTGATGACTCATCAGAGTCAACAGTTATGGAGTGTAATTCAGAATATTTTATTAATAATAAATAAATTATGGAGACAACAGCATGGGAGAGTTGTTAAAAGATGTTACTGGTCAAAATGGTGGATGGAACTAGGTGGAAAGGCAAAAGATAAGTGGCAGCATCCTCAAACACTTCCTAAGTTGCAGGTGGCAACTTCCCTATAATTGGGGTCATGATTCCCCAAGAAAGTGGAATGTGAGCAGGTGGCTCATTAAATGACAGTTAACCCAACTAAGACCTAAGCAATCTTTAAAAGTACTCAATGAAGAGAGCTCAGGCGGCTCAGATATTATTCCAGAAAGAATTCATTCAGGTGAATGTTATTCAGGAATTTCATTGAGGAAAGAGGGAAAAACAGTAAGGAAGTGATTTGAGTGGTTGCTGCAGTAACTTGATTCTTATTTTACAGCTATTTGGGCTGAGAGAACTGTTTGATAGTTCTGAGTTGATTCTGAGTTGAAGACTGTATCTGATTTTATACACCTAGTTCCAGCCAGGGAGACCAGAGCAAGCTCAGGGGTCCTGAGAAGTCGCTGTCTGAGGGCTCTCCAGGAGTTGGTACGCAGGAACAACCTCCCATAGCTGTTGTTGTCCACAGCATTAAACAGGTTCTTCATTCAATTCTTATGTTTTTTTGAGTATAAATGATGAATGTTAGGATTATTTATATGTCTGAGTAAATAATTAGTTTAGTAAAGTTAGTATTTCAGAATACCAGTAAATAAACCTGTTAGTATTCACTGTGTTTTTCCACATCTGGTATCACCAGATAGTACTCTAGCACAGTATCTCAGTGTATAGAAGAAGTATTCTTCTGAACTGAGTTTCCTAATTTACTTACAGTTTTTCTTTTCTGATGCTTTTACAAATTCATGAATGTTATCTTACAGTAGTTCAAATTAGTTCCAGTATCGTATCATGTTTTCTAAAAAACACTAACTGTAAGAATGAAAGACAAACTAAGTATTTTTGGAGTTAAGTTATGATTATGATCTTTCAGCTTTAAAGAGGATTTAACCTTTTTAGAAGTTAAATACTATAAATCTGATAGTAGAGTATAATTATGTATCTGTAATGTTTTATCTATTTAAGGTTACAGATAGTTTCCTATTTTATATCAGTCTGCAAATTAGTTAGAATTGCAAATGTTTATGTACTGTATATTCTTCTGTATAATTAAATTTAATATAGATGTAACTATTATTCTATTTTTCTAGAATGATAAATAAATAATATCAATGGTTCAGGTATTATATAATTATGAATGTGAAAACATACTTAACATTAAATAAGAATTGTACAGAAACATTTAGGATTTCATATAATAAAAGAATCCCAAATCAAACATTGTAATAAATAACACTAAACATCAATTATAAAAGTTTTTAGTAAGAAGTAGAATCATTATTACTTTCCTAATAATGTTTTCTAAATATATATATATATAGTATGAAGGTAACATTCCAGTTTTATATTTTATTACTATTATAAACCTAGTGTATCGATATTTAGAACATAAATAAATATAGTTAAGTACAGATAAAATTAGACTAGGTGAAATGTAAAGTAAATGAATAGTATTGATAAGAGTAATGTCCAAAAGAAACAACAGTCCTATTTAACTCACAGATTTAGTTATATTATAATTTTTCCACTAAGTTTTCTTAGAGTAAAACTTAATAACTCAGTTATTAAACAATGTCTGAAAATTACTTTATACAACAGTCTAATACTTTAAATGAACTAAGGTGTATAATATAACTTAAAATAGTACAAATACTATACATATTATACAGGTACAGACACTATACAGAAAATAGTAGTATGGATATTATATACAGTTATATCAAATCTTACATTGCTCGAATAACGAGCTTAACTTTAAGTTAAAAACCTTTTTATATTGCTCACAATAAACCAAAAGAATTATAACATTAAATTTAAATGCCAGGTTGAGCAACTGAATGCTTCACAACTAAAAGAATTTGGGACGAACTTATAAGTTTGTTTTATACTAATAAACACCAGCTTTAAGAATGAACAATAGCCTTTCCATTCACGGCTATAATCAAAATTTTAGGCTCTGTTTAACACAAGTTTAGAACAAACTAAAAATGCTGGTAACGCCTTTTTAAAACAATATTGCCAGACTCGGGTAAAAACCCTAGTCAGGTTTAAAAGTACAGTAAAGGAAAAACATTGTGAAGCTGTAACCTCACACAACAGGTAGGCATACAGCCTTAACCTTTCTTTTCAGATTGTTTACAATATTTTATTTCACTAATAGAAATCTGAACTGCCAGTTAAAGGTGAGTTTAATTATGTACGGTCGCAACCAAAACATTTATACATATGTTTATTGCAGAGGTCAACTCTGCTAAAAGAAATTATTCTAATTAACCTACAGCAAGATAAAATACAAAGGAACCATTGAAACCATCAAAGTTTCATCCAACCATTAACAGCCAGCAAGGAGGTATTGCCATGGTTGAGACCAGGCTTACCGGTAACGCGAGTAATCGAAGCTTTGTTCTTTCCTTGCTTGAGGAGATCGATTTTATCAAAGAAATAGCAGTAATAGTTAAACCCTGACCATTATTGCTTTAAGCTGTGTTATGAAATGGAATGAGCAAGAAAAGAACTGTAACTAACCTGCAAGTTTAGAAGAAAACAGCCACCACGTATCAGTCGAATAACCAAGAGCTGGGAAAAACATAACCCTTCTTTTTATCTCTGCAAGGAATAGACTGGCGAGAACCCAAGTATTTTTCTCCCAAATGGAAGCACAGACAGAATGAATTCGAATGGCATTACCATGCCGTGACAGAATAGACGGTGAAGACAAAAGGCTTAAACCCTAAGTTCTTAAAATAACTTCAAGGCTGCTAACAACTGAGCTATATACTCCTTCATAGAGCTACGAAGGTGCACAACGGAGGAGAGCAGCATTCAAGTTGCTGTGGAGCAAGAATCAACCAAAAATGAACCAGTAGTGTTTCGCAGGGTTTCAAGCCCGAAGGGCGAGGAGAAGACTGATAAAAGTTGGGGCGAGTCCATTATTTTAATACTCTCAGTGCTTGGCAGAAAAACAACCACATCAGCATTTTAATAATTGCTAATGAGTGGGTCGAATGATAATGTTTCCAAATCATTTGGTTTGCCCAACAAATCATAGTATGGATACTTCCATAAGTTCGTAAACCTTGACTTAACCTGCATTACATTATACACGATATAATGTTAGTTTTTAACATGTAAACAATGCATTACAAACTATACTATGCGTTTAATGAATTTGCATTGTATTAATAATCCCTAGCTTGATATTTATATGGTAAACCATACATTATAGACCTCGCTTGAGGGTAAATCTTTGCAAAGTGACATAGCAATACAAACTTAGTATTATAAAGACTATAGGGATTTTGGTATAAAGTTAAATTAACATGGTTTATAAGGTTTTAAAGCCTTATAATCAACTACCTTAATCTACCATCAAAGCAATAAGAATATCATTTCCTTTTTAATGATAAGTATTGTTCATTTATGGTAGTTTCTAGAAAGAGATCTTGAACAAATTAAGGGTTTTGTTATAACTCCATAATCTTCCTTATTTATAGAATGACTTGTCCTTTAATAACTCTTAGAACTGTGGTTGCTTATGTTTATAAAGTCTTATCGAATACAAATCAAGAGTAATGGTAGAATTTATAAGATTATCATATTAGTCTTAAGTTGGATGATGAATAGTATACTTGTAATTACTTTCATGTGCAAAGAATTACAAGAATTAATAAGTGATAGCTAGACTAGTAACTTATGAAAACTGCCATCACCTTTTTCTTGATGTTTAGTAGACCTGGGAGTTCATAGTAAAAGAGATTATGGTACTATATGATAAATTCCAAAGGTATGCATATAAATTACAATCAGTTATTAATCGTGGAAATAAGATAGTTTTCCATCACTCCACACTCTTGAAATTTTACTAAATGAAGACTTTTAGCTGGCAGAAAATCCTGTAGCTGCTAGAAGTAAAGCATATATGGTTCTTACTTATTTCAATCCTATAATTGATTTTTTTTGGCAGTCAAACATGTCCTAAATTTGTTTACTTGTCATAACTTGACAAACAACAAATAGGTAAAAAGACCTAGGATCAAAATTGAAAATCTAGATTTAAGCTGTGTACTAGACTATAAATAGTATGAATGCACTACAGTAAACTCAATGGTAGTACATATTTCCATAAGGATACTTAATGTCGCTAGCATATATGGAAATAGCCATCTATTTCTTCAAATATTTCTAAACTATCTATCATTGAAAATCTTGAAAGAAGTACAGGAAAAACAATACCTGTGAGGGCTTGAAAATACTGGCTAGCATACATTTATATTTTTACTGAATGATTTTGGTACAACAATTTATTATTTTAATACTTTAAAGGGTTCCGTTAGCAGTGACCCGAACCTTACCTGTAAATCTGTAAGAGAAAGAAAAGCTGCTGCGTTAGCTGATGTAGCTAAGTAAGCCCAGTCTGTCATAGCACTTCCCCCTTGCGGTTACAAACAAAAGACAATCAGTAACTGACAAGAAACTCATCTTATGTTATAAGCACAAGTAAAGTTTATTTAGTAACGATACAAGTTGCATTAACTAATCAATAATTAATAAATGTTTAATTATGATTTGTGCTATTTTAAAAATTTTTAAATTTTTTCGAAATTTTAGGGGTTTGACATGTGGTATCAAAGCATGGTTCAAACACTAGGCATTGATGTGGCCCAAATTACTTTCCGCAGAACAGTAGAAATAACATACTAACTTGTATTTTGTTTTATGTGAAAATCAGAAAATTATTTGTTTCTGAATCTAACAAACAGGTATGGAGAACTTAGGAGCATATGGTACGGAGGAATCTCCAAACACTGAGGTCAGATAGATGTCTAGAGAACCTGTGATTGTGGAGATGACTGTTCACTCCTCAGAGTTAATGCAAACCATAAAAGGGTTAAAGACTGAAATAGAGTCAGTAAAAAAGGATAATGAACGAATTCTGAAAACTCAAGAGAAGTTAAATCAAATTTTGATAGAAAGATTTCAGACAGAAGGAAGAAACAAAAGGTCCGAGTCTGAAGAAGCTAGTCAACAAAAAGCCTCCAAAAAGATAAAACTAGCTAAATCTGATAGCAGTTCCTCATCTGAAGGGCTTAAAGAACAGCAAGACTATTATTCTACCAGCGATAGTAGCGAAGCAGAGGTGTATAAGAAAAAGAAAAAGTACAGACCTTACGAAGAGATTTCTGGGGAGTTCAAGAAAATAAAACCCCCAACTTTCAATGGAGAAATGGAAAAAGGAGAAGAGGCAGAATCCTGGTTATCCGGGATGAGAAAATACTTTCAGATTTATAATTATTCAAACCAGCTGAAGGCAAGAATGGCCATATATAACCTTTCAGGGAAGGCAGATATATGGTGGCAAGATTTGAAGAGGGTTAAAGGGATTAAAGAAAAAGAGGTCAATTGGAGTACTTTTAAAAGGTACTTCAAGAAGAAGTTCCTATATGAACAGTACTATGAAGAGAGGGCCAAGGAGTTTTATGAGTTAAAGCTTGGGTCCATGACTATGAAAGACTTAAACAGCAAGTTTTTAAGTCTGTTGAGGTATGTGCCATATTTAGTTGATGAGAAACCGAAGGTACAGTGGTTTCTCAGCTGCCTGCCATACCATATAAAATATAGAATCAAATATGACAACCCCAAAACTATGGAAGAAGCTATGCGAAAAGCAAATGTCTGTTTTGAACAGAACAAAAAGAAGGAAGGAATAGCCAATTGGAAAGCTAAAAAGAATGGTAATCAGGCTGAATTCAAGAAAAAGGAGTTTATACCTCAGAAAAATTTTAAGAACAGCAAGAACAGAAACCATTCAAATGGCAAGAATTTTTAGGGAAGCAAAAATGGTGCTTCAAATAACTCTAATAACTTCAAGGGCAGCAAGGAGGTTTCCAATAATCATGGAAATTTCACTAAGAATTTTGAAAGAAAGGAACCTGTTAAGTGTTGGGAGTGCAATGGCCCACACTATGCTTCAGTTTGCCCAAACCGAAAGAAGCCAAACAACAATATTCACACAATTCAAGATGAAATGATAGTTGGAGACTTTGCAAGAACCATGCCCCTGATTAATGCAGCATTGGAAAATCGACAAGCTGAGTACCAAACTTCCATGGTGGAAGTAGAAGGTATGGTTAACAAAACTCCTGTAACTATTTTGATAGATCCAGGTGCTAGCTTAAGTTATATTTCACCACTGATAGTAGAAAAGTGTCATCTGAATGTTGAACAGTTTGATAACTCTTGGCTGGTTCAACTAGCCACAGGGGCAAAAAGGAAGGTAAATTGTTATGTTAAGGATTGTGTTTTAGATATGAATGGTTTTAAAACTGTTGTTAAATTAAATGTGCTACCCCTTGGTTCCTATGACATACTTATAGGTATGGACTGGTTAGAACAACATAGGGTTGTGTTAAACTGTTTTGATAAAACGTTTACCTGTGTAAATAATAATGAACAACCTATAACAATTAAAGGAAATCCTAGAAAGACTGTAGTTAGGCAGATTTCTGCCTTGCAGCTCAAAAGAGCAGTCAGGAAAGGATGCAAGGCCTATGTTGTAATTATTACAGATGAGGCAAATAATGTTGAAAAAGATAAAATAAAAATAGAGAATATTTCGGTGTTAAATGAATTTATTGATGTTTTTCCGGAGGAAATTCCAGGATTACCTCCTAGGAGGGAACTGGATTTCACAATAGAGCTGGTACCAGGTGCTGTACCTAGCTCGAAAGCTCCATACCGTATGAATATTATAGAACTAAACGAATTAAAAACACAGTTAAAGGAACTAATCGATAAAAAATATATTCGCCCTAGTGTTTCCCCTTGGGGAGCACCAGTAATTTTTGTTAAAAAGAAAGACGGTACTATGCGACTCTGCATAGATTACCGTCAGCTTAATAAAATGACAATTAAAAATAGGTATCCGTTTCCCCGCATAGACGATATATTTGATCAGCTGCGCGGAGATACGGTGTTCTCTAAGATAGACCTGAGATCAGGCTATCATCAAGTAAGAATTAAAGAAGAAGACATATTTAAGACAACTTTCAGAACTAGGTATGGACATTACGAATTTGTCGTAATGCCCTTCAGGCTTACTAATGCCCCATCCGTCTTTATTTGTCTAATGAACAACATAATGCATAAATATTTAGACAAGTTTGTTGTCGTATTCATAGACGACATCTTGATATATTCTAAAAATGAAGAAAAACATAAGGAACATTTGTGAATAGTCTTACAAGAAATGCGAGAGCAACAGCTCTACGCAAAATTCAGTAAGTGTGATTTCTTCAGAGACGAAATCCAATACTTGGGTCACGTGGTGACTAAGGAAGGGATTTCAGTTGATCCTGAAAAGATCAGGGCAATTGAAGATTGGCCAGTACCTAAAGATGTAACAGATGTTAGGTCTTTTATGGGAATCACTGGTTATTACCGGAGATTCATAGAAGGTTTTTCTAAGATAGCCAACCCAATCACTTCTTTGCAAAAGAAAGGAAAGAAGTTCGATTGGAACATAAAATGCGAAGAAAGCTTTAAGAAACTAAAAATTTTATTAACAACTATGCCAATTTTAAGAATAGCGGATCCCAATAAAGATTTCATGGTTTGCACAGATGCTTGTAATGACGGTCTAGGTGGAGTACTCACTCAGGATGGGCATGTCATTGCCTATGAGTCCAGAAAGCTAAAGGTCCATGAAAAGAATTATGCCACTTATGATTTAGAGCTGGCTGCTGTTATTCATGCCTTGAAAATGTGGCGACACCACTTAATAGGTAGAAAGTTTACTTTAATGACTGATAACAAGGGTTTAAAATACCTTTTAGATCAGCCTAACTTAAATGCAAGGCAAGCCAGATGGTTAGCCTTCCTAAGTGAATACGATTTCGAAATTCAACATATAAAAGGGAAAGAAAATAAAGTAGCTGATGCTTTGAGCAGAAATGCAAAATTGAATTTCACAACAGCAATCAGTACTTATAATTCTGATTTAAATGAACAGCTAACTGAAAGTATAAAATTGGATGAAAATTATCAAAAGTTACAAGCTTCAACTAAGGAAGAACCCATAGAAAGTTTAACTAAAGGTTATAGTTTGAATAAAGATGGATTTTTACTGTTTAAGGACAGATTGTATGTGCCAAATGTGTCTAAAATTAAATTGCTGATTCTGGATGAAGTGCATAAAACCCCTTATTCAGGGCATCCAGGCTACCAGAAAACTATCACCATGTTGAGAAAAGATTATTTCTGGCCTAACATGAAATCTGAAGCAGCTGAGTATATAGCTAGATGTTTAGACTGTCAACAAGTAAAGACATAACATCAACATCCAGCTGGGTTATTGCATCCCTTGCCTATTCCTAGATGGAAGTGGGAAATAATCAGCTTAGACTTCATTACTGGATTACCCAGAAATCAAAATCAGAATGATTCAATTATGGTGGTAGTAGATAAATTAAGTAAAGCAGCACATTTTATTCCTGTTAAAACCACTTATAAGGCTGCAAATATAGCAGACATTTTCTTAAAACAGATTTTTCGGCTACATGGTGTGCCGAAGGTTATTATTTCAGACAGGGATCCTAAATTCATTGGGAATTTCTGGAAATCCCTATTCAAAGGATTAAACACCACTCTGAATTTCAGCACCTCTTTCCATCCTCAGACGGACGGACAGAACGAAAGAGTTAATCAAGTGTTGGAAGATTTGTTAAGAATGTATGTTAAGGATCAGCCTGGTAAGTGGGAGGATTATTTGCATTTAGCAGAATTTGCATACAATAAAAGCTATCAATCTTCAGCTAAGTTCAGCCCTTTTGAAATTCTGTATGGGCGTAAGTGTAACACTCCTATCTCCTAGAATAATCCAGTCGATAGATTAGTGTTGGGACCCGAATTATTAAAAGAAATGGAACAGATTGTAAAACAGGTGCAGGAGAACTTGAAGGTTGCCCAGGATCGGCAAAAGATTCAAGCAGATCTGAAAAGAACTCCTAAAGAGTTCCAGGTGGGTGAGCATGTGTTCATCAAGGTAAGACCAAAGAAAAGCTTCCTAAGGTTGGGGAGTTATGCAAAATTAGCACCACGTTATTGTGGTCCGTTTGAAATTTTATCTAGAGTTGGTCAAGTTGTTTATCAGTTAGCATTACCACCTAATTTAAAAGTGCACAATGTTTTTCATATTTTTGTTCTGAAAATGTATGTACATGATGCTACTCATGTGATTGACTGGAACGTTGTACAGGTAGAACCAGAAGGGGAAGTTCTGGTGGAACCGGATTGTATCCTCAGGAGGAGGGAGATTACTCTGCGGAACTGCACAATTGGACAGCTGAAGGTGCAATGGAAGCACCTTAGTCCTGAAGAAGCTACTTGGGAACTGGAAAGTAAGATGTGGGAAGCATACCCGAATCTTTTCCAGGAGGTTTTTGAGGAAGAAGAATAAGTAACATCGAGGACGATGTTACATTTTAAGGGGGTGTGTATGTCACATACCCCAATTTTGTAAAATTATGTAATTTGTTTTATTTATTTCTGAGACATTATGTTAAACTTAATCCTAAGTAGGGATTGATGACTCAGCAGAGTCAACAATTATGGAGTGTAATTCAGAATATTTTATTAATAATAAATAAATTATGGAGACAACAGCATGGGAGAGCTGTTAAAAGAGGTTACTGGTCAAACTGGTGGATGGAACTAGGTGGAAAGGCAAAAGACAAGTGGCAGCATCCTCAAACACTTCCTAAGTTGCAGGTGGCAACTTCCCTATAATTGGGGTCATGCTTCCCCAAGAAAGTGGAATGTGAGCAGGTGGCTCATTAAATGACAGTTAACCCAACTAATACCTAGGCAATCTTTAAAAGTACTCAATGAAGAGAGCTCAGGCGACTTAGATATTATTCCAGAAAGAATTCATTCAGGTGAATGTTATTCAGGAATTTCATTGAGGAAAGAGGGAAAAACAGTAAGGAAGTGATTTGAGTGGTTGCTGTAGTAACTTGATTCTTATTTTACAGCTATTTGGGCTGAGAGAACTGTTTGATAGTTCTGATTTGATTCTGAGTTGAAGACTGTATCTGATTTGCTGCACCTAGTTCCAGCCAGGGAGACCAGAGCAAGCTCGGGGGTCTTGAGGAGTCGCTGTCTGAGCGCTCTCCAGGAGTTGGTAGGGAGGAACGGCCTCCCATAGTTGTTGTTGTCCACAGCAATAAACAGGTTCTTCATTCAATTCTTATGTTTTTCTGAGTATAAATGATGAATGTTAGGATTATTTATATGTCTGAGTAAATAGTTAGTTAAGTAAAGTTAGTATTTCATAATACCAGTAAATAAACCTGTTAGTATTCACTGTGTTTTTCCACATCTGGTATCACCAGATAGTACTCTAGCACAGTATCTTAGTGTATAGAAGAAGTATTCTTCTGAACTGGGTTTCCTAATTTACTTACAGTTTTTCTTTTCTGATGCTTTTAGAAATTCATGAATGTTATCTTACAGTAGTTAAAATTAGTTTCAGTATCGTATCATGTTTTCTGAAAAACACTAACTGTAAGAATGAAAGACAAACTAAGTATTTTTGCAGTTAAGTTATGATTATGATCTTTCAGCTTTAAAGAGGATTTAACCTTTTTAGAAGTTAAATACTATAAATCTGATAGTAGAGTATAATTATGTATCTGCAATGTTTTATCTGTTTAAGGTTACAGATAGTTTCCTATTTTATATCAGTCTGCAAATTAGTTAGAATTGCAAATGTTTATGTACTGTATATTCTTTTGTATAATTAAATTTAATATAGATGTAACTATTATTCTATTTTTCTAGAATGATAAATAAATAATATCAATGGTTCAGGTATTATATAATTATGAATGTGAAAACATACTTAACATTAAATAAGAATTGTACAGAAACATTCAGGATTTCATATAATAAAAGAATCCCAAATCAAACATTGTAATAAATAACACTAAACATCAATTATAAAAGTTTTTAGTAAGAAGTAGAATCATTATTACTTTCCTAATAATGTTTTCTAAATATATATATATATAGTATGAAGGTAACATTCCAGTTTTATATTTTATTACTATTATAAACCTAGTCTATCGATATTTAGAACATAAATAAATATAGTTAAGTACAGATAAAATTAGACTAGGTGAAATGTAAAGTAAATGAATAGTATTGATAAGAGTAATGTCCAAAAGAAACAACAGTCCTATTTAACTCACAGATTTAGTTATATTATAATTTTTCCACTAAGTTTTCTTAGAGTAAAACTTAATAACTCAGTTATTAAACAATATATGAAAATTACTTTATACAATAGCCTAATACTTTAAATGAACTAAGGTGTATAATATAACTTAAAATAGTACAGATACTATACATATTATACAGGTACAGACACTATACAGAAAATAGTAGTATGGATATTATATACAGTTATATCAAATCTTACATTGCTCGAATAACGTGCTTAACTTTAAGTTAAAAACCTTTTTATATTGCTCACAATAAACCAAAAGAATTGTAACATTAAATTTAAATGCCAGGTCGAGCAACTGAATGCTTCACAACTAAAAGAATTTGGGACGAACTTATAAGTTTGTTTTATACTAATAAACACCAGCTTTAAGAATGAACAATAGCCTTTCCATTCACGGCTATAATAAAAAATTTAGGCTCTGTTTAACACAAGTTTAGAACAAACTAAAAATGTTGGTAACGCCTTTTTAAAACAATATTGCCAGACTCGGGTAAAAACCCTAGTCAAGTTTAAAAGTACAGTAAAGGAAAAACATTGTGAAGATGTAACCTCACACAACAGGCAGGCACACAGCCTTCACCTTTCGTTTCGGATTGTTTACAATATTTTCTTTCACTAATAGAAATCTGAACTGCCAGTTAAAGGCGAGTTTAATTATGTACAGTCTCAACCAAAACATTTATACATATGTTTATTGCAGAGGTCAACTCTGCTAAAAGAAACTATTCTAATTAACCTACAGCAAGATAAAATAGAAAGGAACCATTGAAACCATCGAAGTTTCATCCACCCATTAACAGCCAACAAGGAGGTATTGCCATGGTTGAGACCAGGCTTACCGGTAACGCGAGTAATCGAAGCTTTGTGCTTTCCTTGCTTGAGGAGATCGATTCTATCAAAGAAATAGCAGTAATAGTTAAACCCTGACCATTATTTCTTTAAGCTATGTTATGAAATGGAATGAGCAAGAAAATAAGTGTAACTAACCTACGAGTTTAGAAGAAAACAACCACCACGTATTAGTCAAATAACCAAGAACTGGGAAAAACATAACCCTTCTTTTTATCTCTGCAAGGAATAGACCGGCGAGAACCCAAGGATTTTTCTCCCAAATGGAAGCGCAGAAAGAATGAAGTCGAATGGAATTACCACGCCGTGACAGAATAGACGGTGAAGCCAAAAGGCTTAAACCCTAAGTTCTTAAAATAACTTCAAGGCTGCTAACAAGTGAGCTATATACTCCTTCATAGAGCTACGAAGGTGCACAACGGAGGAGAGGAGCATTCAAGCTGCTATGGAGCAAGAATCAACCAAAAATGAACCAGTAGGGTTTCGCAGGGTTTCAAGCCCGAAGGGCGAGGATAAGACTGATAAAACTTGGGGCGAGTCCATTCTTTTAATACTCTCAGTGCTTGGCAGAAAAACAACCACGTCAGCGTTTTAATAATTGCTAATGAGTGGGTCGAATGATAATGTTTCAAAATCATTTGGTTTGCCCAACAAATCATAGTATGGAGACTTCCATAAGGTCGTAAACCTTGACTTAACCTGCATTACATTATACACGATATAATGTTAGTTTTTAACATGTAAACAATGCATTACAAACTATACTATGCTTTTAATGAATTTGCATTGTATTAATAATCCCTAGCTTGATATTTATATGGTAAACCATACATTATAGACCTCACTTGAGGGAAAATATTTGCAAAGTGACATAGCAATACAAACTTAGTATTATAAAGACTATAGGGATTTTGGTATAAAATTAAATTAACATGGTTTATAAGGTTTTAAAGCCTTATAATCAACTACCTTAATCTACCATCAAAGCAATAAGAATATCATTTCATTTTTAATGATAAGTATTGTTCATTTATGGTATTTTCTAGAAAGAGATCTTGAACAAATTAAGGGTTTTGTTATAACTCCATAATCTTCTTTATTTATAGAATGGCTTGTCCTTTAATAACTCTTAGAACTGTGGTTGCTTATGTTTATAAAGTCTTATCGAATACAAATCAAGAGTAATGGTAGAATTTATAAGATTATCATATTAGTCTTAAGTTGGATGATGAATAGTATACTTGTAACTACTTTCATGTGCAAAGAATTACAATAATTAATAAGTGATAGCTAGACTAGTAACTTATGAAAACTGCCATCACCTTTTTCTTGATGTTTAGTAGACCTGGGAGTTCATAGTAAAAGAGATTCTGGTACTATATGATAAATTCCAAAGGTATGCATATAAATTACAATCAGTTATTAATCGTGGAAATAAGATAGTTTTCCATCACTCCACACTCTTGAAATTTTACTAAATGAAGACTTTTAGCTGGCAGAAAATCCTGTAGCTGCTAGAAGTAAAGCATATATGGTTTTTACTTATTTCAATCCTATAATTAATTTTTTTTGGCAGTCAAACATGTCCTGAATTTTTTTACTTGTCATAACTTGACAAACAACAAATAGGTAAAAAGACCTAGGATCGAAATTGAAAATCTAGATTTAAGCTGTGTACTAGACTATAAATAGTATGAATGCACTACAGTAAACTCAATGGTAGTACAGATTTCCATAAGGATACTTAATGTCGCTAGCATAAATGGAAATAGCCATCTATTTCTTCAAATATTTCTAAACTATCTATCATTGAAAATCTTGAAAGAAGTACAGGAAAAACAATACCTGTGAGGGCTTGAAAATACTGGCTAGCATACATTTATATTTTTACTGAATGATTTTGGTACAACAATTTATTATTTTAATAATTTAAAGGGTTCCGTTAGCAGCGACCCGAACCTTACCTGTAAATCTGTAAGAGAAAGAAAAGCTGCTGCGTTAGCTGATGTAGCTAAGTAAGCCCAGTCTGTCATAGCACTTCCCCCTTGCGGTTACAAACAAAAGACAATCAGTAACTGACAAGAAACTCATCTTATGTTATAAGCACAAGTAAAGTTTATTTAGTAACGATGCAAGTTGCATTAACTAATCAATAATTAATAACTGTTTAATTATGATTTGTGCTATTTTAAAAAGTTTTAAATTTTTTCGAAATTTTAGGGTTTTGACAGAAGCTACTGTCTGATATATTTGATCTCTAGTTGGATGCTACTTGTATACATTGTGACAACCAGAGTTGCGTGAAGTTTTCAGAGAATCCAGTGTTCCATGACAAGTCAAAGGATATTGAGATCAAGTATCACTATATTAGGGATATGGTGCAGAGAGGAGCAGTGAAGCTCCAGTATGTTGCGATGGAGGAACAAATAGCTGATGTATTGACGAAACCATTAGCTAGGCTGAAGTTTGAGCACTTTAGAGAGAGACTTGGTGTTCTCCAGATCGAGGTTTCCTCCTAGAGAAAGTGATGAGACCCATAGCCATTTTGACATGGTGAGAGGATTGGTTCCTTCCATGGTCATATGTAAGGGCTGAGCCATTCTGTCATGGTAAGAGGATTGGTTCCTTCCATGACTGATATGAGCACTGAGATCCATAGCCATTCTGACGAGCAGGTCAGATGTAAGGGCTGAGCCATTCTATCATGGTGAGAGGATTGGTTCCTTCCATGTCAGATGTGAGTGCTAAGCCATTCTGATATGAATGTAGGATTGGCTCCTACATGATCAGATGTAAGGGCTATTGCCATTCTTGGAATGGAGCTTCCTGGTGAGGTACCAGGAAAACTCAGTTTATGACTGGGAGTTGTTTTGATATGACCGTGAGATTTGTTCTCACATGATCAGATATGAGTGCATGGCCATTCTGATGTGATAGAGGGATGTGTTCCCACTTGATCAGATGTAAGGGCTGAAGCCATTCTGTCATGGCTAAAGGATTAGGTTCCTCCCATGTCAGATATGAGTGCTAAGACATTCTGACTTAGTGTCAAATATAAGAGCTACTGCCATCCTTTGAATGGAGCTACCTGGTGAGGTACCAGGGATCCTCAGTCTAGGACTGAGAGCCTTTTCACAAATGGTAGTAGTTTGAGTTCGTACCATGCTGGTGATTGTAAGTCCTGAGCCTTTCCACAGATGGTAGTAGTTTGAGTTCATACCATGTTGGTGGATGTGAGTGCTGTGCCTTTCAATAGATGATATTAGTTTGAGTTCCTATCATGCTGGTGGTTGTAAGTTCTGAGCCATTTCATAGATGATAGTAGTTTGAGTTCCTATCATGCTGGTGACTATAAGTGCTGTGCCTTTTCATAGATGGTAGTAGTTTGAGTTCGTACCATGCTGGTGATTGTAAGTGTTGAGCCTTTCCATAGATGGTAGTAGTTTGAGTTCGTACCATGCTGGTAGATGTGAGTGTTGTGCCTTTCCACAGATGATAGTAGTTTGATTTCCTATCATGCTGGTGGTTGCAAGTGTTGAGCCATTTCACAGATGATAGTAGTTTGAGTTCCTATCATGTTGGTGAATGTGAGTGCTGGGCCTTTCTGATATGATTATAGGATTTGTTCCTACATGATTAGATATAAGTACTGGGCATGCCTTTCTGATGAGTAGGTCAGATGTAACTGTTGGGCAAAGACCTACATGATGGGTAGGCCTACAACCAACATGAAAAAGGGCTGGCTCTGTAGAACTTCCTGTGATGAGAAGAATCATGAGATAGCACCAGTGATGATCTAGATCGAGTGATGATATAGATTCAGCAGTGATGATCCAAATCAAGAGATGATCCATATCTAGTCCAGTGATGTTGATCCAGATCGAGAGACGATCCAGATCTAGTGATGATGTTCCATGATGATCCAGATCGAGAGATGATCCAGATCCGATGAAGATGACTTGAAGACTCAAAAGACTCAAGATGGAGATGACGAGATGATCCAGTTGATACAGAGAAGAAGACCATTGCTGAAAATTGTGTCGAAAGAATACCTTCCTAGTTAAGAGGGAATGTTGATGTATTTGTAACTTCGGAATGTATTCATCTATGTATCTCATGTATTGTAACCTGATGTTTATTTCGGGATGTTTCTATTATGTATTTGAGTCATGTTGTCATGCCCCAATGTTCTGATCGGGAGGATCAATAATGCAAACAAGTCATGTCAAGTCATTGTTAAAGTCTCCTCAGTTTCGGGGCACTAGAGTTATTATAAACTCATTAAGGTGTAGGCTCTAGTAAGTAATTGTTAAGTTGGGCCGACATGATTGAGTGCACTTCTAGTGAATGGAAGAATATAAATAGAGAGTGAGACTCTCTATTTATCACACACATCATTCACTCACTCAAGTGTGGCGCATTAGGGAGAAAGGAAATACTGGGACTAGACAGAAGAAGAAGACTACTACTTTGGGGCTTTTACTGTTTTGGTGTTGATTCTATCTCTGAGGAAGTTGCGGGGTTTTCTCCTTTATGGTTTCCTTGAGGAAAACTCTTTGTGTCTCTTTTCTCTTTTGATGTGCTTGTGTTTGATTGCTGTACTTGTTATTCTCTAAGTAAAGATCCTAAAATAATGCTAGCTTAATGTTGAAAAACTAACACATGGGAGATATAGCTAATCTATCCTAACACCACTTTCGTGGTGACAGAGAGATCATAAAAAACACCACTGATTTTACCCCATTTCACTTAGCCCATGAAATGGATCTGATTCTTCCCATTGAATGCCAGATTCCTCCCCCATGTACTTTGCGCCAACTGTAGAGTTTCCAAGGTAAGGCCAGTTTCCTTCACCGGAAGTCCTATGCCTGAGTCGCTCACCATGTAACACTTGGGGAACAATTTTAACTTTTTGTTTTACATCATTTTTACTATGAGTTGGTTTCCCCTTCCAGTAGTTGCTCCACATATAGTCACATTGATTCCATTGTAGAAATCATTTGCATCATTTGCACGTGAGTATGTGGATATAACCCCTTGTTTTGCACCATTGGTAGCCCACTGGAGTGTGTGGTCCCACGTCTACACATGCACATAGTATGCTGCACGTATGATCTAACTACCACTATGCTAGCATACTGTCAGGTCCCCAGACCTTCCCTAGAGGTTGAGGCCTCCCCATATCTCCCCGGTATTCCATTCCCATGTATGGATCATCCTCTACAAGGATAGGAAGCTGCCACCATTTTACAAAAAGCTCCCAAGTCAAGAAAATATATTCTAGACTTCCTCCCTCCTTACCAACTTTTTAGGCCATTTCCTGGAGTCACGTCAATTTTCATACCACCATGCGAATCACACCTTGTACGTTGAGCTAGCTTCATACCCATAGGCCTCCATTTGGTCTAGTTTTTAGCCGTGCACCATTACACTAGGGGAAGCTTCACTAGATTCTAGTGAGAGTCATCCGGAGTCCGTTTGAGACGTCTTTTGCACGACTGGGTTCAATTTTCTATCCTCTATATTTTGATGAGACCCTTGTCTCATTCTCTCACTCTCATTTTCTGGGCCATTTCTTGGAAGTCACCATGATTTGCATTCCATCATGTGAATCTCCCTTTGTATGTATTACCATGTTCATGATCCATTCGCTCCATCCATACTGCACAGTTGGTCATTTTTTACTGCCATCCATTGTCCTGCAAGGTGCCCCCAATAGTTTTATGCATTTATTCGTCTCAACCATGTTCACAACATAACCTCTTTCCATATATCGAACACTCCCCCCTTTCTTTATTGACCATTAAGTAGTTTATGTTAAGCTCTTTTCTGACTCTGAACATAATGAAAATATCGTCGAGCAAGCTTGCTTCCTTTCACACTCGTTAAAGTACTTGAAAGGGTGTCTATGTAGCCTTTTTTATATCCATTTTTGGACTATATAGACTATGATAATAAAAGGACCACCTTGGCACATTCAATCCAACAATGTTTCCCTTTGCATCCTTTTACACTTTCTCAGGCATTACGACTGATCTTTACGAAAAAGATCATCATGGGTTGTCTTTAAGATGTTTTCTATCCTTTTAATCAAGAAAAGATTGCCGAAAAAAATTGGTTTCATTCATTATCATAAAAGTAAGTTAATTACCATCCAATCAGTATAGGTTTAACTGTTTCTAGGCTGATTGGACTACAAACAGTAAAGAAGTATTCCTTCCCCAAAGGTTGGCAGAGCTCTCCTGTGCGCACTTTTATCTTTTTTCAGAATCAGTAGAGTACATATGAAAAAGATACCACATTGGAGTGTTATTCATGTTTTCAGAATCTCTAAAAATGAAAACACCATTGAGCATTTACTTTATTTAGCTCGTTAACAATCCATGAGATCTTGTCATAATGGTGTCTTTCTGAACCAACCAATATATTATAGTTTAACATATTTCGCTCATTGATTTGCCTTGTTTCAAAGTATTATGTGATGAGTCTTCCATGGATCCCTTGAGTATTCATGTTCCAGTTACCTCCCTCAGGATTTCCCATTTGCAATTATCTTCTCGATATTACATTTATGACCCCTATCCCATGATTTAGTTTCATTTGCTTCTAGGTTAGCCCTGTCATCATACTCTAAACAAAGGAAGTTTGTGAGTCCCCCATATTCCCCTGCCCCTATTCCCCCATTCAGTGTTCCAGTCCCTCTATTGTCCCACATCTTTAATTATCTCTCTCGTGCTTCTCGTCAAAGAAACATTATTTCCTTGATTAGTTGCGGGCCTCCCTCTATTAACATCAACAAATATATTCCAAACGATAGACCCAGAGGTCCATGTATCTTGGTTTCATTCACCTTAATAATGATTTCCTTTAACTACTTGAGAGGATTCATTAGTGCCTCTCAAGGTGGTTGTGTCTCACGTGCTCGACTTCAGCTACATCATTGCACCGTTGATATTTGTACATGGTATTTCTACATGCATTATTTGATAGAATACCCCAGTTGTCACTTGACTCTAGCACATTGGTGAGTCTATTAGGGGAATGAGATAGGTTCATGTCCCTTGTGATATATGGATTGTGTTGGAAACAATGTTCAGAAACCCCAATGTAGTGCTTCTATGTATCTCCAATATTGATGCGGCATATTGTACTACAAATATTTTGACTCCCCATCATGGAATCTCTCCAGTTATGTACACTTCCATATTCAACAGAGCATCAGTTGTGAAGATATTGCATTCCAAGAGAATCCCATGGTTCCTATGTATCAATTCTTCAGATAAGCATTGTATTCAGCCTCTCATTGAGGCTACCATCATGTAAAATTAGTTGTATATATATTGATCAAATGCCATATTTTTTTATCCTTGATCCCATTTTTTAATCTTTTGACATTATTACAAGCATGGGTATTCCTGCCTCGTCCATATACATGTCATATATTATATCTAGAGTCACCCATTGATGGGAATCATTAATAAATAAAAAACACTCTGGTTTGAACAAGGAAGCATTGCTTATCCATAAGTCTCTATAGTCTCTCCACTATCCCCATGCTCCTATGATTTCTCCTCACCATGCGATGAGCTCCTTCCCTCACACATTAGGGTGCAATCTGTTAACACAAAAAATTGCTCACCTAGATCGACATGGACTAAACCACATACATACGTCATTTTCCTACAATATTTCCCTTACTTTTGACCTTCACAATTGTATTTCAAGTCCAAAACATCATTATTTACCATGGTTTACATTCATTCTCTCCCAAAACAGGGTCAAAAAATCCAAAAAGGGCCAAAAAAACCCCAAAAATGGCTAAACCCCTAAAAAGAGCTTAAAACCCTAAATAGGTTCCAACCCTAAAAGAGAGAAAAGGTCAGAAAACCTAAAAACATAGTATAAAAATAGTTTGGAGGTCTCTATCAAAATATTCTTACACCTTTTTTTAATTATTTTATTCAGTGAATACGATGAGACACATTTTACTCTCAAAGTATTCACACCCCATTTTTTCCATCATCTCATTTCCCTACCATTACCACTTAGTACGTTGAGACATTATCTGTACCCACTTGAAAAAACCATCTTGTGGAGAGGTGCACCATTTTCGAGACGGCCACAGTGGCCCATTTTCAAAAGAAAGAAGGTCTAACTTTCATGTATTTGCTTTTATTTAGTTTAGTCGTATATGTTAATTTATTTCATTTTACTAATCTCATTTATTGATGTAGCTTTTTTTCATGAACTCTACCTTACTGTCCCATTGATGTAAGGATGGTGCTTTTGCATGTAATAGGGGTGAAAACAACATTACAATGTTGATCGTTGGATATGTTTCCAATATCCTATTCATATCTGAGGGATTTTGAGGTACCTTTGGTGCTTTCAAGCTTCGGGGTTTGTTACCCTTCCCATACGGTAGATGTTGTCTACAACTATCTGCATAAGCATTGATTATATTGGGGTGACCTTAGTTTACTTAACTAGGTATTGTAGGGGGTGCTTGCGGAGGCTATTGTGTGAGTTTCTTGACCAATTTCAACATTTAGTAGGATTACAACATTGTGATCCTCCACCCCCTCGTCGTAAGAGGGTTAGACATTTTAGGCAGCCTATTTTCACAAAAATTCCTATACCGATTTTACATAAGTACTACTTTGGAGTCACCATAGGTCTCTCCATTCCCATCATATGGAATGGGGGTAGGAGTCGTTCATATTCCTCCTTGATCTACTATATGGTTCCCAGAACCTCGGTTTATATCGACCCAGATGGGGCCGGTTCTTTCCATACTACATGAGAGCATTTTTCAAAATTTATAGCCATCGAATGGATATTTTCCCTTGGGAGGTCGAGTGTTGAGATTCATTTAGTTCCCTTAAGGTCAGGTCCTCTCACGTTCGACTTTCCAAACATTATTGCTAGCATCCCGTCACCCGCCCCAGGTTCTAGTGCATATCCTGTTGTTTGATTGGGGGGAAATATAACCCCTTACATTGCGCATCAATTTAGAATTTTTCATATTCCATCTTCTACTCCATTTGACAGAAGGTCTTCACTTCCTTCATCTGGCCTTAAAACCAGTGTTAATTCCCTTGGGGTTGGTAGTGGATACATGACTGTTGGGTTTATATTTTACATTCCTTCTTATGTTCCATCATCCACTACACTGACTCCTTTGAATTCCTTCCTTATCAAAAACCCTCCCTATGTCTCGCATGGCCCCTCGGGAAGATATGATCCATTTAACTATGTTTTTCCCTTGACATCTGGTGCAACTGTGTGTGGAGGTTACTTACCTCCTTAAATTCCCAAGGGTCAATCGATCTATCAGTATTATAACCATGGTTATATGGTTTCTCCTTCTCAGGAAATATCTTAATACAAAATACTCAAGTAGCCTTATATGGGCCATATGGGAGGAGGATACTATCCTATTGGTCAAGTCCATTTCCTTTATCAAAATCAACCCAATGTGAACCAATATTTCTAGGGAGTGTGGAGCCAAAGGGCACAACCTAGGCTCCCATTTTTATCCACTTTGAATCTTCTTAACCAACCAAAGCTTATGAATGACCCATTATGTCATGATGCAACGTGTCTCCTTTTCCTAGCCAAACTTACTTTGGATATTCAAAAGTTTAAGGGTAAGAATCGAGAGGATCTTGGTGATAAGGGTACTACATTTCATTTGTGGTTCTCTTTGAACTCATTGAATCATGATTCTATTCGCCTACAACTATTTCAACACACCCTCATAGGTTATGTAGTGAAATGGTATATACAGTTTTCTAGGGGAACCTATCGAACCTTCAATGATTTAGCCTTGGTCTTCTTCAACCTATTTCAGCTACTAGCACTGACCTCTTGTCAACATTTCAAAAATATAATCCCACCCATATCTCTGATCACATTTAAGAATGGCGTAGACAAAAGAGGTTGATTAAGGCCAACATTCAACCCAATTTTTTATTGGAATGATTCTTGAATTCTTTATTACTATATATTGTGAAGGATGTCTCGACATCTGGAGTGACTACTTAGGAATATGCTATCTTTAGAGCTCAATAGTTAGATTTTATTTATTCTCAGTTTGGGATTCTTGATGAGATTATATTTGATGTACCATTGTCAAACAATGATCCTAAGTTCAAACCCATGCCACATGTCGATGGCATTGCTAGATCCGTAAGTACCAAATATTTCAACCATGTTACAAATAAAATGAAGAATTTATCTATAGGCTAGCCTGTAGTTAGACAAGCAGCCTCCTCTTCCACTACCACCCAATTGATAGATGTATTTTCTGTGCAATCATCAAACTAGAAGGGTAACTAGTAACCCGAGCGAAATAGAAAGAAGGGAATAAATAACAAGCGGGGTGGGAATAGAAAGGAGAATAAAAAGATATGACAAGAATGATGATAATGATGGGGGGGAAGTAACCTAATTGGAAGGTTAAATTCTGTTGGAAGCTTTGTTGGGGAGACCATCTCTCCTACTTATGCCATCGAATTGAGGGTGCCCCAAATTTTATTGCATAAAGCCTAGCTATGTTGATTGATTCCCTTCCTCATAATAAAAATATGGCTTCAAGGACCTTGAATACAATAAGGAGTTTTGGTGGGAATCAAAACCTGCTATATGTGGAAGGTGGTAAGGGTTGTATAAAAATGATGTGAACAACCAATCTTGTGACTCGTTTACGAGACTATGGCCTATCACAAGTCATGATGGGTAAAGAGCCTCTAGCTCCCAATATTTATTTGCATGTTGACAAGCCTAAAGGTATACCATGCATAAAAAAGGCATATTAAAGCATTAGGGGCACAATCCTAATGCCCAAGCCTCCAATTATTATTCCATCATTGAGGATTTGGGCCAGAATCCTTGTGCGATGTCGATTCTTGAAGTACTTTAGACTTGTCCTTCACAAATGAGAGTGTTTTTAGTTTCTCTTGGGGTATCTATCCTGAATGGATCCACTATGGTCATATTTCAGACTCATGATATCCATCCTCTCTTTCCTTACCATGTGTCTTTTGAATTCCATGTGGAGTGTTTAAAAAACACCATTAAACACACATTTGTTGATGAAGGTTCTCCAACCTCCATGATGTATTTGGATTGTTGGAAAGGCTTGGGTTCTTTGGGGTTGTCCAAATCTATGACTATACTGGCATAATTTGATGGACCTTCAATCAAACCACATCACATTATTCCCCAACTTCTAGTCTAGTTTGGAGGGAATACCATGTCGGTCGAAGTTGAGGTTGTTGATGTGATGCTCAACTATAATTGTTTGTTGGGATGAAAGTGGATTTATTCCAAGATGGAGATCATATCATCTGCATTCCATTTCATGTGATTCCATTACGAATATAGGATCGTGACAATACATCAACTATCGTTTGATAATTCAAGTTCATAAGCATCATTAGGACATACTATCCTAATCATTGATACTTCTCAGGTGACAACTAAGAATGTTGGTGTTGGAATGTATCCTTCATTAATGGGAAGTTTTAATATTTTGGAAGCAATTTTAGCTATTAATATTTCTCCTAGCGGTGTTACATCACCTTTGAGTTTGCACCAATTTTGCACCATGTATTTGGATGACCCATGGAATCTTCCTTCTTTTAGTACTTTGGAGGAAGATACTATACCTACCAGGGTAGAAATGTCATTGTCTACATCAGAGGCTGCTTATCAAGCCATACTTGATCTTACTAAGGATGTTATTCCTTCCCCTTCACAGAAGGAAAAGGAGGATATTTTTGCACTACATGATTGGGAAGTTGCATCATAATGCTCACATGATTACCTTGATGACAATTTTCCTTCAGATGAATCTATTCTTGAGGCCATGAATGGTCCAGAACAACCTTTCGAGGGTATGCATCATCAATCTTACTTCCTTCCGAAGCTCGAACGGATCGAGTGTGATGAATTTAGGATGAACTTAAGAGATAATGTTGGTCATCCTAGGATCTCATTAGGAACTCATGAAATATATGTAGAAGGAAACATGGTGACCATATCTACAATTATTCCAATCAACATTTCTAATATTCATATTATATTTGAGAACGTTTAGAGCAGTGCTAATTATTCACCCTCTGAAGTTAAAATATACATCAAGCTCTTCAAATAATTTTGTGATGTATTTTCTTGGTCATATGATGAAATTCCAGGTATCTATCCCCACATTATTCAACATGAAATGAAAACTTATTCAAATACTAAACATGTTTGACAACGCTTATGTGCGATGAACCCTCCTCAATCATTTTCTCTTAAGTTTGGGATAGAAAGGTTGCTTAAAGATGGACTTATCTATCTAGTTCCCTTAACAATGTATATTTGTGCCAAGATGATTTTATAGGTATAAGATTAGTTTTCACAGTACCATCTTAAAAGTTATTTGACCCAACGTTTTATGGCTTCCTTGCAAACTAAACTCTTTTTAACCTTTTGCTTTACCCTAACTTGACATAAATTAGTTATAATATTAATTATTATTACTATATATTATATATCGGTCATGTATTACCTAAAACATGGATGGGTATTTGGCTGAATAATATTTTTGGACTGAGCTATGATATTTATTAATTTTACTATTATGTATTATATATGGGTCTAGTATTACCTAAAATTAGTTAGCATATTAATTTCATTTTCATTATCGAAGATAATTTTGGGAAGATTGGGCACAGGGTAGACGAATTCTTTTATTCAAGAATTCCACCTATCCCTAATTTATATATTAAAAAAATGTTTAAGACATGTACGATGTTTTAATTCTAAAGGAATTTCATTGGATAACACATGCTAACATGGAATTTGAATTGAGGTTGAAAGGTCTATTTTAAGTTGAAATTTCCTCTAATCGGTATGGAAGAAACCATTCAGAATTAGAGTAATAGGATCTTTAATGTTTACCGAATGAATGTATTATTACCCAACCAATGTACCTAACTAATAGATATTAACAACTAAATAATAAATAACCATTCTTTTTAAATATTTAAATTTACTCTTTCCTTCTTATTTGGCATGGTATAATTAAGATTCCAATATTTTTTTGAAAATTACTTTCTATTTAACATTCATGAGAATGGATCAAAACACAAAGAGTTGGATGTACAATCTAAACAAATCTACACACACACACACACACACACATGGAAACATATGGAGCTATTTGGGCCACAATCCTCTTCTATGAGTATTTGATATTTGTATAATTTTAATTGGTGCAAATTCCTTTTGGTTAGGGATTAATTTTTTTCTCTCCTTTGCCCCATATTTCTATGTTTTAAATATAATTTTAACATTTTTAAATTTATTTTGAACATTTTTATTAGAGAAGAAGGCCCATAAATTTAATGACTTATAAACCTAACTTATCCATCATTTTTAAAGGTGTAGTCTAATATTCATTCATCTTTTTTGTTGTGAGTCTACTTTGAAATCTTTAAAAAATATTAGAATCACATATACTTCCTATGGAAATTTTCTAATTTGGGTGCCATAGGGGTATACAATAGGGCTTAATATATTTATGGATTCGAAAACATTTAAATACTTTTAAATTTAGATTTTGCAAACAAAACAATTATGGGATTCGACCAAAACCTACCGTAAATTCCAAAATGTGGAATAAATATATGACTACTTTTTTAATTGGCACCATTACTTGAGTTATAAATAAAATAGAACCCTCACCCATTAGTGAGTGTATTTGTAAATTTGTGTATTTTTGCGTTTGCTTGGTTGGATGTCTGTGAAAGAAGGGGAAAGAAATATCTATTTGTGCATATGCTTGGATGCCTATGAAATGTCAAGAAAAGAACAAGGGAAATAAATTTCTTAGCAAGTTATGTTAGAAGAGACCGGGGCTGGATAAGAACAAAAATGCATTGTTGATATGTATAAAGGGACATGCATTGTTTCTCTCTCTATATTATTTATTAATGTGTTGCCTTGATTTTGAATGTATGTTACTTCTTAGTTTACTGGTTTCTTATTTTGTCCTCTTGTATCAATGTTATTACTAGTTTACATAGCACTACGACATCAATGTATTACCACTCACTTCATCTAAAACTTTGAGAGTTTACATAGCACCAGCACATCAATAGTTGGGAATCTCACATTTCTAGAGTCTTTAGAGGTGAGTGCATTTTTCCTCCATGTATTCTTAGTTGTGATTGCCACTCTAGAGGGAAATGAGGAATGTCTGGTTGAACATTCTATCCTCATAAACATGTGATGTTATGTGCATAATTTTTAACCTAGTGGTTGCATTCTTATAATTAAACATGCTCATTAACGTAAACATGTAATATATCAAAATGTTATCATTTGTACAATAGATGACAGTTATAATATAGTAATACAGGTACGAAAAGAATAACTCCTCATATCTACTAAGAACCCATGTCAACCTCCCTTTTTATTTTGTTGGTATATTTTGTCAGACGCATATGATTTGTAAGCCGTCCAATTAGTATGATGTATTATCCCACATTCATGGGGAGTAAGTAATAGTTGTTAAGTCATCCAGTTAATAGGTTGCATTATCTCACATTCATGTGGAGTAATAGTTGTTTAGATTAAACTTACTATATAAGTATGTGTTGAGCCTATGAAAGCATCGAAGAGTTATTTTGTATTGAGCTTGCTCAAAGGAGGTTTCCCCCTCGAAGTGTCCCACGATCAATAAAATCTCTTTTGTGCTCCAATATTTATTTTATATCGTACATTTTGATTGTTCATTGCAGGAGGTTCTCCACAATATCCAAGGACAACAATATGGATTTTGAAGTTTGAACATATCTGAATTTCTGAATACATATTCATTTCGGGTATGGAGAAGCCCTCCTATTCCACATTCAAGAACTCACCACTTTTCTCCAAGAAATTGGACTGGTTGGTGAGACCAGTATCTTCAACTGGTTCAAGAACAGAAGATTAGAAACTAAACAGAAGAAACTCCATGATGCTGCACAAAGGGGTAAATATAGGAAATAGTATAAAGCTTTCCTAAACACTACCACAACTGATTCCTTCCATGATACCCATAACTAAAACTCTTCTTCAGCTATGATTTCCATTTCATTTTCAACCCATCAGGACCACCATTTTTATCATGACGAAAATAATGAAATGAATACCAATCAATCAAGTTACATTGATTGTATGGTATTTTGAATTAATGTAACTTGATTGATTGGTACTCATTTTGTTCATTTTAGCATGATAAAAATGATGGTCCTGATGGGTTGAAAATGAAGTGGCCATCATAGCTGAATTAAAGGTTGATTCACGGGTCTCATGGAATGAATGAGTTGTGGTAGTGTTCAAGAAATATTTCTATTGTTTCCTAAATTTACCCCTTTGTGCAGCATCATGGAATTGCTTTTGTCCAGTTTCTAATATTCGGTTCTGGAACGAGTTGAGGATACTGGCCTCACCAACCGGTCCAATTTCTTGCAGATGAGTGGTGAGTTCTTGAATGTATTCCCAAGAGGGATTATCCTTTCCTAAATTGAATATGTCTTCCTAATTTCATATATTTTCAGACTCCTGAATCCATCTTGTTGGCCTCGGATCTGAGGAGTTAAGGCTCTTCAGTACTTGTATTAACATATTATAGTTGCGATATATTGTACAAATGATAACATTATGACATATTACAATGATAAAATTATGACGTATTACATGTTTAATTTAATAAGAATGTTTACTTATAGTAATGCAACAACTAGGTTAAAAATTATGCACATAGCACCACATGTTTATGAGGATAGAATATTCATAAGCATGTTTACTTGTAAAAATGAAACCACTAGGATGGAAATTATGCACATAAAATCACATGTTTATGAGGATAGAATGTTCAGCAAGACATTCCTCACTTCCCTCTAGAGTGGCAATCACAACTAAGAAAACATGGAGGAAAAATTCACTCACCTCTAAAGACTTCAGAAATGTGAGATTCCCCACTATTGATGTGCTGGTGCTATGTAAACTCTCAAAGTCGTAGATAATATTATAATAGTTTCTTCTAGGAATGTATTAATGTTATTGATAAAGGAAAAAAGTATATATTGGCTAGAGCTTTCTCTTTCAAATAATCTAAGGAATAAGGTTCCACGAAATGCATTGAGGGATACTGAATGGACCTGAAAAATGGAGGTATACGCCCATTTGGAAATCTGAATCTGGAGCTCTCTCATAATTCCTTGAATCAGTCATTGGCCCATAAGAGGTTCAGATCACTCTATTCACACTTGGACCTCTTATGGGTGAATGAATTATGGGATGCCATTATTGTTCATTTGTTTAATCCAGCTGCTCACAAGACTTCAAAAGGAACTTGTGGTATTGTTCATCATATTGATTTCATTTGGATCGACTGGAGAATTATTAGCCATGAGCCACGTAAGATTCTATGATCCTAGGATTTTCGAGGGAACTCGAGACAATCAGTCTTGTAATTTGTGTTTTTTTTGTGCTTCAACATGTATTTGACTGCGTAAAGACACAAAGCATTTTCAAAAAAACTACCAAAATTACAAATACTAATGTTAAATTGTAGCATCTAGATTAATCTGTCAAAATTACAAAAGTTGTAGCATGAGGACTAATATGTCAAAATTACTAATAGGTGTTAAGCTGCAACATATTTGTATATATACTTTTTTAACTTTTGTGGAATTGCTCAAGTTACTTTTGGTTGAATTGTGATTTCCCACCATGTTTTTTTTGTTATTACGTTATTTTCAAGGAAGGTTATTGAATAGGGAAATAATCAATAATTGGTTGCACTTTTGTCATCCAAATAATATAACAATGTATATATATGAATTAGATGGGAAAGGTGACTTTATAGGTATAAACTCAGTTTCTTTATTTTTCAAATTTTTTAATTGTAAATTTCTATTGAAGAAGTTATATATGTTCCAATTTTGACACTTGACTATCAACTGGAATGTAAGTTTATACTATACCTTCTAGATCTAGAGATATTATTCAGCTATGTTTGTACCTTGGGTGTACTGTACACTCGTTCCTCAACTTTGGGATTTGGAGTAGCAACCCAAAAAAGGGGGTTCAGGGGCAGTGCCCCCAAGAAATGGGGGTTTGGTTTGTCGTCCAATATTTTTGCGGACCCATGTTATTGGGTTTACCATAGTATTTTCCCATAGTATTTCCCCTATAAAAGGAAATCATTGTAATATGGTTGTGTATGTTACTGTTTTGTATTGTAGCATTGTAAACAATCTCTGTGATTGTGTGAGAGAGACTATGAGAGCGTGAAAAGGAAGGACAACAGTATTTCTGTAGGTTGTATCCCTTCATCTTTATAGATGGTAATAAAAGAATTGGAAATTTATGTGTAACGTAGCCCATTGTTTGGATGGAAGACGTTATATCTATGTCTCTCTGCAATGTGGTTTGCATCTTGTTTAATGATTTAACTGTACAATTGTTATTGCTCTACGGTCTTATTTTATAACATTTATTGTCTTTATATACTTTACTCTCCTTATATTTTGTAGTGGCTCTAGATTCTATAATGCTTGAACTATTTAACATGATTGGCCTTCTTTTTATCCGACATGGTTTCTTCCTTCTGTTTCCTTAAAGTTTGATGTTAAGGTTTTTTCCTTGGAATTTGATTATAAAGCATTTTTGTTTTGTTAATAATAGATGACCATGCTTAAGGATAGGTCTAATTTGTAGTTATCATTTAGCTACAAGAAAAACTAATATTTTCCAGAGTGAGACGAGAAGCCTAAACAAATACTTAATATAGCAGTAGATGGGAGGTTTTTACAACTTTCATTGTTAAACCTTGGTGATTTAGATCTCTTGCATATTTCATGAGATTGTTTTATTCTTTTCCAAGTATCGCAATAACAATGGTACTAGTAAGAGATGCAGTTGTAATTACAGTACTTGGAAAAGAGCTGGACAATTATTCATCCAGGGATCTTAGTAGATTTTCATCAAGGTGATTGAACTAGATATTTATCCCATATCCCATGACTTCGTGCATCAATATTTTGTTTCTATGTTTCTTGTTTAATTGTGGAACTGATTATTTTTGTTGGTAGAGAAAAGATATCCAGATATCCTAATAACCTTATTATTAACAAAACTAGAAATGACTTTATAATCTAATTACATGGAAAACACCTTAATATTAATAATTTTGTAAGATATCTACAGAAAAAGTACCAGAAGGAAAATAAAACCATTGACTTAGCCTGACACAAAGGAAATGAGATAACAATGCAATGTTTGAAAAGAGTAAAGTATACACAAATTACATTAATTAATCAATTGATTATGTAAAAAACCACTTTTTCACAAATTTAATTGGCCAAATGGAAAATGTTTCATGTTGGAAAGTATTATCTTCTTTTCATATGGAGTATATGGGTGAAAACAAATTGAAATTCTATGTATATTTATATAAATGTATTTTATAATATATCCAATTTAAACATAGACCCTACATGTGTTTGGTTTTATATTTTATTATTATTATATATATTGAGTTTTGGAACCTACATCTGCTACAAACATGACACATCTCATCCACGTTTGGCTATTAAAAGGGCCTATTGGTTCAATGAAAATGGAAAATGAGATTTATTGTGATTATGTCAACTAGTAAGGAATATGCATCCATAATATTTTAGGGTTATTGTGTCTATTCTAGATAAACTAGTTTCATGTTAGTATGGGTGGCCATCTTGCTTTTAATTATGCACTCCAATCACATGGTGGATTCATAATCTTGAATCCTTTGTTTATATAAACCCTTTATATTGTTCAGGGCAAGTGATCATACAACATAGGAAGGAAGGAAATAAGAATCATAAAAATATCATTCAGAAAAACCCTAACATACATCTATATTATTATAATTTTTAATTGTTAATTCTTGCTAGCACATTCAGTTAAGGTGTGGGTCTCGTTAGCACGACGAGCCTAGGAGCTAGTTGGGAGGAGACACCAAAATATCCAACCATGTTGTGATTTATTAGGCTATTCAAATAAAATGTCAAACAAACAAAAAAACAATGAAAAAAATGATTTGACAAAGAATAATGAAAATAATCAAAGATTATTTAAAGATGCAAGTTACTAACAAGAAAAGCTAATATCTAGTATGTGTGCTTGGAGGTGGGAGAAAAACAACTTCCTCGGGAAATTGAGATTTAAAACATAAGGTATAGAATATATTAATTCAAATATTCATATAAATACTTTCACAACACTCTTTGGAAAATATAAGAAATGAAAAAAGATTGCAACATTAAATATCAATCAATTTACATCAATGAGAAATGAAAGAAATATTTCAATAGCATAGATATTGTTTCGAATGGTTCAATGGGTGGTCGAACCTTACCTTTGGAATAATATTGAAATTCCTCTTCTTTTATCTATGAGGATATGGTATTAACAATACCGTATCCATTTTCCATGGGACAAGTTTTTTCTTAGCAGAACCTTCCTAACCAACCCTGCCCCAAAAACCAACAACGGAAGGGAAAGAAAAATCAACGAAGAAAATGAGGTAACGATCATCCATAAGGAGGCGGCCGACCACCTAAAATTCCCACCAACAATGACGCCAACCCACCAGCACAAAACCCGTAGCATCCTAACCAATCGGGAAACAACCCACAATTACAAACTAATCATCTGTGTGCACTATGCAAGACCTACGGTAATTACATGCATCTCCTCACATGGCTCACGTCCGACAAATTCTCCAAAATGATGCTCAACAGGATGCCAACACAGCATCCCAAGCTCAGCCCAACCCAACACAACTAGGTCCTCCACCCATGGTCCTCCAAAACCCTCTACCACACCAAGGAATGGTTTCATCCCAACCCCTTGACCCACCTCCTCCTGCAGTTCCCGCCATGGCCCAACCTATAGAGACAAGAGTCCACCACCTCATGATAGTGATTTCTGATGTCAACCTCTAGAATCTAAGCAACCAGTATGCCTCCAACAAAGAAACCATTGACCCATCATCAACATATACTTCTAACACTTCCAGTATACCCCTCCATTTATCTATAACCCCCATTGATGAGGCAAACAGAGTCCCACAGTTTTCTATATGACATATCGCCAACAACACGACTTCTTGAGCTACCCTAAATTATAGCATCATTGACGACTTGGCCCAATCACCTATAACCATGTATTATCTGGAAGTATTATATCTATGACCCCTATCCCATGATTCAGTTTCATTTGCTTCCAGGTTATGCCTATCGTCATACTCTAAACAAAGGACGTTTTTGAGTCCCTCGTATTCCCCTGCCCCTGCTCCCCCATTCAGTGTGCCGTTCCCCTGATTGTCCCACACCTTTGATTATCCCCCTCATGCTTCTCATTAAGGAAACATTATTTCCTTGATTAGTTGCAGGTCTCCCTCTGTCAACATCAACAAATATATTACAGGGGATAGAACCAGATGTCCCTGTATCCTAGTTTCATTCACCTTATTGATGAAATCCTTTGACCACTTGAAAGGAGTCATTAGTGCCTCTCAAGGTGGTTGTGTCTCACGTGCTTGACTTAAGCTACATCATCGCATAGTCGATATTCATATAGGGTATTTTTCCGTGAATTATTTGATAGAATACCCAGGTTGTCACATGACTCTAGAAAATTTGTGAGTATATTAAGGGACCGAGACAGGTTCATGTCCCTTGTGATTTTTGGGTTGCGTTGGAAACAATCTTCAGAATCCCCAATGTCGTGCTTTCATGTATATCCAGTATTGATGCGTCATATAGTACCACACAGATTCTAACTCCCTGTCATGGAATCCCTCCAGTTTGTACACTTCCATATTCAGCAAAGAAATAGTTGTGAAGGTATTGCATTCCAAGAGAGTGTCATTATTCATATGTATCTGTTCTTCAGATAAGAATTATATTCAGCCTCTAATTGAGGCTACCATTATGTAACATTAGTTGTATATATATTGATCGGCTCCCATATTTTTTATCCTTGATCCCATTTTTTATTCTTTTGACATTGTTACGAGCATGGGTATGCCTGCCTCATCCATTTACATGTCACATATTTTATCTAGAGTCACCCATTGATGGGAACCATTAATAAAAAACAAAAATACACTATGGTTCGAACGAGGAATCGTCGCTTCTCCATATGTTTCTCCACTCTCTCCACTATCCCAATGATCCTATGATGTCTGTCGGCAATGCGATGAGCTCCTACCCTCACACATCAAGGGGAAATCTATTAATGGAAAAAAATGCTCACCTATATCTGCATGGACTAAACCACATACACATGTCATTTTC
Source organism: Pseudotsuga menziesii (assembly GCA_001517045.1). NCBI lineage: Eukaryota > Viridiplantae > Streptophyta > Pinopsida > Pinales > Pinaceae > Pseudotsuga > Pseudotsuga menziesii. The sequence goes on from LPNX010805682.1 coordinate 293,530, forward strand.
CTACAATATGTCCTTACTTTTGACCTTCACAATTATATCTCAAGTCCAAAACATCATTACTTACCTTGGTTTACCTTCATTCTCTCCCAAACATGGGTAAAAAAATCCAAAAGGGGCCAAAAAAACCCAGAAAGGGGCTAAAACCCAAAAAAGAGCATAAAACCATAAATAGGTTCCAACCCTAAAAGAGAAGAAAGGTCAAAAAACCTAAAAACATATTATAAAAATAGTTTGAAGTTCTCTATCAAAAGATTCTTACACCTTTTTTCCATTATCTTATTCAGTGAGTACGATGAGACAGATTTTACTCTCAATGTATTCACACCCCATTTTTTCCATCATCTTGTTTCACTGCCATTCCCACTTAGTACGTTGAGACATTATTCGTACCCACCTAAAAAAACATCCTATGGAGAGGCATACCATTTTTGAGACAACCACGGTGGCCCATTTTCGAAAGAAAGAAGGTCTAACTTTCATGTATTTGCTTTTATTTAGTTTAGTCATATATGTTTATTTATTTCATTTTACTAATCTCGTTTATTTCTCTAGCTTTATTTCATGAACTCTACCTTTCTATCCCATTAATGTAAGGCTAGTGCTTTTGCACGTAACAAGGGTGAAAACCCCGTTACAATGTTGATCACTAGATATATTTCCAGTATCTCATTCAAATCTGAGGGATTTTGAGGTACCTTTGGTGCTTTCAAGCTTTGGGGTTTGTTGTCTACAACTATCTGCATAAGCATTGATTATATTCGGGTGACCTTAGTTTCCTTACCTAGGAATTGTAGGGGTTGCTTGAAGAGGTTATTGTGTGAGTGTCCTGACCGATTCCACCCCCTCATCGTAAGAGGGTTAGACATTTTAGGCAGCCTCTTTTCACAAAAATTCCTATACCGATTTTACATAAGTACTACTTCAGAGTAACCATAGTTCTCTCCATTCCCATCATCTAGAAGGGGGGTAGGAGTCATTCATATTCCTCCTTCATCTACTATATGTTTCCCAGAACCCTGGTTTATACCGACCCAAATGGGGTTGGTTATTTCCATACTACACGAGTGAATTCTTCAGGCTTTATAGCCATCGAATGCATATTTTTCTTTGGGAGGTTGTGTGTTGAGGTTCATCCAGTTCTTGTAAGCTTAGGTCCTTTTACATTTGTCTTTCCAAACATCACTGCTAGCATCTCGTAACCCACCCTAGGTTCTAGTGCAGATATTGTTGTTGTATTGGGGGGAAAGATAACCCCTTACCTTGTCCATCAATTTAGATGTTGTCATATTCCACCTTATACTCCATTTGACAGAAGGTCTTCACTTCCATCAGCTGGTCTTAACACTAGTGTTAATTCCCTTGGGGGTGGTAGTGGATACATGACCATTGGGTTTATATTTTACATTCCTTCTTATGTCCCATCGTCCACCACACCAACTCCTTTGAATTCCTTCCTTATGAAAAACCCTCGCTATGTCTCGCATGGCCCCTCGGGAAGATATGATCCATTTAACTATGTTTTTCCCTCGACATTTGGTGCAATTGTGTTTGGAGGTTACTTACCTCCTTAAATGCCTGGGGTTAAGCCGATCTATCATTATTATAACTATGGTTATATGGTTTCTCCTTCTGAGGGAATATCTTAATACAAAATACCCATGTAGCCATATATGGGCCATATGGGAGGAGGCTACTATCTAATCAGTGAAGTTCATTTCCTTTATCAAAATCAACCCTATGTGAACCAATATTTCTAGGGAGTGTGGAACCAAAGGGCACAACCTATGCTCCCATTTTTAGCCACTTTGAATATTCCTAACCAATCAAAGCTTATGAATGAACCATTGTGTCATGATCCAATGTGGCTCCTTTTCCTAGCCAAAATTACTTCGGATATACAAAATTTTGAGGGTAAGAAATGAAAGCATCCTAGTGATAATGTTACTACATTTCATTTGTGGGTCTCTTTGACCTCACTGAATCATGATTCTATTAAACTACGACTATTTCAACACACACTCATAGGTTCTGTAGTAAAATGGTATATAGAGTTTTCGAGGGGAACCTATCAAACCTTCAATGATTTATCCTTGGTCTTCCTCCACCTCTTTGAGCTACCGGTACAGACCTCTTGTCAACATTTCAAAAAGATAATCCCACTCATATCTCTGATCACATTCAAGAATGGTGTTACGGAGAGAAATTCCTATGGATTGGGGTACCACAAAAGACAGCTTGACTCGAGAAATCAATCCTTTCCCATATGCAATAGAAATTAAATGTCTAACACTAAAGGATCAGACCTCGTACCTTATTTCAGACGGTTGAAGTAGATCCCCATTGAGCTATCCAACTTCAGCTTGAATTTATAGATTACTTTCTCAACAACAAGTAAACAATACAAGCATTCTATATATCATGGTGTTAGATCTATTCTAGCATATATAATCAATAATGTATAAGCATTTGAAATAATCTAATGGAGAACCTATTCATTCAAACACACATTATTGGACAGGAAAAGATATTTCTATTAATATAAATTAGAGATTACAAGATACAACCTCTGACGACATGTCTGTGAACTGAAGAAACTGAATCCCCCAATTGGGCCTCCACCACTTCAATCCTCCATCTCTCGATAGCAAGCTCACAAGCCAAAGGAAAGCTTGGGAAGAACACACTAGTGCTTCAAGGGACAAAAGGATGTAGAATCAAGCATAAGTTTCGACAACAATGGACTATAGTTTCTTTGATCTCAATTCTGTCATATGCCTTCAATGTACCAAGGGGTTCCTTATATAGCTTCCAAAGGGGTAATGAAAGGTTGAATCTGAGCGATCTCAAGGCATAAGGAAGGCCAGGAGTTGTGTGAGTTAGATCCATGTCAAGGAAAACTCCAAAAGGATTTGGATTTTTGTACACATCCTGATGTACGTGGTTTTAGTATTCAAACCCACGTATGTATGCGATGAAGGGTTTAAAAGTCGCGTATATGATTTTTCACATGTTTTTAGGGATGATCAAGGAAACATCAAAGGACAAAAGATGGTCCATGGAGTATAAGGAGTCTACAGTGGGACAGGGGAAGGCCATACAAAGTGTGATTCACCTGGAGTGGTGAAATCAGCTATAACAGATGCCCCCTAATGTGTGAGGTCAGAGGGGTCATACGATGGCCGAAATACATTATAAGTCCATCCTAGAAGTGGAGTGATGAAGGATCCCAAATGGAAGACCAGCCACCCAATCAGCATAGTACAATAATACAACTCTGCATATAACTGCAAATACATATAGCAGTCCCGGATACATAAGAGTACAATGGCCATGAATAGGCATGATACAAGATATCACATGAGTGGTCATCGCCATGTACAATATACATAGATCAGAATCTCCATGATGAAGATATACAAATGACCATGATCTCCATAATGGATGAAGATATATAATAGATCAAGATCTCCATAGTGGCTGGAAATATCTGACATATACTGGAATCAAGTCACAAGAGCTGCAATCTCATGAACACTGGCACAATCAAGGAGGTAGCATATAAGAGATGCCACCAATATGGAAAGTCTTCTACACAAACCGCTATGATTACATGTCCTACTATGCAAATAGAGGTGTCGAGGTTGAACATAGTAGTCCATTGTCTGATTATCAGTCATTAATGTATACCGTTAACAAACGCGAGATTACCCACCGATAATGAAAATGGGAATCAAGGTACTGGAGTGCAAACTAACAAGTGTGAATAAATGTGTTGAGGTCAAACACTTGAGAGGATCCATCGATCAGAGGACATTGATGTATTCCCAAGAACTATCAATGGTGAGAGAACCTGCCACTAATGACTACAAGTCTCAAGGCACTCAAAAGGACTCTAAACTCCACTCCTAGAATAAATGATCTGAATTCGATGGGATGAAATCCACTGGAAGGAGGGAATTAAGTTATCCCCCGTCATCCAACACGAGGTACTCAGCAAAGCTGTATAATGTGGAAGAACTCGATAATAAGGTGCATGAACCAGTAACTATTGGGAATGGACGGCATGCAAAGTCAAGATAACTGAGGAATGGCCGACTTAGGATTCAACTTCCTTTGAACAAGAGAATAACGGTGTATGGTGACTGAATGAAGGTAGCATAGACTTGATATACAAACTGGGACATCTCTGCGACACAGGAGGCATCAACAGAGGCTCCATAGGGACTGGAAGCTTAACTAGTCAGTGGAGATAAACTTAGATAAATGAGTACAACTCCTAAAGTCAAACTATAACCCAACCAATGGATGTGAGATATAGTGATCTGCTCAAAGGCAACATGACTCAACAACTGCCACAGATAACATCTTTCCTTGTCCGACTTTTTGGTTTTTTAATTTTTTTGGACTTTTTAAGTTATTTAAAAAGCTTGAAAAAAGAATAAAATAGCTTTATAGTTACAAACTAGGACGAGACGAGTGTCATAAGGGAAAACAAACTAGTTCCAAGTAGTGGAACATACCTATGCTCAATGCAAGGATACATGTGTAGGATATCGACACTTGGGGGAAAATCCCCTCCTAGTGCAAAGGAGATCAAGCTACGAAGGACATAAAAAATGGCTGCATGGCTAGACATGAGACAAGATCGGGCTATATGGCTAAAACGCAATGTCAGGGGAGCTTGCATAAAGCTCAATAAGGCAGGCAAAGCTCATGATAATGCATTCACAACTTGACATGAGGGAGTCCTGAGGGAAATAGGCCAGCAAAATATCAAGAGGAGTATGAGGCTCTTGCAAAATGTCATGGCAGTACTATACAATGGACTCCCACACCCTAAAGGAGAAAATGTCAGCATGGGCACCAAATGAAAATAAGGCGCTAACTAGGGTACCCATGTAAGGTGAAGCTCTACCACTCATATCATACCACTTCTAAAGTAGCAAGATGGTTCCATGACATAATAGAGTGGGTTCATACCTAAGGCCATGATGAGATGGTCATAAGGTTATGCAAAATGTAGACGATGGTGAAACCTAACCTATATGCCGGTATAGACCTGATACCTGAGATCGGCACAAATGGGTCAATCCAATGGCTGAAACGGCACTGAAAAAGGTCTTCTACATCACGAATTATGTCAAAAACAGTTCAAGATGGTTAGAAAATGTTGAAACTATAGAAAAGGGGGTAAAAATTTTCAAATATTTGAAAATTTTCTATAAATAGTAAAAAATTCAAAATATTATAAATCATTTGAAACTTTTATCCATTTGAGCTCTGATTTTCAATAGCAAATTCCTGGAGATCCAGCGGACGGAATTCACTACCGTTTCTTCCAGGTATTTACTCATGCTCTCCTCTTGCATTTTGATACAATTTTTATGAATTTTCATGGTGAAATAAGGTTTTTGGGCCAACCCAAGATGAGCGATGAGGCCCACACGGAAATCAAGTTTTTTTTCACGTATAGGGATGGATATACGCAGAAAATGGCCTCAAACCCACTTACATACGTGGCTGTTTTGAAAGCAGTCACGTATGAGGCCGCATATATGGTTTTTTCAATAAACTAATGGGCAAATTTGCAATTTCTTGTGTAGGATGGTCCTAGAGTGGAGAGAGCATGAGCATGGTGAAGTAGAAGAAGCAGTAAGGACCGACTTAATGGCTCAACAAGCTCTACGTGCATGTGGACTCTGCAAGTTTTGGTGTCTTGGTGGTTTGAGGGCCAAACCAAGACTGTTACAGATGCTAGTAGATTATTGGGATCTAGAATCGGAGTCTTTCCATATAGATGGGATGTCCCTCACCATAGAGGTGGAGGACATATACTTTATCACTGGGCTTTCTAGACGAGGGGAAGTGGTGAACCTTTCTTCCCGTGGTGGTCTAGGAGGTGGCTTGACTATCGACGAGTACATTAAAGTGTACTATTATCCAGACACCGAGAAGGTGGGGAGTCAAGTACCTACCAATGCTATACAGGTGCTGGGCCTAAAGGCCATATTATTGATGTTGGGCAGGATAACAGGCTTGGCATCTCTCCACCAGGCCTCACGGCCTCTGATGTTCTACGCGGTAGAGTGCATGAGACCCATGATCTACAACTGGAGTACTACACTACTGAGCAACATGAAACACCAGCTCAGTGAGTGTAAGGCAGGCAGGGTGAAAAACTTCAGGTTCAGCTGTATTTTGTGCACATTTTTCTTCGAGCGTGTTCCAGGATTGAGCCCCGGAGTGGACGTTCCTCTTCGCGGGGTTCAAGATCTATCCCAATGGCGTTGGGAAGATGCTATGCGCAAACTGGGGGGTGGTAGGGTGGCCAACCCATATCCAGCTGACTTCTTTCCATGGTGGTGATGACAGATAGTTTCCATCAATGACTACCCCTATGCGGGGATAGATTTCTGGGGGGGACCCGGACATGCCATTACCACCAGGATCAGCATATGGCGATATAGGTAACGAATCTCGACCCTCTCCTTTTAAGTTTTTGAGTTATTTAATTTTTTTGTATTTTCTTGATTATGTGGAATCAAAAAGACATATTTTTGGGTGATGATACATAGTGACATCTACCATTTGTGTGCAAATGTGGGACCACAGTGGCCAGAGGGCTTTCCTCATCATAGACGGAGGGGAAGAGGAGATGACATCATGGGTGTGGATGCGGAGCAAACGCTCCAGAGCATTCATACCAACTTTGTGAGATTGACACATAGAGTTCCCATGGCGCAAGTCGAGGACTTGCCTGAGGGCATGCAGCGGCAGGTGGTGGGTGTACCACGCACATGGGTGCATTTATTCCGATGGATGGCTAGAGCCATAGTGACCTTCCATGATCACAATCCTCCTCCTCCTCCACAGGATTAGACACCTGGGAGTGTATACATTTTGTACGACCGTGTATTATACGATGGTGGCTTAAAAGCACCAATTTTGTATCATGACACTATGTGTTATCACATTTTTTATGTATATATAAAACGTTTTATGGTGATCGATTTATTTATTTACATGTGTAAAAATTGTGTTTGTAATCAATTTATTGTGAATGAAATAAATTCCAATCTAACACGTAGTTAGCATATGAGTCAGCAACTTGATTATTATTTCTTGGAAGGTGTATATATGTTATATTGTCAAATTGTCGTTCTAACAATCTCACACACAAGAACCTTCTCAATAACATCGGATCTCTAACATGGTACAAACCATTGAACTGTGACACTACTAACCCCGAATCAAGACGTACCTCAAGAGATAGAACACCATGTAAAATGGCATCTCGTAGAAGCTCAATAATGGCGTTGTATTCAGCAACATTGTTGGAAGATGGCCATAGACATACACCTCCTGAAGATAGTACCTGACCCATAGGAGTATAAATCACCCAAGCAGCAGAGGCTGAGTGTTGAGTGTGATGGCTTGCACCATCCACGAATCCTATGTAGGTGGAAGATTCCATTGACATCTGCCAAAAGAAACAGAAACTAATCACAAATCTGATCACGATAAGAAAAAGACCTAACTATGCAAAGCTGTACAATAATATACAATAAGCATCCTTGGCTAAAGATTATGCATAGTATTTTTTGAGATAGAGCCCATTTCTAGGCTCCGCCAAGGCTGTTCCTTTGTAATCCACTAACTCATATGCACCCTTCTCTAACACACGCTTGACCATGTAAGGACCACGCCACATAGGATTAAATTTCCCTGCCCCAAGGTTTCTTTCGGTTGATCCCATTAAAGGACCAAGTCTCCTTCACTAAACGCCCTTGGATAGACAGACTTATCGTACTGGACCTTAGCGCAATTCTTATTGACCTCTAGAGCCACCGAGGCATCCCGATGTTGCTTATCAAGTTGCTCAAGGTGAACCAAATGCTCCTCCAATGGGGAAGTGTCCAGTAAGAGTTCCACAGCTAGCTTCAACGAAGGAATTTCACATTCAACCGGAAATATTGACTCCACTCCATGTACATGTTAATATGGAGAAAAACCAGTGGTAGTCTTAACAGCGGTTCGATATGCCCACAAAGCAGGATATAACATAATGTGCCAATTATTCTTGCTTTGTGCGATGGTTCGTTGGAGAATGGATTTGAGTGATTTATTCACTACCTCAACTTGTCCATTCGCTTGGGGGTAGTAAGAAGATGAATGCTCTTGCTTATACCCTAATTTGGATGCCAAATCTTCCATCATACGGTTCTGAAAGTGCGAGCCATGGTTAGTGACAAGCTCTCTCAGAATCCTGAACCAAGCAATAATTTGGTTGAACACAAAGTGACATCTGTCTCACCATCGGATTTTACTGTAGGAATAGCCTCAGCCCATTTCGTGAAGTAATCAACAACCACTATAATGTGATGGTGTCCCCTAACCGAAGCTGGGTTGCAATCCATAAAATCGAGCCCCCACTTAGTGAAGGGACTGGTGGTGATAATGGGATGTAACAGGGAAGTTTTTGAATGCATATTACATGTGAACACCTGGTAAGGACCGAACCTCTTGACCACATCAACACAATCCTTAAAGATCGACGACCAGAAATAACCCGCTCTTAAAATATTTTGAGCTGTAGAAAGCCCAGATAAATGACCACCACACGCCCCTCCGTGGAAATCATTCAGCACTACCTCAGCCTCTTCATGAGTTAAAAAATGTCGTAAAATGGAATCTACCCCACGGCGGTACAAAGTATTGTCTAGTATGAGGTAGTTCTTAGACATGTGATGTAATCGTCATCGTTCATCTCGCGAGAGGTGAGTAGGGGTCTTCAGTGTTTGTAAATATATTATGATATCCCCATACCATGGGTATAACATTGAGATTAAGAAGATGTGTTCATCGACAAACGTATCTTCACAAACCAACTCCTCGGCCTCGCTCGGGAAATCCGATATAAGCTCTGCAAAAATTAAAGACTTCTTCGATTTTGCCGAAACAAACTCAAGATCATATTCTTACAGAATGACAATCCATTTATTACACTTTCCCCCAATCATCATTCGGGTGAGGACGAATTGAAATGGATTGAAATGGGCCACAACCAAGGTCTGGCGAAGGAGAATATAATGTCTCAACCACTGAACCGCATGTACGGTAGCTAAAGCAAGCTTCTCAACATGAGAATAACGGATCTCTATGTCAATAAGGTTTCGGCTCAGATAATATATGACATGCTCTTATATCTCCTCATCCTCTTGAACCAAAACCATACCAATCATCTCTAAGGACGCGGCCACATATAATAGAAAATCACTGCTATAATCCAGAGGACTAATCACCGGGGCCAATGCTAGGGCTCGCTTAAGTGCATCGAAGGACTCCTGGGCTCACTCATCCCAATAAAAGGGGGTGTCCTTCTTCAAGAGACACATGAAGCCTCTATTCAAATTGGCAAAGTTGACAACAAATCTTCGTAATAATTTTGCCATGCCTTGCAAACACTGAAGATGACGAATATTAATCAGGGGAGACAATTGAAGTATTGCCTCAACCTTCAAAGGGTCAACTCTTATACCCTCTTTAGAAACGATGAATCCTAACAAACGCCCTGATTTCACACAAAAGATGCACGTGTGAGGATTTAATATAACCAATAGTGCCGGCATCTTTCAAATACCAATCTCAAGTGATAGGGATGAAGCATTCTCATGCGAGAATGAGCACCGAGGTCATCGAAAAATACCTCAATAATTGAATTGAGATCGTGGAAAATCAAGGTCATTTCCCACTGAAATGTAGCTCCACTGTTTTTAAGGCCAAAAGGCATTTTTCAATATGCAAACATTCCCCAAGGACAAATAAATGCAGTCTTATGTTGGTCCTCAGGTTTAATCCGTATCTGATTATACCCGAAAAAGCCATCCATAAAGGAGAACACCTCGCTACCCGCACACTCATCCAAAATCTGATCAATAAATGGTGTGGGGAATTTGTCCTTAGGATAGGCACGATTCAAATCGTGGAAATCAGTGCATATGCAGATCGCTCCATGCTTCTTATCTACCAAAATAGGGTTTGAAACCCACACCATCAAGGGGACGGGATAGATGAAACCGGATTTTAATAGCTTCTATATCTCTGCCTTAATCATGGGTGCTTTCCTAGGATTCACCACACATAAACGTTGTTGAATAGGTTTAGAGTTGTGGTAAGTCTTAATCTCATGCTTGAAAATATGAGGGTCAATACCTGGCATCTCATCATAAGACCAAGCAAAAATATCACATAATTCTTTAAATAGCTCAGTATATTCCAGAAGCTCAGCATGGGAACATTCTGCCCCAATATAGGCATTCTCTATCGTGCCAGGATATGTTTTCCATGTTTCCATCATCCATCGGACCAGGAGAGATTAATGGAACCACAAGACTACCAAATTTCTGACTAAGAACCGCCCTAAAATCCTCACGCTCCAAACGGTCAAGCTCTGGAAGAAAGTACAATCTATGATGAAGTTCCTCCCATGGTGGCTCAACTCCCAACATAGCCTTAATAATCACTTCATCTGAAGGGAAAACTGTATCAAGGTAGCCATGTGCATTAGAAGACTGTACTACCCATGCCGGCAGCACATAAGGGTCCTCCTCCTCCATCTGTGAAGAGGAAGGACTAGGCTCTACAACACTCTCGAGATCATCTTGGTAAGCTATCATAGCTGTAGGAAACGGCACGTTCGTCTTGGCAGGCTCACTTGAAGTATTCGGTGTAGGAAGAATCCAAGGGTCTTCCACATGAGTCATGCGAAAAGACACCAAATTCATAGATGTCGAAGCCCTATCATAACTAGATCCTATCATGAGGATCGGAGCAGGACAACTAAAGCTTCCCATGAGGGATGGATACATGCCTACACCCACACTCCCAGTTACCGGCTGAGAGTGCTCAACAATCGGGATCGAAGCTCCCAAAGATGTGGTAACAGAAGGATTCTTGAATGTTGTTTGATCAATCGCTACAATATTCCCATTATGTGGAAAGCATACAACACAGAACAAGGAAGAAGCAACGGCTTGCATACTGTACATCTAGTTCCTACCTAGCAAGAGATTGTAGTCAAGGGGCCCATCAACCACCTTGACCTCTATCGCAACTGTCTTCCCCCCCAAATGGACTTTAAGGGAAGGAAGGATGCCGTGCGACCTAAAATATCTCCCATTGAATGTAGTTAACATAGTCACTGATTTAGATAGCTCAGGAGAACCCAAACCCTTCCAACAGGACAAAGACATCACAGAAGTAGCAGCGCCCTTGTCAATCATAGTGCACTTGATGGTCATATTAAGACATTCTATGTGAACCAAAAGAGACACATAGTAAGGCAAGCGAGGCTGAATTCCTGTGGTTTCAAATTTGATCACAGAGGAAGAATCATCATTGTTCACACCAAGGGCAGAAAGCAACGCCTTCCTTTGCGAAGGACAACGCGAAAGCACTTCCAATGCAAACATCGCAAAAGGAGTGTGTCCCAAATCCTCGACAACTAAATAATTCTGGGTGGCTTGGGCATTTGGATTATGCCCTGAATGCTTAAGTACTCCCTTAGGAATGCGAGGTGTAGCCTCAGGTTTATCCGCATATTTCTCAAAGCGCAAAGGGTACCCTGGTGGATCAGGTTCTTTGCTTGGGCTGGGTTGTGATGAACTATAATATTTCGCACGGTTCACAACTTTCACAGCATGGACCATGTTAATGTACCCATGACCACTACTCTTCGGCAGATCATCATCACCAGACTGGTCATGGGAGTTCAAGTTCATATTTTGGTTATGCGGTAAAGGGTTAGTTAGCACAGCTGGGCCCTGTGCCAAGAATCTCTAAGCTTCCTCAATATGAGGGCATAAGTAAGTGAGGTGATCGTCCTTACATAAGTTACAAGGGAACTTAACCTTACACTTGGCTTGCTTGTCCCCCCTAGCACTTCGACTATTCTTATCATTATTGTTAGCATTCTCATTCTTATTCCCACCCTTTCGATTATTTTTACCCTTTTTTCTATTCTGTCCAGGATGCTAGTTACCCTTCTAGTCTGACAATTGCACAGAGAGTACACTCGTCATTTGGGCGGGTTGAGATGAAGCCATAGCTTGTCCCGAAGCAGATTGGTTGATTAACGATTGACTCACTTATTTTGCAACCGAATCTGTAGGTTTCGAACTTGCACAACCCACAATGCCATCGGCATGTGGTCCACGTTTGACTTTGGGATCGAAACTGGAATGAGGAGAATTGGGAATAATCTCATACAACAAACCGGACTGAGCATAAATCAAGTCCAGCTACTGCGCCCTAAAAATTGCTTGTTCCTCATTCTGCACTCCAGATGTGGAAACATCCTTTGCTATATATGGCAATAATGACTTGAGGAACCACTCGAGGAGGAACTCTAGCGGTATAAAAGATTTGATTAACCTCTTTCATCTAGACCACTCTTGAATATGATTAGAAATATGTGTGGCTTTGTCTTGCCGAAATGTCAACAAGAGTTCAGTGCCAACGTCATAATGTACTGGTAGCTGGAAGTGATTAAGAAAAGTCATCGCAAGGTCTTTGAACAAAGCAAAAGCTCCCCTAGGTAACTCTATATACCACTTCACGACAGGCCGTATAAGGGTGCGTTTAAATAGTCTCAAACAGACTGAGTCCTGATGTAAGGAATTCAAAGAGCACCATAGGTGAAATGTAGTAACATGTTCACTCGGATCCTCTCCCAATTTTCCCTCGAACTTAGGTATGTCTGAAGGAAGTTTTCTAGGGACAGCCGGCCAAGCTAGGTCATGAGACACAAGATCATTCGTCAATCTCGATAGGTCAGGAAGATTCAGTATCGTGAGGAAAGGGAGCCTAGGATGGTGAGGTTGATGGACCGCTCCCTGATTCATATAGGTCTGATTACCAGCATAGCCTTGGCCATAGTGGCCTCCTCCCGTATAACCCATATAATGTGGCGTGGAAGCACCATAGTGTGGTGGACCTTGACTAGTAGGAGCTACGAAGCCGTAATTAGGAGAGTAAGCAGGTTGTTGATACCCACCCCCATAAGGTGAAGAGCTCTATCCATACTGCAACCCATAAGTCATCACATGAGATGTCCCATAGGACACTCCATATGTAGGAACATACGCTCAGGACGTAGGAATATACATTCCGAAAGTAGGAATATGACCCCTAGAAGTATGAGCATGACCTCCCGATGCAACGGGTGGTACATGAGGGTGAGACACGACAGGTCTAGTAACCACAGTATGGACATAACTCGTATCAATGTTTCGGCCCGAAGGACCATGGGAATAAGGTGGAGGATGTACATTTGAAGAACTAGGGACTGAGGATGAAGGGACCTGAGTAATGATGTACGTGTTATTCCCTATCATTACCTGTCTTGGGTCTGGTATCCTAATGGGATCACTAACCCTAGACCTAGGAGGAACATATGACGTAGCTTCCACCGCTGGGATGGAAGGTGCAATGTGACTAGTGCTCCCAAACCTTTCCATATGGTAAGGAATGAGAGTGCCCCTAGGCATAGTGTTAGGCTTGAACTCTGATTCAACATGAAATGTCAAATTGTGTGCGGGAAAACCAGACATAGCATAACTACCATAGCTAGTACTTGCGGGTGGGAAATGAGTCTCAGCATCCTCCGGCATTCCATAGTGGTAATGCATCAATGGGGAATCAACCCTAGACTGAGTAGGTATATCATGAAAGGTTCCTATCTGGGAAATCACAAGACCTAACTCAGCCAAGTCGGGTGAAGGATCATAAGTAGGAGTAAACTCCCCATCGTCAACACGAATGGGAGACGGCGGTTGGGGAAGATCCTCATTGTCTCTCATGGTGTGTGAATCAATGTGTGAGATAGTTTTCCTGGACTATCTAGGTCTCTCTCCCAAAAGAGGAGGAGAAGTAGAAGGCAGAAGGCCTGCTAAGCGACGAGAACGGCGGGGAGCCGCACTCGAATCCATAGTGACTCAAAAAATAAAAAGACTCTCTATTTACGCAAACCCTAGGAAAGCTATCATGCACAGAGCAACCACTAATAAAATATAAATACAAATGCAAGAAAACAAGGGCTTGATAAGTGAGCTCCCGAATGAAGCAGGTATGTCTCACCTAGGAGAGGCTTGAGACTCCCATACACAACAAGTGGAGGTACGTAACCAATTATTGTGGCCCTCAGCTTCAACGTGTAAAGCGACTATGCTGTCCGACCCCAACCTGGCTGGGACACCTGCAGAATAACCCCTACAAAGTAACCGCTTGATATCTTAGGTAATGCCACTAAGTTCACCTCAATATAATCAATGCTTAGGCAGACAGTCGCAGGCAGGATTGACCGTATGGGGAGGGTAGCAAAGCCTGAAACTCTCGAAAGATCCCCCAGATACGAATACAATCCTAGAAATATCTTCGATGCTCCTTAGTTATGACTAGGGGTCATCCAAATCAATAACCACTCACACTGCCTCATGCTTAACTCCCTTTTGAGAGGAGGATCCTGAGAAACACTGGTTATACCCAGGATTTTACACACTCACCTAGACAGACACATACATGTTGTTGTTTAGTGATCTTGGAGAATTAACTTACAATGAACTATTCCAAGATCCTAAAACCTAAGCTTGTTGGTGCACCCTAGAAAAGAAAAGAGTGTAATTAATTTTAATTTAGCGTTGATTTTAATTGGCTTTATTAGTCAAAAAAGGGATATGATCATGCAACTAATGGTGTTATGACGCAACATGAAGTAAAATGCACACCTAGAAATCAATGCAAATGCATTATGTCCATGAAAACAGGGTATGCTACGACGTGAAATGCACAATTCTTCTTCAAATGATGAATGCAAATTTTTCCTATATGAAGTCCTAACTAGTACTCCAAAGCAAATCTAGTGCAAGTACAATGCAAAGATGCAAAATGCAAAGCATGATGATAAGAAAATGTTTTTGGATTTTTTTAAATAAAAGAGATGCAAAAAGAAAAAGAATGATTCTACAACCCTCAGACTTTGCCAGCACACTGAAACATCACTCAAGCAAAGCACTAAGGTAAAAGAACTCTAATGCACTAATCTCAAACAAAAAATAAAAAATGCCATGGCAAGAACCTTCTTAAAAAAAAAAATAGCCTGAAAAAAAACGTCTCTGGTCAGAAACAGAGGTATAAACAGACTCAAGTAGTGCCAAAGGAGACTCAGCAAACATCAAAATTCACCCAGCAACCATTTATATTCCACAAAAAGGAAAAACTAAGGGCGTATGCGACTGTTCGCAGTAAACCCGTGTGTATATGTGGAAATCGCAGAGGAAACCACGTGTATACGTGACTGTGAGTTAAAAACTCGTGTACAGGAAGAAAGGTGCATAAAATCAAGGCAAACAGACAAGCTGGGACACATTTCACACTGATCAGACACTACCAAGCATACATGCTCCCATACCCGACACAGAAACAAGAGAGAGAGAGTAATTCAAATTCATTGAATGCCGATAAAACAACCCCCAAAGGACAACTATTAGGAACTCCCCAGCGGAGTCACCAATTCTATTACGGAGAGAAATTCCTATGGCTTGGGGTACCACAATAGAAATCTTGAATCCAAAAATCAATCCTTTCCCATATGCAATAGAAATTAAATGTCTAACACTAAAGGATCAGACCTCGTACCTTACTCCGGACGGTTTAAGTAGATCCCCGTTGAGCTATCAAACTTCAGCTTGAATTGATAGATTACTTTCTCAATAACAAGTAAGCAATAAAAGCATTCTATATATCATGGTGTTATATCTATTCTAGCATATTTAATCAATAATGTATAAGCATTTGACATAATCCAATGGAAAACCTATTCATTCAAACACACATTATTGGATAGGAAAAGATATTTCTATTAATATAAATTAGAGATTACAAGATACAACCTCTGACGGCATGTCTGCGAACCGGAGAAACTGAATCCCCCACTTGGGCCTCCACCACTTCAATCCTCCATCTCTTGATAGCAATCTCACAAGAAAAAGGCGAGCTTGGGAAGAACACACTAGTGCTCCAAGGGACAAAGGGATGCAAACTCAAGCATAATTTCTGGCAACAATGGACTATAGTTTCTTTGCTCTCAATTCTCTCATATGCCTTCAATGTACCAAGGGGTTCCTTATATAGCTTCCAAAGGGGTAATGAAAGGTCAAATCTGAGCGATCTCAAGGTATAGGGAAGGCCAGGAGTTGACTGAGTCAGATCCATGTCAATAAAAACTCCAAAAGGATTTGGATTTTTGTACACATCCCAATGTATGTGGTTTTAGTAGTCAAACCCGCATATGTACGTGATTAAGGGTTTAAAAGTTGTGTATATCATTTTTCACATGTTTTTAGGGATGATCAAGGAAACATCAAAGGACAAAAGATGGTCCATGGGGTCTAAGGAGTCTGTAGTAGGACAGGGGAAGGCCATACAAAGTGTGATTCACCTGGAGTGGTGAAATCAGCTATAACAAATGGCATAGATGAAAGAGGTTTGTTAAGGCCAACATTCAACCCAATTTTTTATTGGAATGGTTCTTGAATTCTTTATTACTATATATTGTGAATGATGTCTCAACATCCGGAGTGACTACTTAGGAACATGCTATCTTTATATCTCAACAGTTAGATTTGATTTATGGTTATTTTAGGATTTTATGAGATTATATGTGATGCACCATTGTCAAACACTGATTCTATGTTCAAACCCATGCCACATGTTGATGGCATTGTTGGATCCATAAGTACTAAAGCTTTCAACCATGTTACAAATAAAATGAAGAATTTATCTATTAACTAGTATGTAGCTAGACAAGCTACCTCCTCATCCACTTCCACCCAATTGATCGATGTACTTTCTTTGCAATCAACGAACCAAAAGGGTAACCAGCAACCCGGGGGAAATAGAAAGAGGGGAATAAATAGCAAGCGAGGTGGGAATAGACTCGGAGAATCAAAACTATGACAAGAATGATGATAATGATGGGGGGGGAGTAACCTAAGTGGAAGATCAAATTACCTTGGAAGCTTTGTCGAGGAGACCGTCTCTCCTACTTGTGCCATCGAATTGAGGATACCTCAAAGTTTATTGCATAGAGCCTAGCTGTGTTGATTGATTCCCTTCCTCATAATAAAAATATGGTTTCAAGGACCTCGAATAGCATAAGGAATTCTGGTGAGAATAAAAAACCTCTATATGTGTAATGTGGTCAGGGTTGTATAAACATGATGTGAGCAACCAATCTTGTGACTCATTCACGAGACTATGGCCTATCACAAGTCAACATGAGTAAAGAGCCTCCACCTCCCAATATTTCTTTGCAGATCAAAAATCCTAAAGGTATACCATGCATAAAAAAAAGTTGTATTAAAGCATTAGGTGCACAATCCTAATGCCCAAGCCTCCAAGTATTATTGCATCATTGAGGATTTGGGCCAGAATCCTTGTGTGATGGTGATTCTTGAAGTAATTTAGACTTGTCCTTCACAAATGAGAGTGTTTTTAGTTTCTCTTGGGGTAGCTAGCCTGAATCAATCCACTTTGGTTATATTTCAGAATCATGATATCCATCCTCTATTTCCTTATTATGTGGCTTTTGAAGTCCATGTGGAGTGTTTAAAAAACACCATTAAACACACATTTGTTGATAAAGGTTTTGCAACCTCCGTGAAGTATTTGGCTTGTTGCAAATGCTTGGTTTCTCTAGTGTCATCTAAATTTGTGACTATACTAGCATCATTTGATGGACCTTCAATTAGAGTGCATCACATTATTCCCTGATATCTAGTCTAGTTTGGAGGGAATACTGTGTTGGTCGAAGTTGAGGTGGCTGATGCAGCCCTCGACTACAATCTGTTGTTGGGATGAAAGTGGATTTATGATATGATGGATATCATATCATCTACATTCTGTTTCATGTGATTCCATTACAAATATAGGATTGTGACAATCGCTCAATTGTAGTTTGATAATTCAGGTTCATCAGAATCATCGAGACCTACTATCCAGAGAATTGATAATTCTCAGTTGGCAACTGAGAATGTTGGTGTTGGAATGTATCCTTCATTAATAGGAAGTTTTAATATTTTGGCACCAATTTTAGCTATTAATAATACTCCTAGTGGTGTTACATTACCTTTGATTTCTTTCCCATTTTGCACCATGTATTTGGATGACCCATGGAATCTTCCTTTTTTGAGTACTTCGGACAAAGAAACTATACCTACCAGGGTAGAAATGTCATTGTCTACAATAGAGGCCGCTTATCAAGCCACACTTGATCTTACTATGGATCTTGGTCCTTCACCTTCATGGAAGGAAGAGGAGGATATTCTTGCACTACATTCTTGGGAAGTTGCATCATAATGCTCACATGATTACCTTGATGACACCTTTCCTTCAGATGAATCTATTCTTGAGGCCATGAATGGTCTAGAACAACCTTTGAAGGAGATGCATAATCGATCTTACTTCATCCTGAATCTCAAACGGATCAAGTGTGATGACTTAAGGATGACCTTAAGAGATAATGTTGGTCATCCCAGGATCCCATAAGGCACTCATGGAATATATGTAGAAAGAAACATGGTGAATATATCTACAATTATTGCGATGAACATTTCTAAGATTCATAGTATATTTGAGAACATATACATCAATGCTAATTATTCACCCTCTGAAGTCAAAATATACATCAAGCTCCTCAAATAATTTTTTGATGTATTTGCTTGGTCATATGCTGAAATTCTAGGTATCTATCCCCGCATTGTTGAGCATGAAATGAAAACCTATCCAAATACTAAACATGTTCGACAATGCTTATGTGCAATCAACCCTCCTGAAGTTTTTGCTCTTAAGTTTAGGATATAAATGTTGCTTAAAGTTGGATTTATATATCTGGTTCCTGTTATCCCTAAAGTTGAACTTGACTGCTAGGTTCAAGCTTAAGGAAATTTTAGATGGTAGATATCAGATATCTACTCAGTAATTTTTTATGATGTTCTGGTGGAAGATGAGTATATAACAGAGATCAAGCAACAAAAGAATCAGATGACAGGGAGTACATGGGTTTCGAAACATGGACAGAAGATGAATGTGATCAAAAAACTACGAATATAAGAACTCATATGCTATTTCATGATGGGGGCATAGTTATATACTGTTTGGAAGAATCATAGCATGGAATTTAGACCATGCACGGAAAAAATACCAAAAGCATACACTTCATAAATTGAAACAAAATAGGCTCAAAGATCATACTTTAGTTCATAAACAATCATCCCTGCAATAAATTAACATGAGAAACAACATGCCTGTACAGTGCTGTGTCAGACTGACCCCTGCCTCAGCCCTCGGCTGGAACTCTCGCCTCCTTATGAAAGGAAGAACGCTCTCCAACTCCTCACATTCTATAGTACCTTCTAACCAATATACAACATTACATACCTTCTAGCCTTGAGAGGCTTACATCTCCTTAATTTAGCAAAAAGATAACGTCAAATCTGATATTGGGTCAGCTGTAGCTGATTTTAAGCAAAACCAAATCTGAGATTTATTTTAATAGTCATAGTCTTAATATATGAATTGTATCCAATGCTTGACACCTTTGAGCTCGAGCAGGTTGGTGATGACTAGTATTTAACATTGTTACTTGAACTTGATTTTTAGACTAATCCCTTTTTAATCTGGAGCTTATCTTTAACTTGAAATCTAGAATTAATCTGGCAGACTCCAAATACTCTACCACTTGTAATTGATTCTGCAACTGCTTGCTAAGGATATTTTGATTGCCTATCCTCCTTTGAATTTAAGATTGGTCTCTGTCACTTGTCACCAATCATAACCGTAATTGAATTAAATGTTGATTTTATGCCTAAAGATCTGGACCTGATCCTCACATGTCGCCTTCAAATCTGAGATGGACCGCTTGAAATCTTGTAGCTGCCAGGTACTCGATCTAAAATTACACTCTGCCATTTGAGAAATAACATTATTCTACTACCTCTTTTTTAACCCATTCTTCATGATTTGGAAACAGTAATGAACCCTGCGTCAATCTCTTCCTCTGAGCAAATCTAGTGTTCTCTGCACCAGTATTCTTCATTGTGAGTGTTTTCATATAAGATAATGGATCTACATCTATGTCTTCCCATTTAACAATCGACATTAGTTGATAGAAATTGGTGTTATTCTGAAGCAATTAACACTTATCCATCAAACACGCAAGCTCTTTGTGGCATTTTCTTCATTAGTGCATGCATTAGATTTGAATATTTGGATTAATAAGATAGACCCATGAATTTGTACAAGAGTATCTCGGGACTGAACTATTTCATGGATTTCATTACTCCATCGTCTCACTATCTATGGATTGGTGTAGAGCAAGTGAATTCCATTGTTGGCCTCTGGAGTTTTCTACTGGAGATCTCCATTTAATTTCTCTAACAACATATCTGAAGATAACAACTTTTTGAATCCTGAAGTTTAAAAGTTCGACACATGGAAGCTATGTTGGAATTTGCACCATTTGGCTTCATCTCATCAATTATCTATGGAAAATCATAGACATATTTGATGATGAATTTCTATTAGCAGACTTCTGAGTTTGACACTTCAACTTAGGCATCCATACTTCAATGGTTGATATGACTATGGAGATGGAATTCACCTTGGGAAGGAGACAAAAGATCCATTTTTTATGTGATAACTTCTCTTAAAAAGAACTATTTAAAACAAAATGGCACATAAGATAATGGGCAAAACTAGAAAACAAGGCAAAAGACACAATGTACAAATTGACCAGGATGGAAGCTGAGACAATAAGGAAGACTAACTAGGCTGACTGGGATATTCATGACCTGGGAAAAAATGCTAATAGACTTTGCATTCATGCTTGTCGGAATCCAAATTTGTGGGACAAATTTGGAGATAACAGTTCCCTTAACCTATGTCTATCCAACGCCGTTCCTATCGATAAGAAGAAATGGAGCATTTGTGTATGTACCGACTTTAGAGACATGAATATGGCTTGTCGAAAAGATGCCTTTCCCATGCCATTCATTGATAAGATTTTGGATGAGTGTGTAGGAAGTGACATCTTCTCGTTTATGGATGACTTTTTAGAATACGATCAAATCCAAATTAATCTTGAGGATCAACATAAACCTTCATTTATATGTACTTTTTGTACCTTCTCATAAATAAAAATTCCTTTCGTCCTGAAAAATGCCAGAACTACTTTTCACCAAGATATGACCTTCTCCTTTAAAGACCTTAAACGTATTATCGAAGTTTTTCTGGATAATTTAGCTTCTCACTCTTAGTCGAGAGTGCATCATCTGGATCATTTTCGTTTGGTATTTGAAATATGTCATCATTATCAAATTCGGTTCAATCCTAAAATGTGCATATTTTTTGTTAGGGATGGCTGGTTATCAGGATTCATCATTTATAAGGATGATATTAGGATTGATTCACCGAAGATTGTGGCAATACTATGATTGTATGTCCCGGACCCACTTACACACCTTTAGAGTCTCGAAGGAATGGTAATTTTTTATTTCAATTTGTTGTCAATTAAGCTAGTCTAACCAAGGGATTTATGCACTTGTTGAAGCAGGATACTCCATTCTTGTGGAATTATCAAGCCTAAGAGTCCTTCGATGCTCTTAAGATAGCCTTGACATCGACCCCCATGCTTAGTCAACCTGACTATAATAGGGACTTTTTGTTATATGTTTCTGCATGTCAAGAGATGATTGGTATGGTTCAAGATAGAGAATATGATCAGCTCCATGAGCATGTTATTTATTATCTTAGTTGAAATCTTAATGATGTAGAACCTTGATATAGTCATGTTGAGAAATTAACCTTATAAACTGTCCATGCAGTCCAACATTTGAGACATTATATCATTCTTTTCCAAACAATGGTTATATCCCATATCAATCCATTTCAATTTGTCATGACTAGGTGGATGATAGGGGATCATAATAAATGGATTGTTATTAATTTGCAAGAATTTGACCTCGGATTTTTTTTGGAGCAGTTGAACACTTCGTTTGGTTTTGTTGAGCTAGTGACAGATCTACCTAGTATGGACGAAGATATGATTTATGAAGACTCATTTATGGATGAACACATTTTTGTCATTTCATCTACGAACCCTTGGTATGGAAATATCATCATCTATCTTCAAACTTTGAAGGTTCCCCCTCATATCTCAAGGGATGAACATCAATGCTTATGTCATAACTCTAAGAACTCTTTCATTATCGATAAAACTATGTAACTTCATGGGGTAGAATCGATTTTGTATCGTTTTTTGACCCATGATGAGGCTAAGGTTGTGCTTAATGATTTCCATGGTGGATTGTGTGGTGGTCAGTTATCTGCGATCCCTTGGTGGTCAGTTATCTGTGATGGTCAGTTATGTGTGGTGGTCAGTTACTGGTTGAATGCGAGATCCCTTCATTGAAGCTAGGAATAGAGGTTTTACCTAACACTTCTAAGTTAGAACAATGTTTAGTCCACTTATAG
This sequence comes from Pseudotsuga menziesii, assembly GCA_001517045.1. Taxonomy (NCBI): domain Eukaryota; kingdom Viridiplantae; phylum Streptophyta; class Pinopsida; order Pinales; family Pinaceae; genus Pseudotsuga; species Pseudotsuga menziesii. The sequence continues at coordinate 316,117 of LPNX010805682.1, forward strand.
CATCTAGATGAGAAATGTCGGGATGTTGTAGTGGATCTAGAGATAAATAATCACTGTGTCAAGGCCCAATACGATAATTTCATATCTCCCATCATTATAGCAAAGGTAACTTGGTCCTCTTATATGACCAATATGGAAAACCATTAGGGGTGGGTAAGTTCAACCCCATGTGGCATGGGCCTTACACTGTGAACAATGTCCTAGAGAAAGTTTCCCATGATTTATAGGACTATGAAGGGAATCCCTTAACGAATCCTAGAAATGGGCTCTACCTTAAGAAGTACTATGCTTGAAATTCAGCTTAGGTTGGTACCTTGTATATTATTCAATAGTTTGTGCATTATTTTTTTTGTTCCCTTGTAGTGTTATTAGTTTGTTGGCATGCTTCATATTCTTTCACAGATGTTGACAAAGTCTTCGATATAGTTAGAATTCATTCACAGTTACAGTCGTCACACCTAGAACCTAGTTTTAGTTGCTTGGTGTAACACCCCAGTTTTGATCGCATTTGAATTAAATGTATATGATGTATATATTGTAAAGAATCATGGTGTGGAGCTAAAGGAAAAATCCCCACCATCAATTTGGTTGTGTTATGTTTCGACGATTGGAATCATTGTCAATGGTATATCACAATATACAACACATATTAGCTTTGGCATCATGTAAATATGCATTTTAATTAAATGAACCCCAACCAGCTATGTCACTGCAACCATATTGAAAAGGGCATGATTTTCCTAAGGATAAGGGGGGGAGGGGAGAATGGTAAACATTGAGCCTATGGGGAAAATACATGTGTCAACCACCCATTTAAAACTTCTGATTGTTAGCTAGGAGTAGTTATTGCTGGGTAGTGGTGGGTGACAGGATTTCCCACATGCACACTCCACCAGCAGACTCCACCACTTCACGTGGGCAGGGAAAACATCAGGGGATTCTACCACTCTCACTACTATCCGATTGTTTTGGTTTATCCTCACTCACAGGCGGGAATATTTCCCATTCTTACATAAAGAGAGGTTCTATTTTTCTCATGCACAGGATTCTTCATTGTTTTTCTCACATAGCAAGTTACAGAGTCGTTTTTTGTCCCCATGATTTCCATGTGAAGGGCCATTCATGATTTTCTACTGTGTGTGTATTTTTGATTACCGATTTGTGGTCTGTGCATACATTTTTCTCATGTCCATGTAGAGAGTCTATTTTCTTTTCCAACTCCGGGCTATGCATTTCCTGTGCTTCATTGTTGAGACAGGGACCATTGTCTTCCCCATGTTTTTTATTGGTTGCGGTTTCCATTATGTCTTGGAGCTATTGTAGGTTATTATTGATTCATTTTGGCCATGATAGGGCCAAGAATGACTCAGGATTTACTTTCCCCTATCCAAGCTGTGAATTGCTTATTTGGCTGTGTGCATGCAGTGGTTGGTCTTCAGACTATGTTGGAGTGGGGATGAGGGCTTGGTTTGCTTGATAAACCTGGTGTGTTTGGGAACCACACAGACAAAGCTAGAGGGTTGGATTTCTTCTCCACAACCCCTGAATAGCACCGAAAGGGAGGTCAAGGCCTAAGGGACCGTGTAGCAAAGAAGGGATTGATTTCCTTGTGTTGGGTGTGTGTGGGTGTCCTAGAAGTTAGGCTAGTTCTGGTGTAGATTTCCTTATCTCTTCAGTGGGCTCATCAGATTATGATTTATCCTTTCACAGCTCCTTGATTGCCTGATATACCCAACTATGTTGTATTCGCTGATCTGATGTTGGCCTGATAAACCCAACTGTGTTGGCTTGGTTGTTTTGTGTATCCTTGGCTATGTGTAAGCCTGTTTGTTCCTTATTCCTTGGGGAATCATGCCTAGCTCGAGGGTGGAAGCATTGCTGAGAGATTAAGGAGCATGCTAGCCTATGGTTGGGTGGAAAGTTGTAGCCACGTAGCTGGTTGCGGGACGAGTTCTTTATAAGATAAGTATTCTTGACCATTTCATTTCTACAATCATATTTACTTTTAATGAATTATAATGAACATGTTGAATGCTTGAATGTATGGTTTGCTTGTTGAATTTTCATATGCTAAGCTAGATCATTAGTATTTCATTTCAAATTCATAACAAAAGCATATAAACAGGATCACTGAAAGATAGATAAGCACAACCATACAAAAGGAACACAAATATTTATCCTGGGAAAACCCTAAAGGGAAAAACCCAGCAAAAGCTTCCTCAATATAGATGCCCCAAAAAGATAAAAGGTAAAACCAATAAGGAGATCAAAGCCTAATCCTCCTCCTCCTCCAGCTACTCCTCTTCTCCACTAATGCGCTACACAAGTGAGAATGTTGTGTGTTCCAAATGAGGAGCACTACACCTCTATTTATATTCATCCGTTCACTTAAGTTAACTCATTTGAAATGTAGGCTTGAGTTAAATCATGTAGGCTCGAGTTACACATGTAGGCTCAAGTAACCACATTGGGGTGCTGATGACCCACCTTTACAATTAGAGGGGACTACCTCATGACTCTTATTAGTTCTTCCGATTAGGAGCATCGGGGTACAATGTAATACAAGTGGTTCTCCCAGTAGGACCATCGGGGACCACAAAAAGATACATATAGAATATTATTCAAAGTTACAATATTTCAACATTGATTCCATTGTAAGATATTCATGTATGCATGTTTTTACTTCCAAGCATTTTATTTCAGTTTATATGTATGTACATGTTCGTGGGGCTAGTTTCCTGGATGGTTGGTGTATGGTAGCGTACTTCACCGGTCGGAGAGACGGGGACGTTAGAGAGTGGTATCAGGGCTAATGTTGTAGCATGAGCCTCTATGGGCCATGAAGAATCATCTAGCATAGGGAGGTTTTCCTCTGCCTAGCAGAAATGAGAGGAAATCTATGTATGACATAATTTTTTTGAAAATTTTTGTCGAAGGGTGGAAATCATCGAATGGCTTAGAATGAAGCCCATCTGATACGTCAGAGGACTTAGTCTAAAGATTTTCTAATGCATCGGATCACCTAAGAGGAAGGCCACCTGATGTGGACCATGGAACAAAAATTTTGAAAATTTTTCTAAGCATCAGACCATCGGATCATCAGAAGATTTAGTGGGAAGCTCCTCCTATGCATCGGATAGCATAGTTGGAGGGCCACCGGACAAGGGGCAGGAGGAAAGAATTTTTGAAAATTTTGTAATTGTGAGGCCATCAGCTCATTAGAAGACTCATTCTAAATCCCCTCCAATGCAGTGGACAGTTTAGTTGAAGGGTTGTCCAACACAGACCCGAGATAGGCGAAAATTAGCTGATGGGATAGTCGACACAGTGGCGGAAGAAAGATGATGAAAGTGCCGATACGTCGGCTCAGTTTAAGTTAAAGATCACCGAAACATTAGTGTAGTTAGAATGAAATACTTTTGATACCACCATTGGAGAAAATTAGTGGACGAGGCATCCAACGCAGTGGCGGTCGAAAGGAGAAGGAAGAAATTTTTCGCCGAATTTTTTCTAAGTGTTGAAATCATTGGCAGTCTTTAGATGAGGACCACTGAAATTTAGGTGGATATCACCTGAAGACCTCCAAAACATCGGCTCACTTAGTTGAAAGATCATCTGATATGGACCATTGGCTACGGTGTGAGATAGAGGAAGGGAGAGCCGACGGAGCGGCAGGATGAAAAGGAAGTGGATGTAGGCACCAATACGTCGGTGGAAAAGAGAGGAAATTAGTTGATTGAGCAACCAACACGGAAGAAGAAAGGAGAAAAGGATAACAAACAGTATTTCCATATATTTTTCTAAGTCTGGGAAAAATCAAAAAGTTTCTGTTGTCTTTTGGGAGAAGTTCTCTAGAGCTTCGTCGGAGTTGATCACTGATGTGGGGCCACAGTGTCGATGGAGAAATCCTGAAGGACGCTAAAATGTTGGGAGAGTTTAGTCGATCAGGTAGCGGATTTGGCGGTAGGAGAAAGAAGAATTTTTTCTGAAGCGTTAAAAGCATCGGACAATTTTAGCTGATGGAGCAACCGATGGGACGGCGGGCGACGAAAGAAAATTTTCTGAAAAATTTTCTAAGTATGAAAACGTCAGAAAAAGTTAGGTGATCGAACTGCTAAAACATGGAAGAAATATAGAGGATCAGACCACCGATGAGCATCAGAAAATTTTAGTTGATTGGACCGCCAACACATCAAAAAAATTTAGTTGATGGGACCGTCGATGAGTGCTGTAGAAAATTTGTTGTTTGGACCGCCGAAGTATTGAAACCTTAGTCAACTAAGGATCCGATATGTCAGAAAATTAGTTGGGAAGAGACTCGATTTGATGAATAAAAATTTGAGTTTTTAGTGGGATTTGTCAGTGAATTTCAGTGGTTTTTCAGTGAAAATTTCAGTAGTTTTAGGGATGAAAAGGAAGAAAAGAAAATTGTTGTTTGGGAAAAATTGTCATTTTATGATTTTTTCTAGGAGAAGGTAAGTGATTCTGATTTATATCAATGTTATGCATCTAACAGCTGTGTTACTAACACATTTGCAAAATCATAGACACCTTCAACGGTAGTATTCCAGATAGCGCAATTTGGTAAGTAAGTGGTGGTTCATCCATGAAAACCCATGATGGATATGATGCTCGGGATTCCTACGAGCGTGCGAGAGATGCCATGGGAGAAAATGTCTGTAATGGAAATGATGACATAGAGTCTAATGGAAGGAGATTCCAAGAGACACCGTCAGATGTTGTAGCCACCATGAGAAGCTTGATTAAATCCTAGGAAGAGCAGCATCAATTGAATGCTTCTATGTTGCAGAGTTTGATAGACTTGCAAAGAAAGATAGACTCTAGGAGGGGTATAGCAGGAACGAAAGGCAGTAAGAGTAGTACTAGGAAAAGGAGAAGGAATTCTAGTGGATCATCTGACTCTGAGGAATCCAGCAAGGATTCAAGCTCATCTTCTCATAAAATTAAAAGAAGGAGACACCCTAGGGATCACTGTTGGAATGAATTTAAGAAGGCTAAACCTCCTACATTTGATGGTGAAACAAAGACTGGACAAGAGGCTGAATCTTGGCTTCTTGGGATCAAGAAGTACTTTCAAGTTCAGGATTATTCAGGAAACATGAAGGCAAGAGTTTCCATATTCAATCTAAACTGAAGGGAATCCATTAGGTGGAAACACTTCTAGCAAGTAAAGAGGATCAGTGAAAGGAGACTTAAGTGGAAATAGTTCAAGAAGTATGTCAAGAAGAAATACCTTTTTGACAGGTATTATGATGACAAGATTAAGGAGTTCCATGAGCTGATATTGGGACAACAGACCATGGAAAAGTATGCAAATAAGTTCTTGGAACTGTTGAGGTATGTCAGGTACATCAAAGATCAAAAGGTGAAGGTCCAACATTTTCTGAGTGGATTGCTTTAGTCTTACAAAGACAGGATCAAGTTTTATGAACCTAGAACTCTTGAAGAAGCAATAAGGGAGGCTAAGTATTTCTATGAGCAAAGCAAAGGTAAACCCGATTACCATAAGGCATGGAAGGACAAGAAGAATGAGAAGTTTGACCAAAGAATGGAAGGTTTCAGACCTTCTAACTTCAGGAATCAGCAGAAGCAGCCATCCCAAGCTGTGAGTAAGCCAGTTGGAGTGATAGGAGAAAAGCCTAAAGATCCACAACATAATACAGGACTACTTCAATGTTGAAAATGTAGAGGACCCCACAAGTGCAGAAATTGTCCACTCGAGAATGAGAGTGCAAGACCAGCTTACAACATTCAAGAAGAAGAAACAGTGGGTCAAGTAGCAAGGGCAGTCCTTAGGATTTTTGCAGCACTGGAGGACCACCAGGTAGATCACCAGTCAACTGTGGTTGAAGTTCCAGGTAAGATTGTTGAGCAATCTATTTCTATTTTGATTGACCCTGGTTCTACTCACAATTACATTACTCCTAGAGTACTAGAGAATTGTTCTTTTAGGAAAGTAAAGCATATGAAATCTTGGTTAGTTCAGCTAGCCACTAGAACTAAGAGAAAAATTAGTCAAGTGGTAGAGAAATGTCCATTGATCATGAATGGGTTGGTCAGTTGTGTAGATCTGAATGTTCTACCACTTGGGTCCTACGATGTTCTCATTGGAATGGATTGGCTAGAAGCTCATAGGGTCAAGATTGACTATTAAAATAAGACTTTCGAATGCATGGATGAAGAAGGAAACCCAGTAGTTGTGAAAGGTATTCCAAAGGGGGTTTCAGTAAGGCAGGTTTCAACAATGCAGTTGAAGAAGTTATGTAGGAAGGGTTCCTAGTTGTATGCAGCTCATATATTGGAGGAAACAGGGGACGAAACTCTTAGGTTGGAGGACTATTAGGTGTTACAGTAATTCAAGGATGTGTTTCCTGCTGAGATTCTAGGGCTTCCTCCAAAGAGGGACATTGATTTCACAATTGAACTTGTGTTGAGAGAAGCACCAGTGTCCAAGACACCCTACAGGATGAGTACATCAAAGATGCTAGAGTTGAATATGCAACTACAAGATTTGTTGGAAAAGAAGTATATGTCACCAAGTGTGTCTCCTTGGGGAGCACCAATTTTGTTTGTAATGAAGAAAGATGGTACACTCAAGTTGTGTATTGATTACAAACAATTGAACAAGGTTACTGTGAAGAATAAATATCCTTTGCCTAGGATGATGACCTCTTTGATCAAATGATAGGATCAAAGGTATTTTCCAAGATTGAATTGAGGTCTAGTTACCATCAGGTGAGAATCAAGGATGAAGACATTCATAAGACATCCTTCAGAACAAGGTATGGACATTATGATTTTGCAGTGGTACCATTTCGTCTCACAAATGGACCATCTACATTTATGTGCCTTATGAACAGTGTCTTCAGCAGGTATTTGGACAAGTTTGTTCTTATTTTCCTTGATGACATTCTTATTTATTCTAAGAATAAAGAGGAGCATGAACAGAATTTGAGGTTGACATTACAATTGCTCAGTGAGCATCAGCTGTATGCAAAGCTGAGTAAGTGCGACTTCTATAGAGATAGAATTCAGTATTTGGGTCACATTATCTCAGAAGAGGGTATATCTGTGGACCCTGAAAAGATTGAAACGATTATGAATTGTCCTACTCTGAGAAATGTGACAGATGTAAGATCTTTTACGGGACTTGCAGGATACCACAGGAGATTCATTGAGGGATTCTCTAAAGTTGCACATGCCATCACATCTTTACAAAAGAAGGGGATAAAGTTTGAATGGACATCGAGGTGTGATGAAAGCTTCTAGCAGTTGAAAAATATTCTCACCACTGCACCATTATTGAAAGTTGTTGACCCAGAGAAAGACCTTGTGGTATGTACTGATGCATGCGAACAAGGGCTTGGGGGAGTCCTTATGCAAGACAACCACGTGATATGTTATGAGTCAAGAAAGCTGAAAGAGCATGAGAAGAACTATGCCACTCATGATCTAGAGCTTGCAGCCATAGTACATGCTCTCAAGATGTGGAGGCATTACTTGATGGGTAGAAGATTTGAGCTATGGATAGACCATTATGGTCTGAAGTATCTATTTGATCAACTTACTCTAAATGCTAGGCAAGCGAGATGGCTAGAGTTTTTATGTGAGTTTGATTTTGAAATCAAGCACATAAAGGGAAAATAGAATAAGGTAGCTGATGCACTCAGAAAAAAGGCACAAGAAATGCTATGGCATCTCTTAGTATTTGCAAATTGGATTTGAGGCATCAGATTGTTAATCATACTACCGGAGATGAATTGTATAAGCTAGTAAAAGACAAATTGCAGCAGCAAAGTCTTGAGAAGAGGTATGAGGGATATAAATTGGAAGAAGATGGAATTCTTACTTATAAAGGTAGAATTTATATTCCAAATGTAGCAGAGTTGAGGAGAGTTGTTTTGGATGAAATCCATCAAACTCCGTATTCTGGTCACCCAGGATACTAGAGGACGATTGCTACCACTAGAAAGAAGTAATTTTGGCCAGGAATGAAAAAGGATATGGCTGAATACATTTCAAGGTGCATGAAATGTCAACAAGTAAAGTTTGAGCATCAACACCCTGCAGGTGTGTTACAACCTTTTCCAGTTCCAGAATGGAAATGGGAAGTTACTTCCATGGATTTTATTACGGGATTGCTAATGACTTGGAGACAACATGATTCCATCATGGTTGTGGTTGACAAGTTGACAAAGGAAAAATATTTTATACTAGTTAAGTCTACGCACAAGACTGATGACATCACCAAGATATTCATGAAGGATATTTTCAAATTGCATGGATTGCCTAAGGCAATAGTCTCTGACTGAGATGTCAAGTTCACTTCCAATTTTTGGAAGGGGTTCTTTGTAGATTTGGATACGGAGCTAAACTTCAGAACTACATACCATCCTCAGAAAGATGGGAAAACAGAGAGAGTGAATCAGGTGCTTGAAGATATGCTTCGCATGTACGTGATGGACAAACCAACAAAGTGGGAAGATTACTTGCACTTGGTAGAGTTTGCTTATAACAATGGGCAGCAGGCATCCTTGGGGATGAGCCCGTATGATGCTTTTTATGGAAGAAGGTGTAGGACACCAGTGAATTGGGATAATCCAGTGAACAGGGTTGTGCTTGGTCTAGAATTGCTTAAGGAAATGGAGCAAGAGGTTGTATAGATCAGGCAGAATCTGAAAGCCACACAGGATAGACAGAAAAGATATGCAGACAAGCATAGGATGAATAGGGAGTTCAGTGTTGGGGATCATGTTTACCTCAGAGTGAGGGCAAGGAAGAGTTCCTTGAAGCTTGGAAGTTGTGCCAAGCTGTCACCAATATATTGTGGGCCGTTTGAAGTGCTTGGAACAATAGGGCCAGTTGCATATAGACTTGCATTGCCTGCTAGCACTAGAGCTCTTAATGTTTTTCATGTTTCTTTACTTAATAGATATGTACATGATCCTAGCCATGTGATAAATTGGGATGTGATTTAGGTGGAACCCAAGGGAGAGTTCCAAATCAATCCAATGTGCATCCTTGACAGGAAGGTCACAATGCTCCGGAACCAGGCCATAGGGTAGGTAAAGGTGTAATGGGAGCACTACAGACCTGAAGAGGCTACGTGGGAGCTGGAGGATGCCATACGATTGGCACATCCATTTTTGTTCACTTTTGCAGAACACTAAGGCGGTACCAGTGTAGCATTTTACTCAAATTTTGTAAAGCACTGAGGACAGTGCTATTGAAGGGGGAGGGGAATGTAACACCCTGGTTTTGACCCCATTTGCATTAAATGTATATGATGTATATATTGTAATGAATCATGGTGTGGAGCTAAAGGCAAAATCCCCACCATCAATTTGGTTATGTTATGTTTCGGCGATTGGAATCTTTGTCGATGGTATATCATGATATACGGCACATATTAGCTTTGGCATCATATAAGTATGCATTTTAATTAAATGAACCCCAACCATCTATGTCAATGCAACCATATTGAAAAGGGCATGATTTTCCTAAGGATAAGGGGGTGGGGGGGGAATGATAGACCTTGAGCCTATGGGTAAAATCCATGTGTCAACCACCCATTTAAAAATTTTGATTGTTAGATGGGGGCAGTTATTGCTGGGTAGTGGTGGGTGGCAGGCTTTCCCACATGTACACTCTACCAGCAGACTCCACCACTTCACATGGGTATGGAAAACATCAGGGGATTCTTCCACTCTCAATACTCTCTGATTGTTTTCGTTCATCGCCACGCATAGGCGAGAAGATTTCCCATTCTTCCACAGAGAGAGGTTCTATTTTTCTCACACACAGGATTCTTCATTGTTTTTCTCGTGCAGCAAGTCGAAGAGCCATTTTCTGTCACCACGATTTCCCTGTGAAGGGCCATTCATGATTTTCTGTTGTGTGTGTATTTTTTCTTACCGATTTGTGGTCTATGAATACATTTTTCTCCTATCCATGCGGAGAGTCTATTTTCTTTTCCAACTCTGGGTTGTGCATTTCCTATCCTTCATTGTTGAGACAGGGACCATTGTCTTCCCCATGTTTTTTATTGGCTATGGTTTCCATTACGTCTTGGAGCTACTGTAGGTTATTATTGAGTCGTTTTGGCAATGATAGGGCCAAGAACGACTTAGGATTTGTTTTATCCTATCCAAGCTGTGAATTGCTTATTTGGTTGTGTGCATCTAGTGGTTGGTATTCATATTGTGTTGGAGTGGGGATGAGGGCTTGGTTTGCTTGATAAACCTAGTGTGTTTGGGAACCACACAGACAGAGCTAAAGGGATGGCTTTCTTCTCCACAACCCCTGAATAGCACTGGAAGGGAGGTCAATGCCTGAGGAACTGTGTAGTAGAGAAGGGACTGATTTCATTGTGTTGGGTGTGTGTTGGTGTCCTAGAAGTCAGGCTAGTTCTGGTGTAGTTGTCCTTAGCTCTTTAGTGGGATCACCAGCGTAGAATTCAGCCTTTCCTAGTTCCTTCATGGCCTCATAAACCCAATTGTATTGGCTTGGATGATTTGTTGTTGACCTGATAAACCCAATTGTGTTGGCTTGGATGTTTTGTGTATCCTTGGCTATGTGTAAGCCTGCTTGTTACTTATTCCTTGGGGAATAATGCCTAGCTCAGGGATGGCAGCGTTGCTGAGAGATTAAGGAGAATGTTGGCCTATGGTTGTGTGGAATGTTGCAGTGATGCAGCTGGTTATGGGATGAGTTCTTTATAAGATAAGTATTCTTGACCATTTCGTTTCTGCAATCATATTTACTATTAATGAATTATAATGAACATGTTGATTGGTTGAATGTATGGTTTGCTTTCATTGTAATATAATCATGTATGCATTTTTTTACTTCCAAGCATTTTATTTCAGTTTATATGTATGTACATGTTCATGGGGCTAGTTTCCCGGATGGTTGTGTATGGCAGCATCCTCTTCGCTGGTCGAAGGTACAGGGACGTTACACTTGGGTTCTCTACACACCTGAGGGTCAACTAGTGTCTTCAGTAGGTGTATAACTCTGACCATATTCAAATAATGTTGTTGAATATAGTGTCGTGATTGAAATATTATGAAATGTCATTTTGAATGGAATTCAATATATTGAAGTTCTCCTGGACTTGCAGTTAGTCGTGTCACAATTGAATTGCATGTACTTTTAATCCCATACACACGAGTATCGGATTAAAATTTGCATACAACAATAAAAAGGTGTTTTTAGGGATAAACTTGGAAACATAAAAGTATAATATCATTCAATGGGGTCTAAAAAGTCTACAGAGGGATAGGGAAGGCCATAAACATGTGATTAACCATGTGTGGTAAAAACAACTATAACAGATTCCCCCTAATGTGTGAGTTCAGAGGGGTAACATGATGGACGAAATACATTATAAAATCCATCCCAGAAGTGGAGTGATGAAGAACCAGGTGGAAGAAACAACCATCCATCAGTATAGTACAATAATAAATCCCTGCCTGTGACTACAAATACATATAACAGTCCCGTATACATAAGAGTACAATGGCCATGAATAGGCATGATATAAAAAATGTGACATGTGTGGTCATCTCCACGTACAATATATAATAGATCAGAATATCCATGATGAAGATATACAATGGATCAAGATCTCCATAGAAGCTTAAGATATACGATGGATCAAGATATCCATAATGGCTAAAGATATCTGACATACACTGGATTCAAATCACAAGAGCTGGAATCTCATGAACACTAGCATGATCAAGGAGGTAGCATATGTGGAATTCCACCAAGCTAGAAAGTATTCTACACAAACCACTACAAGTACATGTCCTACTATGCGTATAGAGTTGTTGAAGTCGAACATAGTATTCCATTTTCTAATTACCAGTCATTGATGTATACCGTTAACAAGCATGAGATCACCCACCGATAAGTCGATGGGATGGAATCCACTGGAAGGAAGGAATTAAGACATCCCCCATCAACCAACACAAGGTACTCAACAATGTTGTATAATGTAGAATAACTCGAACAAGATGTGCATGAACCAATAACAGTACCAGGAATGTTCGACATGCAAAGTCAAGACAATTGTGGAATGGCTAGCTGAGGGATTCCTTTGAACAAGAGCATAAAGGAAAATGGTGATTGAAGGTATGAAGCATGGACTTGATATGAAAACTGGGACATCTTTGTGACACAGGAGGCATCAACAGAGGCTCCATAGGGACTGGAATGTTAACCACTCAGTGGAGATAAACTTAGAGGAACAAGTACAACTCCTAAATTCAAACTAATAACCCAACAAACAGATGTGATATACAATGCTCTATTTGAAGGATACATGAATCGAATGCTTCCAAAGATAACATCTTTTCCTGTCCATCTTTTTGGTTTTTTTAATTTCTTGGACTTTTTTCAGATATTTTGAAAAGATTGAAAAAGAATAAAAGTTCTTTATAGTTAAAAATATAGGAGGAGACAAGTGTTAGGTGATAAGCAAACTAGTTCAAAGCAATGGAACATACCTATGCTTAATGGAAGGAAACATGTGTAGGATAATGACACTTGGGGGAAGGTCGCCTCCCAGTAAAAAATGGCGAATTAAGCTGCAAAATCTATGTAAAAAGGCTCTTGTTGGCTAGACATGAGACAATATCAAGCTATATGGCTGATAATCAAAGTTAGGAAAGCTGGCATAAGGCTCAATAAGGAAATAAAAACTCATGATAATGCAATTACAACTTGACATATACAAGGCAGTCCCAGGCAAATTTCCAGCATAAAGTTCAAGAGGAGTATGAAGATCTTTCTCAATGTCATGGTTGGACTAAAAAGGGACTCCCACAACTTAAAGGAGGCATCTCAGCTTGGGCACCAAATGAAAAAAAGGATCTAACTAGGGAATCGATGTATGGGAAATCTCTACCATTCACAGAATACCACTTCTAACAACAGCATGAAGGTTCCTGGATATCGTGGAATGGGTTCGTACCTAAGGTTAAAATGAAATGGTCATAAGGTCATGAAAAATGAAAGCGGATGTGAAATCCTAACATATATCTAATTTTAGACATGATACATGTAACTGGCATGAATGGGTCAAATCCTTAGAGAGAGAGTGTATAGAAAATGAACCCTACATGACAATGATATTAGTCCAAAAAAACTAGAAATAGTTAGTAAAAAGTCCAAAATATAGGACACAAGGAAGAATAATCATGAAAATTGCATCCAAAGGAAATAGTGTGGTGGATGATGGGACATCAAAAGGAATTTAAAGTGTAGACCCAACGTTCACGTATCCACTACCACCCTTGTGAGGGTGAACACTGGTGTTGAGACCGGATGAAGGGAGTAATATGACCACTCTCAAATCCATAAACAAGGTAAGGGGATGTATTTCCCCCCAGTCCAACACCATGGTCAATACTAGCAACAAGGACAGGTGACAAGATACCAGGCATGCCAAAAATAAAAGGATCTGAACTCAAGAGAAATAAAATATACTCATGTAAGCACGATCCCAAAATCCAATTAGTGTACGAAGAGCACACTCCTAAGAAAATCTAAAGCCAAAATACAAGCAAACCAAGGGGAGGATATGTGAGCTCCCAAATGCAGTAAGTACATCTTACCTAAGAGAGGCTTGGGACTCTCATACACTACAAGCAGAGGTATGTAACCAATAATAGTGGCCCTCAACTTCAACGCATAATGCGTCTGTTTTTTCCGACCCCTACCTAGCCAAAATACCTACATAATAACCTTTGCAAGTACCCCCTGCGATACCTAGGTAAGGAAACTAAGGTCACCCAAATATAACCATTGCTCAGGAAGAAAGTCACAGGCGAGATCTGCTATATGGGTAGGGTAGCAAAGCCTGAAAATCAAAAGATCCCCCAGATATGAATACGATCCTAGAAATATCTTCGACACTCATAGAAAGTGACTAGGGGTCATCCCAATCATAATCATGTGCGTTTCCTTGTGCTTAACTCCTATGTAAGAGGAGCATCCTGAGAAACACTAATTATACCAAGGATTTCACTATCACACTTGGAAAAACACCTACTTGTTTTGTTTAGTGGTCTTGGAGAATTGACTCACAATGAACTATTCCAAGACCCTAAAACCTATTCTTGTTGATGCACCCTAGAAAAGAAAAGAGTGTAATTCATTTTTTTAAGCATTTATTTTGTTTTGGTGTGATTACTCAAAGGGTAATGGTCATGCAACTTATGAAGTTATGCCTCAGCAATAAAGTAAATATGCACACCTAACAAGAAATGCTAAGTGCAATCTTGTAGAATGAAGAATAGTGTATGCCACTACATGAGATGCATAAAAAAACATTCCTTTCCAAATTCCAATGCAATCCTTCCTATATGAAATCCTAAACACAACTCTCATCCAAGCAATCCAATGCAAGTACCTCCTCAAATCCATATCTAAGATGCAACTATTTTGTGTTTTTAATATAAAATAATGAAAATGCAATAAAATCCATTTAAAAAATCTCAGTCTTTGCAGCAAGTATAAAACACAATCCCAGCGAGACACCAAGACAAAAAGAGTAATGCACTAATGAAAAAACAAAAAAGGAAATAAATTACTAGAACTACTTTCAAAGAAAAATCAATGAAAAAGCGGTCTTTGGTCATAAAGGAAGTAGACAAAAGACAATATTGGTATCCAGGAGGACCCAACCACACCCACAACCCACCCAGCGAATTCCCACATCAAAATCAACAAAAATGTGAGGATGTAGGCAAATGTATGCAAAAAACCTGCCTATGTACGTGGCTATATAGGCAGAAATCACGTGTACACGCAGCTATATAGGACAAACCCATGTATACCAATAAAAAGGTGGCAGAAAGCAAGTCAAGATCAAACTACTCAATGGGACTGTCAATGAATGAAAAATCTATAAAATGCGACACAGAAACAAGGAGAAACGGGGATAAATAGACAACAAGTCAAGCCCATTGTACCCCCAACCCCAAATAAAAATAAGAAACCTCCCCAGTGGAGTCTCCAATTCTATTACAGAGAGAAACTTCCTATGTCTTGGGGTGTACAACAATAGACAGATAGCCATAAGAAATCAATCTCTTCCCAATATGCAAGAGAAACTAAACATCTAACACTAAGGGATCTCGAATCGTACCTTATTCTGGACGGTTGAAGTAGATCCGCGTTGAGCTTTTTCCAATCCCTCTTACACTAGCAATTTTCTCTCAACAACAGCAAACAAGACAAGCATGCTGTATAATATGATGTTATATCTACTCTACAATATATAATCAACAATGTATAAGCAATTAAACATATCCATGTATTCAATATTCATTCAAATGCACATTATTGGACAGGAAAATATATTTCTATTAATCAAATCAGATATTACACAAGTGACAACCTCTATTAGGATGCCTGCAAACTAGAGAAACCGAGTCCTCCACCTGGGCCTCCACCCCCTCAATCATCCATCTTTCGATAGTAAGCTCACAAGAAAAGGCAAGCTTTGGAAGAACACAAAGTGCTCCAAAGTGACAAAGGGATGTAAACTCAAGTATATGCAAGCTATGGAAACAATGGACTATACTTTCGTTGCTCTACAGTTCCTCCTCTTTAGTGTATCCAAGGGGTTCCTTATATAACACTCCAAATGGGTAATGGAGGGACAAATCCCAGCGATCTCGAGGCATATGGAAGGCCAAGGTTCAAGTGGTTTGGACAGACATGAAGGAAAACTCCAAAAATATTTGGATTTATGCACACATTCCGATGTATGCGGATTTGAGGTAAAAATTCATGTGTACACGTGATTATGCCATTAAAAGTCATGTATAGCAATAAACAAGTGTTTTTAGGGATGAAATTGGAAACATCGAAGTATAATATCAGTCCATGGGGTGTAAAGAGTCTGTGGAGGGATAGGGAAGGCCATAAACATGTGATCAACCATGTGTGGTAAAATCATCTATAACAAATAATATAGCATGGAAGCAGTAAAAGCAATGATCCATGTTCAAGATATAACCATGCATTTATGGGATGAAGAAGCAAAGACCACAGTTTATGTTTAGAAAAAATTATCCCACACTGCACTTGGAATAAAAACTCTGAAAGAGATGTTTATTCTTTAGAATCCTGAAGTCATCCACATTAATATAATTGGTTTTCATATTTACCTACATGTTCCCAAAGATAAAATATCAAAGTTGGACCCCTCAAGAAAGAATGGAATATTTTTTGGATATAGTGATAAGTCGAATTGTCAAAACCCCAAATTTTCCAAAAATAATTTTTTTTCTTTTTAAATACATATAATATCATTAAAAACAGTCAGTAACTGTTTGACTAGTTTTATGTTACTAGAAATATAATAGAAATGATATTTTGATTATATTTATCATTTAATAATAGTTTCTTTTCAGTTACTGATTGTTTTCTGTTTGCGACCACAAGGTGGAAATGTCATGAAAGACTGGGCTTACTTAGCTTCCGAGCTAACGCAGCAGTTTTCCTTCTCTTACAGATATACAGGTAAGATGTTCGGTTCGCTACTAACAAATCTCTAAAGTATTTGAAAACGATTCGCTGTACAAACTTTACTCCATAAAAGTATATACATGTGACTTAGATTTATCAAGCTTATAAAGGTAAAGCTTTAACTATGATTTCTTTTAAGATCTTACTGATAGAGAAAAGAATTCTACTAGTAAAGATGGGAACTAAATCTCTGTCAAGAAAGTAGGAATTAATATTTCTACGGAGTATGACACCATTGGATGATCATACTATAAGCAAGTGTAAAATGTACTAATCTTTCTTTATTAGTACAATAAGTAAAGCGTGGTTACAACATCAAGATTTTTTTTTATTTGTTCATAATTTCTGCATCCTGCCATGATTGAATTTGCACTGTATTTGTGTAATGATAAGGAGGTTTAAAATATCAAGCTTGTATTTCTCTTTCATCAAGAATTAAAGCGGTTTACCACTTGATATAAGTAACTTTTAAAGTTTTCCTTTAGTATTTAAAAATCTATATTGATTAGAATATTATTTCTACTCTAAGTCATAGATTTGCTGGTGAACTTACAGATCATTCTCACACTCATTATGCTCAAATACTATTCTCGATATTCATAACTATACTATCAAACCAAGAATGCTAATTTACCCGAATTACCTATCAAATACTACTTATAATATCGTTTGTATGCTTCCAGCTTGTGATTTACAAAAGATTAAATGTCACATAATGATTTTATAATTATTAGAAGGATTGTTAGTTTACAAGCAAAGAAGGTTCATAAGGTTAAGAGTAGAATCATCATCATGATCAATTGATCATTTCATATGAATTATTACAATTCTAAAAACTTTATATTATTATTCCCTTTACTTCAATTGTGAACTAGGGCAATAGATAATATAGAAAAACAAAAGGTTTATAAACAAACTATGCTATGGTAATATTAATTACTCCTTGCTCACAAATCATTAACAATATTACAACTCTTCATACCTAAGGTATGAGATCAACGATATAACCAATTTATAAGTTACAACGTTTTCTAAACATTAATCTAATTTTCCGCTCATAATTATATATGAGTCCAAATATGAACCAATTCGATAATATAATATTTTGTAAACATTAAACTAATGTTTACAAGGTTGTTTTTATGATGTAGGTGGTTGACTATGTTATAATGAACCTTCTGGACTCTCCACATTATGATTTGGGTTGTGCAAACCCTTGGCGATCTTATCGTGGAACTATATTGTTCCTACCCACTATATGTTAAAAATTAAAAGGGCTACATGGTCTCCCCTCCACCATGCATTGGCGTTTAAAAAGGTTGACTTCAACCCTAATCGTCATTTCCCCACTGCCTTAGGGCCTCCGGCCGCTCTGCAAAACCTCATGGTTCGTTACGCATACTCGCACTGTCTACTATCAGTACTTATGTTGATTCAGCTCTTTGTGGCTCATCTTCAACATTGTGAGGGAGATTACTGTACTGAAAATTGTTTATTGCTGAATAGTGTTGATTTTCGTAGGGTTTCTCCCTTGGCATCCTTTGCCCGAACTCTTCACTGTGTAAGTGGTTGCCTCAACTTAACACTGTAAAACGTCCTCCATAGTGAGTGGTACCTCTTTTGCTCCAACGAGCTCATTCATCTCTGCAGCGAATGAAGGGTTTACCCTTCCTCCTATTCATGGTTTCCTTTCTGTTCTTTAGCGGCCACAATTCCAACCGGCGTTTAGGTAATTTACAGGGTTTTCCCTCATTTTTCTTTTCAATTAAAAGTTTAAGCAAACAACATTTTAGTAAAGTTTTAACAATGTTTTTCTCTTTCAATACAGAGTTAGACATCTCCTCTCGGTGTGGAAGGAGTGAGACTCAACAGCGAGCTTCTCTCGGTAAGCCTGGTTTTTACCCATGGCGTTCCCTTCCTTGCTGGTCCTTTAGGGTAGTCAAGGGTTTGTCTTCAAGGTGTTCATCCCTCACGGTTACCTGGGTTCAGTTAATGGACCTGAATGCTATTAAAAGAGTTTCAACTCTTCGATTAGTAATCGGGTCTTGGCTGAAGCCGAGACTGTGGGTTTTGGGGTCTTTGTTTGAGTACTGTGTAACACATTCATATAAATAACTGTTGTACTGGATTTAATCCTTATTTTGTAAATTTTTTGGTATCCATGAGGTGCCAAGGAGAAAAAACTCCATCCTCAGTACATACTTTTAATTTTTTTGTCAGGGTTTACCCTGAACTTGGAGCTATGCGCTATCCATGCTACTTTTCTTAAGTTAATATTATGTTACTTGTGCAGTTTTGAAACAATTATTGTTTAAACTTGGCTTAAAATCCTATCAATCCTCAATACTTTCGAATTCGGTGAATTTTGATAAGCACTTGTTTATTTCTCTGTAATTTATTCATAACATTTGCTAGTAGGGTTTTTACTACATTTTGATAACATACTAGGTAATTATTTTATAAATAGTTCTTATGGTTATACTTTGTAAAAATTTAAATGTTTTTAATGAAATTCTTTAGATTACTGACAAAGTAACCTTGAATACAGGTTTTATATTAACTTCTATTTATCAATAATAGATTAAATATTATTGTGTAATAGTTACCCTACCTGGAATTGTTTATTACCTGTACTGAAAGTTTTGTTTTAATTTCTCTTATATGTATAAAAAGAAATAATAAAAATTGTTCTTTGTTTGTAAAAAAAAAAACCTATTATTAATGTATTTTCATTACTTATTATTATTTATATAGCACTTCTGAAATTTCAAAGGTTTCCAGTTATGCTTTAAATATTATAATTAAGCTCTAAGTCGAGCACTTTATTAGATGCTTACTATAGATTATACACTTAAAGTTTTTACTTTTAATACTTCTTTTATAAAGTTTCTATACATAAATATATATATAACTCATATAATACTACTTAGATTATATCTCATATACTTATATATATAATAACATTCATTTACCATCTTAGAAAATAGGATAACCGCTCTGTACTCTATTTGAGCTTAGTCAAAAATAAAAGAAAGATTTAGTAAATAAGAGACTACATCATTAACCATACATACTGACTAACACAACTAGGTTTTAAACTGTGTAGAGTCTAAACAATATTTTTATTACTCCTACTAACAGTGTTGTCTTTCCAGCATATAGAAGTTAGATTCTTTCAAACTGGAAGAAAACAATTATAAGTTTTAAATAGCAGGTATACTTAATCTATCTTTTCTTTAGTGTAAATAATACATTCTTCTATCTATTCTTTACAAATAATAGAAATACTGAGAATAAACTACTGTACGAATGAAAAGTTTTATCAATAAACTTTAACTACTGTTAGTAAGACTATATTCCTTCTGAGATAAGTAAAGAAACAATCTACTATTCTATAATCTCATCATACATCTTTTATAATTACACCCCTCTGCTAGAGTACGGTCTGGTAAACCCAGATGTCGAAAAAAACAGTGGGTCTTTATTCTTCATCAACGGATTCAATCACTGATAAACTAAAAAATTCACACCACTAAACCAACTAAATCTTTTGTTATATGATACAAGCATAACATTCATCCATTCACATTTATTAAAACAAAAATAGTTAAGTGACAGAACCTGCTTAAGCTTGGGACAACAACAACAATGGGAGGCCGTTCCTCCCTACCAACTCCTAGAGAGCACTCAAACGGCGACTCCTCAGGACCCCCGAGCTTGCTATGGTCTCCCTGGTTGGAACTAGGTGCAGCAATAGTGAGATACTAGTCTTCAAACTTAGTATTAGTCCAGAACTTATCAGTAGTTCTCCTAGCTAACAAGCTGTAATAACCAAGTTACTACAGCATTCCTCTCAGAACAACTTCCTTACCGTTTTTCCCTCTTTCCTCAATGAATTTCCTGAATAACATTCACCGGAATGAATTCTCTCTAGAAAAATATCTGAGCAGCCTCAGCTCTCTTCACTGATTACTTTTAAAAGATTGCCTAGGTCTTTTTGGGTTAGTTGTCATTTAATGAGCCACCTGCTCTAATCCCACTTTCTTGGGGGATCATGACCCCAAATACAGGGAAGTTTCCACCTACAACTTAGGAAGTGTTTGAGGATGCTACCACTTGTCTTTTTCCCTCCACCTAGTTCCATCCACCAGTTTGACCCATAACCTCTTTTTAATAGCTCTCCCATGCTATTGTCTCCATAATTTATTTTTTAATAATAAAATATTCTGAATTACATTCCACTTCTATTGACTCTGCTAAGTCATCAGTTCCTACTTCGCATTAAATTTAACATAATGTCTCAGGAATATAATTAAAACAATTAACATTATTTTATAAAATTGGGGTATGTGACATACACACCCCCTTAAAATGTAACATTGTCCTCGATGTTACTTATTCTTCATCCTCTACAACCTCCTGGAATAGATTCGGGTATGCTTCCTGCATCTTACTTTCCAGTTCCTAGGTAGCTTCTTCAGGACTAAGGTGCTTCCATTGCACCTTCAGCTGTCCAATTGTGCGGTTCTATAGAGTAATTTCCCTCTTCTCGAGGATACAGTCCAGTTCCACCAGAACTTCTCCTTCTGGTTCCACCTGTACAACATTCCAATCAATCACATAAGTAGCATCATGAACATACTTTTTCAGAACAGAAATATGAAAGACATTAGGCACTTTTAAGTTAGGTGGTAACGCTAGCTGATATGCGACTTGACCAATTCTGGATAGAATTTCAAATGGACCACAGTAATGTGGTGCTAGCTTTGCACAACTCCCCAGTCTTAGAGAGATTTTCTTTGGTCTTACCTTTATAAATACATGTTCACCTACCTGGAACTCTTTGGGAGTTCTTTTCAAATCGGCTTGGCTCTTTTGTCGATCCTGTGCCACCTTCAAATTTTCTTGCACTTGTTTCACAATCTGTTCCATTTCCTTTAATAATTCTGGTCCTAACACTAATATATCTAGGGTATTATTCTAGGAGATAGGAGTGTTACATTTACGCCCATACAGAATTTCAAATGGACTGAACTTAGCTGATAACTGATAGTTGTTATTTTATGCAAACTCAGCTAAATGCAAGTAGTCTTCCCACTTACCTGGCTGATATTTAACATACATCCTTAACAAATCTTCCAACACCTGATTCACTCTTTCTATCTGTCCATCTGTCTGAGGGTGGAAAGAGGTACTGAAATTTAGTGTTGTATTCAATCCCTTAAACAAGGATTTCCAGAAATTCCCTGTGAATTTAGGATCCCTGTCTGAATTGATAACCTTCGGTACACCATGTAAGCGAAAAATCTGCTTTAAGAATATGTCAACTATATTGGCAGCTTTGTAAGTAGTTTTAATAGGAATGAAATGTGCTGCTTTACTTAACTTGTCAACCACCACCATGATTGAATCATTCTGATTCTGATTTCTAGGTAATCCAGTAATGAAATCCAAGCTGATTACTTCCCATTTCCAACTAGGAATAGGCAAAGGTTGTAGTAAACCAGCTGGATGTTGGTGTTCAGTTTTCACTTGCTGACAATCCAAACATCTAGCTATGTATTCAGCTACTTCAAATTTCATATTAGGCCAGAAATATTCTTTTCTTAACATGGTGACAGTCTTTTGGTATCCTGGATGTCCTGAGTAAGGTGTTTTATGAACTTCATCCAGAATCAACAATTTAACCTTAGGCACATTAGGCACATACAGTTTATCCTTAAACAATAAAAATCCATCTTTATTTAGACTATAACCTTTTATTAAGCTTTCTGTAGGTTCTTCTTTAGCTGTAACTTGTAATTTTTTATAAATTTCATCATGTTTTACCCCTTCTGTAAGCTGTTCATTTAAATCAGAAGCATAAGTGCTGATTGCCGCTGTAAAATTCAGCTTTGCATTTCTGCTCAAAGCATCAACCAACTTATTTTCTTTTCCTTTTATGTGTTGAATTTCGAAATCATATTCACTCAAGAAGGATAACCACCTTGATTGTCTTGCATTTAAGTTGGGCTGATCTAAAAGGTATTTCAGACCTTTATTATCAATCATTAAAATAAACTTTCTGCCTATTAACTAGTGTCGCCACATTTTTAAAGCATGTATAATAGCAGCAAGTTCTAAATCATAAGTTGCATAATTCTTTTCATGGATCTTTAACTTTCTGGACTCATAGGCAATGACATGCCCATCTTGAGTCAGCACACCGCCTAAACCATCATTACAAGCATCGGTGCATACCACAAAATCCTTATTAGGATCTTCTATTCTTAGAATAGGCACAGTTGTTAATAAGGTTTTTAATTTTTTAAAACTTTCTTCACATTTTAAGTTTCAATCAAATTTCTTGCCTTTCTTTTGCAAGGAAGTGATTGGATTAGCTATTTTTTAAAAGCCTTCAATGAATCTCTGGTAATAACTGGTAATTCCCATGAATGACCTAACATCTGTAACGTCTTTTGGAACTGGCCAATCTTCAATTGCCCAAATATTTTCAGGATCAACTGAAATCCCTTCCTTAGTCACTACGTGACCTAAGTACTGGATTTCATCCTTAAAGAAATCACACTTGCTGAACTTCGCAAAGAGCTGTTGCTCTCGCAGCTCTTGTAAAACTATCCGTAAGTGTTCCTTATGTTCCACTTCATTTTTAGAATAAATTAAGATGTCATCGATAAACACGACAACAAATTTATCTAGGTATTTATGCATTATATTATTCATTAGGCACATAAAGACAGCTGGGGCGTTGGTAAGCCCAAATGGCATTATGACAAATTTGTAATGTCCATACCTTGTTCTAAAGGTTGTCTTGAAAATGTCCTCATCTTTGATTCTTACCTGATGATATCCTGATCTCAGGTCTATCTTTGAGAACACCATGGCTCCACGCAGCTGATCAAATAGATCATCTATGCGGGGCAATGGATATCTGTTTTTAATTGTCATCTTATTTAGTTGACGGCAATCTATGCATAGTCGCATAGTTCCGTCTTTCTTTTTGACAAAGATGACCAGTGCTCCCCAAGGGGACACACTAGGTCGAATGTAATCCTTATCTATTAAATCTTTTAACTGTGATTTTAATTCATTAAGTTCTAAAATATTCATATGATACGGAGCTTTCGAGATAGGTATAGCACCTGGTACCAGCTCAATAGTGAAATCCAGTTCCCTCCTGGGAGGTAATCCTGGAATTTCCTCCGGAAAAACATCAGTAAATTCGTTTAAAACAGGAATATCCTCTATTTTTAACTTATCTTTTTCAGATTTACTTGCCTCATCTGTAATAGTTACAGCATAGGCTTTGCACCCTTTTCTAACTGCTCTTTTAAGTTGTAAGGCAGAAATCTGCTTGATCACAGTTTTCCTAGGAATACCTTTAACTATTACTGGTTGTTCATTATTATTTACACATGTAAAGGTTTTATCAAAATAGTTTAAAACTACCTTGTGCTGCTCTAACCAATCCATACCAATCAATAAGTCATACGAGCCAAGTGGCAGAATATTAAGCTTAACTGTAGTTTTTAAATCATTCATAAGTAAGGCACATTCTTTCACATAACATGTTACTTTCCTTTTTGCCCCGGTGGCTAATTGAACTAACCAGGAACTATCAAACTTTTCAACAGTCAGTTTACACTTTTCCACTATTTGAGGTGAAATGTAACTAAGACTAGCTCCTGGATCAATTAAAATGGTTACAACGGTTTGGTTAACCATACCTTCCACTTCCACCATGGAAGTCTGATAATCTGCTTGGCGGTTCTCCAATGTTGCATTTATTCTGGGCATAGTCCTTGCAAATTCTCCAACAGTCATTTCACCCTGCATAGTGTGAATATTGCTATTCAATTTTTTCCGATTTGGGCAGACCGAGGCATAGTGCGGTCCATTGCACTCCCAACACTTAGCAGGCTCCTTTCGCTCAAAAGTCTTAGTGAAGTTCCCATGATTGTTTGCAGCTTCCTTGCCTTTAAAGTTACTAGAATTATTAGAATTATTAGAAGCACCATTTCTATTTCCCTGGAAGTTCTTACTGTTAAAATAATTTATGTTCTTATTATTCTTGAAATTTTTCTGGGGTACAAATTCCTTTTTCTTGAACTCAGGCTGATTACTGTTCTTTTTAGCCTTCCAGTTGGCTATACCTTCTTTCCTTTTGTTCTGTTCAAAACAGAAATTAGCCTTCCGCATGGCTTCTTCTAGAGTCTTAGGGTTATCATACTCGATTCTATCCTTGATATGATATGGCAGACAGTTGAGAAACCCCTGTACTTTAGGTTTCTCGTCGACTAAATAAGGTACATACCTCAACAAGATTAAGAATTTACTGTTTAGATCCTTCATAGTCATGGATCCTAACTTTAATTCGTAAAATTCTTTAGCTCTTTCTTCATAATAATGTTCGGACAGAAATTTCTTCTTGAAGTACCTTTTAAAGGTACTCCAATTGACTTCTTTTTCTTTGATTCCCTTGACTCTTTTCAGATCTTGCCACCATATATCTACTTTTTCAGAGAGATTATAGATGGCCATTCTTGCCTTCAGCTGATTTGAATAATTGTATATCTGGAAATACTTCCTCATCCCGGATAACTAGGATTCTGCTTCTTCCCCTTTTTTGGTCTCTCCGTTAAAAGTTGAGGGTTTTATTTTTTTAAACTCCCCGGAAATCTCTTCATATGGCCTATACTTCTTCTTTCTATTATACAACTCAGCCTCACTACTGTCACTAGTAGTGTAATACCTTTGTTGTTCCCTGAACCCTTCAGACGATGAACTGATTTTAGCCTTAGCCAGCTTCATCTTTTTAGATTCTTTTTTATGGCTAGCTTCCTCAGATTCGGATCTTTTACTCCTCCCTTCAGTCTGAAATTTTTCCATCAAAATTTTATTCAACTCTTCTTGAGTCTTCAAAATCCTTTCATTGTCCTTCTTGACTGATTCCATTTCAGTCTTCAATACCTTGATAGTCTGCATTAGCTCTGAGGAGTGAGCAGTTACCTCCTCTAACACAGGTTCTCTGGACATTTGTCTTGTCTCGATGTTTGGAGACTCCTCCCCAGCATATTCTCCTAGCTTCTCCATACTGGCCTGTTAGATTCAAAAAAAAAGAAATTTTATGTTCTTTTCATAAAACAAAATACTGGTTAGTATATTACTTTTACTGTTCTATGGAAACTAGTTGGGCTGCATTAAGGCCTAGTATTTGAACCATGCTTTGATACCACATGTCAAAACCCCAAATTTTCCAAAAATAAATTTTGTTTTTTTAAATACATATAATATCATTAAAAACAGTCAGTAACTGTTTGACTAGTTTTATGTTACTAGAAATATAACAGAAATGATCTTTTGATTATATTTATCATTTAAGAATAGTTTCTTTTCAGTTACTGATTGTTTTCTGTTTGCGACCACAAGGTGGAAATGTCATGAAAGAATGGGCTTACTTAGCTTCCGAGCTAACGCAACAGTTTTCCTTCTCTTACAGATATACAGGTAAGATGTTTGGGTCGCTGCTAACAAATCTCTAAAGTATTTGAAAATGATTCACTGTACAAACTTTACTCCGTAAAAGTATATACATGGGAGTCAGATTTATCAGGATTATAAAGGTAAAGCTTTAACTATGATTTCTTTTAAGATCTTACTGATAGAGAAAAGAATTCTACTAGTAAAGATGGCAGCTAAATCTCTGTCAAGAAAGCAGGAATTAATATTTCTATGGAGTACGACACCATTGGATGTTCATACTGTAAGCAAGTGTAAAATGTATTAATCTTTCTTTATTAGTACAATAAGTAAAGCAGTGTTACAACATCAATATTTATTTTTATCTGTTCATAATTTCTGCATCCTGCCATGATTGAATTTGCACTATATTTGTGTAATGATAAGGAGGTTTAAAATATCAAGCTTGTATTTCTCTTTCATCAAGAATTAAAGGGGTTTACCACTTGATATAAGTAACTTTTAAAGTTTTCCTTTAGTATTTAAAAATCTATATTGATTAGAATATTATTTCTACTCTAAGTCATAGATTTGCTGGTGAACTTATAGATCATTCTCATATTCATTATGCTCAAATACTATTCTCGATATTCATAACTATACTATCAAACCAAGAATGCTAATTTACCCGAATTACCTATCAAATACTACTTATAATATCTTTTGTATGCTTTGAGCTTGTGATTTACAAAAGATTAAATGTCACATAATGATTTTATAATTATTAGAAGGATTGTTAGTTTACAAGCAAAGAAGGTTCATAAGGTTAAGAGTAGAAGCATCATCATGATCAATTGATCATTTCATATGAATTATTACAATTCTAAAAACTTTATATTATTATTCCCTTTACTTCAATTGTGAACTAGGGCAATAGATAATATAGAAAAACAAAAGGTTTATAAACAAACTATGCTATGGTTATATTAATTACCCCTTGCTCACAAATCATTAACAATATTACAACTCTTCATACCTAAGGTATGAGATCAACGATTTAACCAATTTATAAGTTACAACGTTTTCTAAACATTAATCTAGTTTTCTGCTCATAATTATATATGAGTCCAAAGATGAACCAATTCAATGATATAATGTTTTGTAAACATTAAACTAATGTTTATAAGGTTGCTTTTATGATGCAGGTGGTTGACTATGTTATAATGAACCTTCTGGACTCTCCACATTATCATTCGGGTTGTGTAAACCCTTGGCGATCTTATCGTGGAACTATATTGTTCCTACCCACTATATGTTAAAAATTAAAAGGGCTACGTGGTCTCCCCTCCACCATGCATTGGCATTTAAAAAGGTCGACTTCAACCCTAATCGTCATTTCCCCACTACCTTAGGGCCTCCGGCCGCTCTGCAAAACCTCATGGTTCGTTTCGCATACTCGCACTGTCTGTTATCAGTACTTATGCCGATTCAGCTCTTCGTGGATCATCTTCAACATTGTGAGGGAGATTACTATACTGAAAAGCTTGCTCTTTATTGCTGAATAGTGTTGATTTTCTTAGAGTTTCTCCCTTGGCATCCTTTGCCTGAACTCGTCACTGTGTAAGTGGTTTCCTCGACATAATACTGTAAAACGTCCTCCATAGTGACCAGTACCTCTTTTGCTCCAGCGAGCTCATTCATCGCTGTGGCAAATGAAGGGCTTACCCTTCCTCTTGTTCGTGGTTTCCTTTCTGTTCTTCAGCGGCCACAATTCTAACCACCATTAACATAATTTACAGGGTGTTCCCTCATTTTTCTTTTCAATTAAAAGTTTAAGCAAACAACAGTTTAGTAAAGTTTTAACAATGTTTTTCTCTTTCAATACAGAGTTAGACATCTCCTCTCGGCATGGAAGGCATGAGACTCAACAACGAGCTTCTCCCAGTAAGCCTGGTTTTTACCCATGGTGTTCCCTTCCTTACTAGTCCTTTAGGGAAGTCAAGGGTTTGGCTTCAAGGTGTGAATCCCTCGCGGTTACCTGGGTTCAGTTAATGGACCTAAATGCTGTTAAAAGAGTTTCGACTCTTCGATTAGTAATGGGGTCTTGGCTGAAGCCGAGACTGTGGGTTTTGGGGTCTTTGTTTGAGTACTGTGTAATGCATTCATATAAATAACTGTTGTACTGGCTGTAAGCCTTATTTTGTAAAGTTTTTGGTAGCCATGAGGTTCCAAGGAGATAAAACTCCATCGTCAGTACTTACTTTTAATTTTTTTGTCAGGGTTTACCCTGAACTTGGAGCTATGCGATGTCCATGCTACTTTTCTTAAGTTAATATTATGTTACTTGTGCAGTTTTGAAACCATTATTGTTTAAACTTGGCTTAAAATCCTATCTGTCCTCAATACCTTCGAATTCGGTGAATTTTGATAAGCACTTGTTTATTTCTCTGTAATTTATTCATAGCATTTGCTAGTAGGGTTTTTACTGCATTTTGATAACATACTAGGCAATTATTTTATAAATAGTTGTTATGATTATACTTTGTAAAAATTTAAATGTTTTTAATGACATTCTTTAGATTACTGGCAAAGTAAACTTGAATACAAGTTTTATATTAACTTCTGTTTATCAATAATAGATTAAATATTATTGTGTAATAGTTACCCTACCTGGAATTGTTTATTACCTGTACTGAAAGTTTTGTTTTAATTTCTCTTATATGTATAAAAAGAAATAATAAAAATTGTTCTTTATTTATAAAAAAAACCTATTATTAATGTATTTTCATTACTTATTATTATTTATATAGCACTTCTGAAATTTCAAAGGTTTCCAGTTATGCTTTAAATATTATAATTAAGCT
Source organism: Pseudotsuga menziesii (assembly GCA_001517045.1). NCBI lineage: Eukaryota > Viridiplantae > Streptophyta > Pinopsida > Pinales > Pinaceae > Pseudotsuga > Pseudotsuga menziesii. The sequence continues at coordinate 345,006 of LPNX010805682.1, forward strand.
CTAAGTCGAGCACTTTATTAGATGCTTACTGTAGATTATACACTTAAATTTTTTACTTTTAATACTTCTTTTATAAAGTTTTTGTACATAAATATATATATAACCCATATAATACTACTTAGATTATATCTCATATACTTATATATATATAATAACATTCATTTACCATCTCAGAAAATAGGATAACAGCTCTGTACTCTATTTGAGCTTAGTCGAAAATAAAAGAAAGATTTAGTAAATAAGAGACTACATCATTAACCATACATACTGACTAACACAACTAGGTTTTAAACTATGTAGAGTCTAAACAATATTTTAATTACTCCTACTAACAGTGTTGTCTTTCCAGCATATAGAAGTTATATTCTTTCAAACTGGAAGAAAACAATTATAAGGTTTAAACAGCAGGTATACTTAATCTATCTTTTCTTTAGTGTAACTAATACATTCTTCTATCTATTCTTTACAAATAATAGAAATACTGAGAATAAACTACTGTATGAATGAAAAGTTTTATCTATAAACATAAACTACTGTTAGTAAGACCATATTCCTTCTGAGATAAGTAAAGAAACAATCTACTATTCTATAATCTCATCATACATCTTTTATAATTATACCCTTGTGCTAGAGTATGGTCTGGTAAACCCGGATGTGGAAAAACATAGTGGGTCTTTATTATTCATCAACGGATTCAATTATTAATAAACTAAAACATTCACATCACTAAACCAGCTAAATCTTCTGTTATATGATACAAGCATAACATTCATCCATTCACATTTATTAAAACAAAAATAGTTAAGTGACAGAACCTGCTTAAGCTTGGGAAAACAACAGCAATGGGAGGCCGTTCCTCCCTACCAACTCCTGGAGAGCGCTCAAACAATGACTCCTCAGGACCCTCGAGCTTGCTCTGGTCTCCCTGGCTGGAACTAGGTGCAGCAATAGTCAGATACCAGTCTTCAAACTCAGTATTAGTCCAAAACTTATCAGTAGTTCTCCCAGCTAACAAGCTATAATAACCAAGTTACTGCAGCATTCCTCTCAGAACAACTTCCTTACTGTTTTTCCCTCTTTCCTCAATGAATTTCCTGAATAACATTCACCTAAATGAATTCTCTCTGCAAAAATATCTAAGCAGCCTCAGCTCTCTTCATTGAGTACTTTTAAAAGATTTCCTAGGTATTTTTGGGTTAGTTGTCATTTAATGAGCCACCTGCTCTGATCCCACTTTCTTGGGGGATCATGACCCCAAATATAGGGAAGTTTCCACCTACAACTTAGGAAGTGTTTGAGGATGCTTCCACTTGTCTTTTTCCCTCCACCTAGTTCCATCCACCAGTTTGACCAGTAGCCTCTTTTTAACAGCTCTCCTATGTTGTTGTCTCCACAATTTATTTATTAATAATAAAATATTCTGAATTACATTCCACTTCTGTTGACTCTCCTAAGTCATCAGTTCCTACTTAGCATTAAATTTAACATAATGTCTCAAGAATATAATTAAAACAATTAACATTATTTTACAAAATTGGGGTAAGTGACACGAAATCATACAAAATCTATATTCCATGTTTCCTTCAAATTGAGGTTAGCAAAGATGTCGCATTTGATGAAGATTTAGCTTTCATAAATTCTAGAGAGACCCATCTAGATGAAGTTTATGAACAAGAGAAATAAGCTATCAAAATTGTAGAGGCTAGTAAACCACCAGTTAGAGATGATGAAGAATAAACTATACCAGAAGATAATAACATGGAAGAACCTTAAGAACCTATATAGACACCTCATGAGATGATCTCAATAAGGATAATACTAGCTTGGGCTTGTGATATAATTTGAGAAGTAGAAAGATATGGTGTGCCACAAGGAAGCAAGAGACCAAGACTTTACTCAAACTATGTCGAATTAATGTGTAACCTTGTTCATGAAGTACCTACATGTTTTGAAGAAGCCTCAAAGAAGAATTAATGGATGGATTCCTTGATCAAAGAATATCAATCTATCGTAAATAAATATGTTTGGGAAGTAGTGCCAAGACTGAAGGATAAATCAATGGTCTCTTCAAAATGGATTTTTAAGACAAAGAATTCAGTTGATGGTATTACTGAAAAGTACAAATAAATATTTGTCATGCGACAATTCTCTCAGAAGCAAGGAATTTATTTTGAAGATACTTTTGCACCAGTATCCATATATAGGAATCATAACTATTTTTTCTTTGTCTTCTAAGATGAAATGGAAGTTACATCAAATGGATGTAAATACAACCTTTCTAAATGCTTTCATATAAGAGGAAGAGTATATTGAACAACCTCTAGGTTTTGAGACACGTGACAAGAAAACATCTTTGTGTCAATTGAATAAAGAATTATATGTATTAAAGAAAGCATCTAGAGCATGGTACAAAAGAATTGATGGCCTCCTAATTATATTGGGATTTACCAAAAGTAAAACAGATTTCAACCTTTACTATAAGGTTTAAGATGACAGGATCATGATATTACTATTGTATGTCGATGATCTATTGTTATAGCTTGATTTTCCACACCGGATATGTCATGATTTGATGGAATTTCATTGTCCCTATTCAAGCTCACTATACCCCACTTACTCACCATAGCCCTAATGCTCCTATTTAAATCCTTAAAACCCACTTTTGATGGTACGCATGGGTTACAAGTGTACAACTCCCGTCTACGCAGTTTCCAGTGTTGTCACCTGTGTACATCGGGTTTTATGCTTAAAAACATAAAATATTCGGATTTTTTCTAATCAAGTAATAAATGAGTTGATCCTTGGTCTTTGATATGCCAGGAAATGCTCTGATTCAACCCTTCATTTCCTATTGATGATCTATATATTGAGACATTATGAAGCATTAGAGGAGGATAATTTTTTAGAGTAAGGAGAATATAGTGAAAATTTTCCCCAATCTTGTATTCTTGAGTACACGTCCCTTTATCGTTTGGATCAACCATTAGTGCTATTTCACAAGTTTTTCATTCTCTTTGTAATCTTTCCATTTATGGAGGATTGAATTGGTGGAGGCAATGGTGGAGGGATTCGGTTTCTCGATTCCGGCGAGGTGCCGACAAAGGTTGTAATTTTGTCTCTTGTCTAATTCATGTGAAATTATGAATATTTTAATTGATGTATGTAATTTATTTTTATACTTGTTTAAATTGAGTATGATAGACTAGATAATAACACTTTATATATGATTCTTGCAAATCTCTTGGTTGTTGAGGACCCAGTCTAGGGACAAGTATTGATCAAGAGCTCAATGGTGGCCATCTTCGAACATTCGATTGAGGTATGATTTTTATCCCTTAGTTATTACTTTATTTTATATATCTATCATACTTGATAGTGGATTTATTTTTGGTGTCATACTGTCTCATGTGATCCACCCCAAGCATTAGGAAGTTTTTCTCTCTAACAAAATTGGCGACTCCAATTGGGAATTTTCCTTTTTTTGTTGGGGTTTTGGTGCATGTTTTTTCTCATATTTCTCTTTGTTTCTATGTGTTTTTGTGTCATGTTCAATAGTATCTTCATTCATTGCAAATCCCTTGAAGTGTTTTGACTCTTAACTTATTTTTTAGCACCTTTCCCTTTGTATACGTGGGTCATAGAACATACAGTCGCATATATACATGGGTTGTACTCTACCTAGTTGTGTACATACGATGTTGTTCTTTGAACAGTTGCATACACCTCCCTTTTGGGTTCACTTCTTAATGTATGAAGATGTTGTGTGGGTTGTGAGTGTGTTTGAGTCTTCTTGGGTACCTATGCTATATCTTGATTGCTTTTTGTTATGACCAAAGACCTCTTTTTATTTATTTTTCTTTGAAAGTATTTTTGTTTTATTTATCTGCTTTTTAGTTTTTCCATTAGTGGATGAGTTTTTTAGTCTCAGTGTCTTTCTTGGCTTCTGTTTGCTTCTTGCATCAGCAACTGAGTGTGATTAGGAATTTTATTTTATTTTCACTCATTTATACTAAAAATACAAAAATATTACTATAATTGCATGCTTACTTCCATCTTGCATTGAAATTGAAATTAGTACTTTCATTAGGTTTGCTTAGACGATATTAGTGTTCAGGATTTCATATAGGAATGATTTCATTTTCATTTGAAAAACAAGGATTTTGTGTGCATTACATATAGTGGCATACCATTTTTCATTTGAAACAAAGTTGCACTTGGCTTTGTTTTTAGGTCTTCATATTTGCTTCATTGTTGAGTCGTAACATCACTAGTTGAACGTCCATTTTCCTTGAGTAATTACACCCATTAAAATTAACGCTTAAAGTAAATTGATTACAACCATTTTATTTTATAGGGTGCACCAAAAAGATTATATTTTAGAGTCTTGGAATAGGATGTTGTGAGTAAACTTCTCCAATACTATGAAACAAAACAACTAGGTGTTTAACAAGGTCAGAAGTGAAACCTTTCATATAATAAGTGTTCTCAAGAGGCTCCTCTTACAAAGAATTTAAGCAGGAGGAAGTGCACACGTTGGTGGTGGGGATATCCCTCTAATACCTTATGTTTCTTAACACAAAAAATTTCTCACCTAGCTTTGCATGGTCTAACAACATACATACATCATTTTCCCACCATATTTCCCTTACTTTTGACCTTCAAAATTGTATTTCAAGTCCAAACCATCATTATTTACCATGGTTTACCTTCATTCTCTCACAAAAAAGGGCCAAAAAACCCAAAAAAGGATACAAACAAAAAAAGGATAAAAACCCTAAAAAGGGCTTAAAACCCTAAATCGGATTCCAAAACCCTAAAAGAGAGAAAATGTCAAAAAACCTAAAAACATATTATAAAAATAGTGTGAAAGTCTCTATCAAAATATTCTTACACCTTTTTACCATTATTTTATTTAGTGAGGATAGTGAGACACCTTTTTGCACTCAAAGTATTCACACCCCATTTTTTCCATCACCTCATTTCCCTACTATTCCCACTTAGTACATTGAGACATTCTTCGTACACACATGGAAAACCAACCTGTATAGAGGTGAACCATTTCCGAGATGGGCACAGTGGCCCATTTCTAGAAGAAAGAAGGTCTAACTTTCATGTATTTTCTTTTATTTAGTTTAGCCATATATATTTATTTATTTAGTTTTACTAATATTGTTTATTGTTGTACCTTTATTTTATGAACTCTACCTTACAATCCCATTTACGTAAGATTGGTTCTTTTGTACGTAACAGGGGTGCAGGCCCCATTACAGTTTTGGACACTCCACTAGTCGATCCTCTCAGATCCTAGTTTTGTAGGTTTTCTTTAGTTTTTATATCAAGCCATCACCGATCGGGCCCCCACGTGGTCTATTTGAGCCCTCACGGCACCAGTTCCTGCCCCCCTTGGCCCATGTCGGATCTGTTTTCTGATTTTTTCCCTATTCGACCCAAGTCATTCCTATCAGGCCAGAAGTCACAACACAATCGCTCAATTTCTCATGTTAAGCATGAACTAGGCCGTGACCTGCCTCACAGGGCCCAGTTGTGCCTTTTTTAGCCAAAAGAGCAATGCTAGTCACCTTTGAACCCTCATTTTGAGCAACCCAGTCATACTTGCTCCACTATTAGGTGCGACTTGTCTATTTTCTTAGCTGATCGCCTCTGTTTTCCTATTTTGTGTGAACCAAATCATGTACGCTCCACTAATAGGGATGAATGTCAACTAACAATATGTTTTTCCTATCTATTTCAGACCCTTGTCTTTCCCGCACTTTGCCCAGATATACTTTTCCTTTTCATGCCTACTTTGGTACATCCACTTGCTTATTTTTTGCAGAGAATTCCATTTTTATTTATTTATTTATTAGTTGGAAGGAAAGTTTCATATAAAAGTGCACACACATTCACATCATTAAAATAACACGCTCGGTTCATGACTCTACGTAGAACCTTAAAATTAATCAAATCAACATAATAACATTCGGTTTGGGACATAAGTTCCATCTCCCACAACTGTGGGAAGTACTTGGTCTTTTCCCTAAAACACATTACGAGGAGTACCACAGGAACCTCGAAGTAGCTGGCCATTGAGAGGACCTACCAAGCGAAAATGGGAACGACCCTCATTGGATTGAATAGATTCCACCTATGAGGAAAACCAAAGAGATGTCATTTGTGGCCAAATGGTTAGCAATTTTACCTGCTTTGTGGAGTGAGGGGTACTTCCCCAGTAAGCAAGCCATCAGACAAACTTGGTGGCCAAGTGAATCCTTTTGAAAAAATAGGAAGATGATTTAAACCTGGGTCCATATTCATTTCCTATTACTACTATAAGCCAACATTGCTCCACCATGTTATTCCTCTCAACTTAGGGGGCGATCCTCTCAGTTTGGTTCTTTGGACTGTCACCATCGAAGCCCTCTTCACCAACACTGCTCACCTTCAGATTGACACATGACCTCTGAATCCAATTCAGATTCATACCAATCTGATCCTACTTTTCTTACTGACCTATCTAAACCCATGGATGGCATACATCCTGGTCCCTTCTAAGGAGGGATAATTTCCAGAGGACCTACATCCTTTCCATCCATAATTATAGGTATCCCTATTAGTAGTCCCAACACCATTGCACACGTTGCTGTAGGTATTCTCTCCACTAGTAGCATCCCCGCACCAACTACCACAATTCCTATTATACCACCTTATATACCTAGGGGCAGTGGCCCTTCTATGACTATTCCGACTATCCCTGCTATGCGAAATCAACCTCATATACCTCGAGCAATTCATGGACATTATGTTCCTGCAAACCCTGGTTCCATTATCAATCCATCCCAAGCCAACCTCAGGTCTATCCTACCTTTTATGGCACATCTTAACCTTCCATATTTATCTAGGTTAACGAATGAACCCATCAATCATCAACCCCATTGGCTTCCCATGCCTACCGAAGTTGCTTCAGATGTCCCAAATCTTGAGGGAAAGGCGGTTGAGGACCCCCAGAACCATATCATGTCTTTCCATTTATGGTGTTCATTAAACAGCATTGTAGAAAACTCTTTTAGAATGAGTTTGTTACAATGTGCACTTACGAGTGTTGCTTCCAAATGGTACATTGAGCTGTCTCATGCCTCTTACCCCAATTTCTCCTCACCTTCCTCCATGCTCCTCCAACTACCTCTCTGATATGATGAGGGAGTGGAGATCCTTCTATCCTAACATAAAAATGGATCTACCCACACCAAAGACCACATCCATGAGTGGCGACAATGATATAGCCTGTGCAATATCCCACTGATTGACACGATATTCCTTGGCTGGTTTTTAAAGAACTTAGTCCCACCCATAGCCAAGGACGTCACCTCTAAGCGACCCTAATCTGAGAAGGAGGCCATATTAAAGGCTCAACCGTTTGACTCAGAATCTACACCCAGTCTGGGTATTTATATACCATCATACCATATTCTCCCCATGTTTGAACCTCCCGCTGTGATGTGTCGGGGGAATCCCACGCTGCAGATGGTGTCATCAAATCTGTCACACGATACTCTCAGTACTATGCGACACCTCCTATAATACACCCACACCCAAGTAACACCCATAGTGTTTCTTGAACCAAACTATATCCCTAACTACTCATGGATGATGACTCAGTCTGGAGCCACCCCCTCCTATGCACATCCTGCACCAAATCAACACGTCCATGGGATGACTTGGCCGACATAGTCATATTTGGGCAAAGTGGTTGGATTTACAGCCCCTCAAGATCCTTCAGTATATTATGCACGACCAGTGCAATACACTTCGGCTCTATCCCTATCCCCTCTAGTTTCCATGGGACACGTTTTAGCTCAGTAGAACCTTCCCAACCAACCCTGCCCCAACAACCAACAAGGGAAGGGAAAGAAAAATCAATGAAGAGACTGAGGTAATAATTAGCCACAAGGAGGTGGCCAACTTCCTAAACTTACCACCAATAATGATGCCAACCCACTGACACAAAACCCACAGCATCCTGACCAACTAAGAAATAACCCACAGTTACAGACCAATCATCTGTGTGCAATATGCAATACCTACGGTCATTACATGCATCTATTCCCTCACATGGCTCATGTTCGACAACTTCTCCAAAATGACACAAAACAGGATGCCAACACAATGACCTAAGCTTATCCCAACCCAGCACCACCAGGTACTCTACCTATCATCCTCCAGAACCCTCTACCACACCAAGGAATGGTTTCAACCCAACCACTCGACCCACCTCCTCCTGCAGCTCCTGCTACATCCCCACCTATAGAGACTAGATTCCATCACCTCATGATGGTGCTGTCTGACATCAACCTATAGACTCGACGCAACCACTATGCCTCCACCACAGAAACTATTGACCTATCAATGGAATCTACTTCTAACACTTCTAGTATACCCCTCCACTTGTCTATAACCCCCACTAATGGGGCGGCCAGAGTCCCATCATTTCCTATACGACGTATCGCCAACAACACAACTCTTCAAGCTGCCTTAAATTATAGCATTGTTGATGACTTGGCCCAATCACCTACAACCATGTCTGCTCTAGAAGTGCTAAAATATTTACCAGCATAAAAAAATGTGTTGTTATCTACACTAGGTGTCGTTGATCCTTCTGATTCTAGGTTGATCATGTTTGATCTGGATCAAGGAGAACCCAATATGTCGTCCACCGTCTCCTTCCAAGTTCCAGTCTCAATTCGTAATTTGGTCATACATCGATGTATCATTGATGAAAGAGAATCTGCCTGTATTATGTTGACCTTTGTCTAGCAGAAACTTAGGTCCCCTACCCTTCAAAATTCCACTAGTGCTCTCCATGGCTATGATGGACACTCTACAAAGGCCCGAGGCATTCTTCTGAATGTTCCTATTTCATTAGCCAATGAAACAGTTTTGATTGACATCAAGGTTACTAACTCCCAACTTGATTATAACCTCTTTCTCGGATGTAGCTACATGTATGCCATGAGAGTCGTGGCCTCCACCATCTTTCTACTCCTGATGTTTCCCCATGATGGAAATATCATGACTGTTGACCAATTGAATTAATACGATCCATAGGGACCGGACACATCAGAACACATCATTCCTACCATTGATACTTCCATTGACAATGTGTCCATTACTTCCATATATGTTGTAGGCCCAATATTATTTTCCAAGACTCCTATGGAGGACACCTTCCCATCTTTACCACCTCTCCCTTCGCCGAATGACACAATGGATTTGTGTACTATCACATCCAATACCATCTTGACCACATCACAACATCATTCACAACCCCAACCACTGCCACCCTAGAATTATTGGGGTTCCTTCCTAATCCACACAATTCCCTTCCTGTTTCCACCATATGGTATCGTGATCAAGTGTATAATGGATACTCTTAATTTACCTAATTTTACATTGGGAATTCTTGTGTGGTACCTTGAACCACCTACCCCACCTTTGATGCCCTAGGTTGTGTGAACCTATTGAGATGAATTAATACCCTCCTCCTGGCCCATTGAACACACCTTTCTTCCCCAAAACTGGCCCTCCTCTCCCAAAGTAGGTTGGGGGAAAGTCCACCAAAGCAATAGTCGATCCTCTCCTGACTCCACCTTGCACTTTGTGTGATATCCAAGGTCATGCAACAAAAAATTGTCTAGAGATACCCATCCTTTGCACACACATATAAACTCTATATACAGTCAAAGGTACTCCAATAGTTGTCATCCCAGATATGCCAACAGTTAAGAACAAGTCATTGAGGACAAACCATCCTTGCACAATTTGTGGCTTGTATGGCCACTATTCTAACCATTGGCAAGTCTTGTCCAAGTATTGCTCAGTCCTTCATGACCCTCTAAAACATTCATGAGTCAAAAACCACCGTCATTGAGTAAATTCACCCTCCATATTCCTCCTCGAACATGACCACCATGTAGGAAATATCTACTTCCGGTAGTACTTTCTCATCCGCAACTGTGGGAAATCCACCTGAGATCGGAAAAAAAACCACCAGTTTTACTCCATTTCACTTAGCCCATGACGTGGAGTTGGTTATTCCCATTTAATTCCACATTCCTCCCCCACGTACTTTGTGCCAACTGCAGAGTCTTGAAGGTAAGGTCAATTTCCTTCACGAGAAGTCATATGCCCGAGTCGCTCAGCATGCAGCACTTGGGGACCAGTTTTTATTTTTATTTTTACATCGTTTTTACTACAAGTTGGTGGCCCCCTATAGTAGTTGATCCATGTCTAGTCGCATTGATTCCATTTTAGAAATCCTTTGCATCATTTTCATGTGAGTAGGTGGATATAACCCCTTCTTCTGTGCCGCTAGTAGCCCATTGGAGTGTTCGGTCCCATGTCTCCACATGCACACACTATGTTGCATGTTTGATCTAACTACCACTATTATAGCATACTTTGAGGTCCCAATACCTACCCTAGAGGTCGAGGCCTCCCCATATCTCCTCGGTATTCCATGCCTACGTATGGATCATCTTTTACAAGGATAGGAAGTTTCCACCACTGTGCAAAAAGCTACTAGGTCAAGAAATGATCTTCTAGACTGCCTCCCTCCTTACCGACTTTTTAGGCCATTTCTCGGAGTCACGTCAATTTTCATACCACCATGTAAATCACACCTTATACATTGAGCTAGTTCCGTACCCACAGGCCTCCATTTGGTCTAGTTTTTACCTGTCCACCACTACACCAGGGGTAGCATCACTAGATTCTAGTGAGAGTCATCTGGTGTCTATTTGAGACATATTTTGCACAAACTGGATCGGTTTTCAAATTTAGACACATGTGTATATATCAAACCAATCACTATAAGCCTTTATTTCTGAAGCAGTGTTCCAAAAAAAGGTATCATATTACAAAAAAGGGGCCTTAAGCCACCAAAATATATATGGCTGCTATAAAATGAATATCCCGGAATCTATGTCCATGGGTCTGGATTATGGTCATGGAAACACACTACAATATTTTCCAAACTCGTGAACAACCTAACCCACTTACAGAATATGCCAACCACATGCCTCTGTGTTTCCTCAAGCAAGTCCTTGACTTGCACCATGGGGATCATGTTTTCCAATCGGGCCATGGTTCAATGTATGTTTTGTAATGTCCACTTATTATCAACACCAATCATCTCATCTCCTCACCCCCTACGTTGGTCTCTTGGGAATATATCCAGTTGTTGCAGAGCTATGTATGTACAAATATACCTAGTGTCAGTACTTCATACCACCAAAAACATGTTTTTATTTCCTTATATAAAAAAATACAAAAAAATCAAATAAGTCAAAAAAAAATATGGGATGTTATCAATATCCCTAAATGTAGACCCTAGTGTTAGTGGAATTTCTATATCTCCAAAAAAGTTGATCCTGTCATAGGGATAGTCATCTATGGTAGTGATATTTCGCCGCAACAAGTGGAAGAAGTGAGGTGGGAAAGGAGTGGGTGCCATACACACTTCTAACCTCTACATCACATCTGTCCAACGTTCTTGGGATGGATCTCATAGACTGTGAGAAAGGATCTCAACTCTAGGGCTAAGGCTTGGTACCTGTTGTAATCTCACAGATCACATAAGGTTATCAATAGTACACACTAAAACATATATAAATAAACAGAGACAAGAGATAAGAACAAATAGGTGAAATAACAGATTATATTATATGAATGAGTCCATACAACACAGAGAACTAAACTGAGTTCTCATGTGGCTCAATAGCCTATATATATGATTACAGAACGGTTACAAAATAACTACCTGTCGGTTCGGTGAACCGACACGACCCTAGGTGGCCGACCTAATCTCTTAGTTTAGTCGGTCGATCGACTTAGTCGGCTGATCGACTAAGTCGGCCCATCGACTTAGTCGGCTGATCAACTAAGTCGGTTATCGTTCAAGTCGACTTATTGACTTACTCCTTCTACATCTCCCCCACGAAAAAAATGTTTCTTCGTCCCGAAGAAATAGGGAGGTATAAAATTCTTGCTGGTCTTGAATAGTTATTGCGGTGGGCTGTGAAGTCTGATGGTTGGTATTTTCTATACACAGACTTCTACAATGGCTGCGGCTGTGACTGCGAGGTGATGCTGGAAATTTGTTCAACTCTACAAAACTTTTTGGATTTCGATGGTGAGTGTGGTCAAGCCTGATAAGATCAACATCTTTTCTGCGATCGAGACTTCAGCTATCCACTCCATGTCGGGACCCATGAACTGGGATTTCTCCTTTGCAGTCTTAATAAGTCATTTCATCTACTGGTAGATGATGTCAACTTTCTCTAAGTTAGGGAGAGCTTGTTACACCCACTGATATGCTTTCCTTTCCAGTTTCTATAGTTTGGCTGTTTCGAGGACTATCTGTTCTTCTATTGTCATCATGAGCACTTCCTTAGTGGTTTTCCTACTCTCTAGTGCCTGAATCCCTTGTCAAGTCTATCGTGTGTACTAATAAACTTGACCATAATGAGTAGGCCAATCTCTGAGTACTTCTTCGGTTACAATAGACTCCTCTAGATGATCCTGTAGTACTTTATATGCTTCATAAAATGCAGTGTGTTGTGCCATCAGGAGTTCGGCAGTTTCCTCTTTTTTTTCCCCCTTAGTTTCTTGAATGTGAGCCTGGAGGGTCGACACCATGCTCTCAAATAGTTGAGACGCTCTTTCAAGCTATTTGTCTATGTCAACCTCGATGGTACCTAGCATGACAGACTGGGCCAACTTCCTCCATTTGTCGAGAAACTCGACCTATTTTGTGTCTTTGTCCTGAAGTTCTTTATTTATTTTCTCGCTCGTCATCTTTGCTTCACTCACTAGGGTTTTGAGGCGCTGTCCCATCTCTGTGTCAATTAAGGAGCTTGCATCCATCAAGCTAATTTGGAGTTTGAAGGGCTTCCCATGATGCTCCTCCTTTTGTTTCTCCTTCCTCTTCTTATGTTTTTCTTTATCTGCTTCATGTGTACCTGCAATAGTCGAGGCAAGATCTTTGGTTTGTGGGTTAGAGGATTATGGCTTGTTTGGTTGGGGAGGTGGGATGAATAATATCCCCTCTAGTTGTTTTGATGCAATTGGTTGTGGTTGGTCTTTCTCTGAGTCGAGGGGTGGAGGTGGTGGTGGTGGAGTTGGCGAATGGTCGGGTGTGATTGGTTTGGGTGAAGTATGGGTGATTGAGGGATTGTTTGGGTGAGGAGGCGAGTCTACTTCAGAGAGCATTTGGTTAATTTTTTAGGTTATGTCCTCCTCAGTTTCTTCTCCTTTAGTCAGGGTAGTGGCTAGTGGTTCGGCTTTAGGTATGGGAATGGTCGGCGTGATAGTGGCAGACCGACGTGCAATCACTTCATCCTCCTTGTTGGGATTTCTCTCGAAAGTCGATGTAATGGTTGCAAAGGTTTTGGATCATGCATCCTGACCAGGTTGGTATCCTCCGGTCATGAAGAGAGCGGATTTTGTTGAGATCTTCTGATCTGATGTAAACAACATAGGCAGTTGCTCAGTAAAAGCATGCAAATCCCTATCTTTGTCAAATTTTTCCTTTACCTCCTCCAACATCACTTTTTTACATAAGTCGAGGGGGCTGACTAACTGGGGCCCTGGTGCTGGTTCCTTGGTTATTTTCGTCGGTGATGCGGGTGGAGGCATCGACACTAGATAGAGAATGTTTTCAAGCATTGGATAGTCTTTGGTTTCTTTTGTTAACCTACTTGTGCTCCTACGTCGACAAATCACTGGAACTAGGTTTCAACGGGTACTTTGTTCGCTACGGCATCCTCAATGACGTCGAGGGCTGTGGCCGTCAATTCCTCCTCATCTTCTAATGAGTCGGCAAGGATAAGCTTGCGCTTACCTTTACCTTGTTGTTGTCATTGTGTTTTGAGCCTCTTCTGGGCCGCTGCTATCTCCTTTGATAATTTTTAGATAATGCCTTTTGTGATAGCATACCGAGGATTTTATGGCTCTGTCTGCCCCCCTGGCTCTTGAGTCGGGGTGACAATTTCTGCAGCTGGAGGAGTTATCTGCTGTTGCAGTGGTGGTTTTGGTTTTGCGGTCTGTGGTTGTATTATTTTTGCGGTCGGAGGTTTGATGGTTATCTGTAGTCGACTAGTGTGTTCGACCGATGCCTTCTCCGACACAAATGTGTTGATGTAGAGGTTGAGCTCGTAGTCTTCCTCTTTTTCTTGGTTTGTGAGCGGCGCCTCGATCGAGAAGTCGATCTGTTTTGCTGGTACTGGTATTTTTGTTTTGTCGTGTCGAGACAGCTCCTGGAAGATTTGGTCGACAAATGAATAGTAGTCGAGGGATTTGGCATTGGAATTGTCACCTTGCCTGTACCACACCGAGGTATGGTCGAGCTCTAGCTAGATGTGGGAGTTCACTGGTATATTTCGTCAGATGTTTTGAGGCACCCTCCATCTAGTCATGCATACCTTGAGCTATTGGAACCAGTTCTCCAACAATACTTTCCCATGCTCAAGTTTGAGAAAAGTTCCTTTCTGTGAAAATGGTTTAAACCTCCACATGTCAAACTTTGACGGTTCACAAAAAACAGGACTTTTCTCTGGGAATATGTGGTACATGACAATCCATAAGATGAGGGAGGGGAACCTGATGATTCCCCCCCATTTCTTGACATCTCTCACAGATGGTTTTCACCATGTCGGCGACATAATCTACCCATCTGTATATTTGTCCATTGGTGGTAATGGTGTTGACGGCTTCTAGCATCTGTAATTTAAGGTCGTTGCCTTGACCTACTAGCGTGAGTGTTATTGCAATGATTTTTGCCATAATCTATGGTGTTCGGGTTGTGATTTGGATAATCATCAACCCCTTGGAGTTTTTACCAGAGGGCGACACAGTGAGCTCTTCGACCAGTCCTTCTTTGATTTTGACTGGTACAGGATCTCCTCCATTAGACAAACCGGTCAGCTTGGAGATGACATCCCCAGAGATGTCGATTGGCTCATCGAAATAGAACCGGCCATTATGATATCGACTGATGATGAACTTGACAGTAGTTTCCTTCATGCAACCAAAGCTGGCCATGAGAGGCGCATTGGCATAGCCGAACATAGTGCTGCGTCTGAATTTTTCTGCTGCTTGAGTCATATTCTTATTGACAAAGGCCCATTCTGATTGGTCGATAGGGTAGATAATGTTTGCTGCTAACATGTTATCAATTTCCTTTTTGAATATCTCCTTGTATTTGTGAGCTAGTTTATAAGGCCTTTTCTTGACAAGTCGAATATCAGGTTTAGTATCAATTTTCATCTCTCCCATTTCCTAGACTAAGCATTTAAGATCTTTGTAATCTCTAGCAAATACATCTTGGAATTCCTTTAGTAAGCTTACTATCTCTGTGGTCTGTTGTTCACTCCAGTAGTCACCAATCTTTGCCATTTTCGGCCGATCATCATGAGATGTCAAATTCTTTAGTTTTGATTTTAGCATCTAACCACTTTGGTGCTTTGGCTTCATTGATTGGTTGATTTCCTTCTTTGAACTGTGAGAATGTGGTAGGGAAGTCGGCTGCAGTCATTTCGTCAGTTTCTTGTTTGTCATTTGTATCGACTCTTGGGATGGTGTAAATAGGTTTTGTTGTTTCGACATGGTTGGATTTTCATCGAAAGATTTTTCCTTCTGTGTTTTTGTTTTCTAGTTGTATTCTTGTCGACTGTGGTTTTGACCTCATTTGTATGTTTTTACATTTCCTTGTCTGTCAGTGGTCTTGTAAGGGTTTATTTTCGGTCGGCTAGACAAATTCTTTAATTTATTTTGCTGTTTCAACCATATTTCCATTTTGTGGTATAAAGTTGAAATATTCAATAAAAATTTCCTTTAGTTCATGCCATAAGAAGGTTTCACCTCTATCCTCTTCCATCTTATACCATTTGTTTGGTAAGTCAGTGAGGGTTGATGGGAACAAGTGTGGCTATTCTCGTTCATCCTTGTATCCAAGTCTTCTCCACTCCTTTTCACATGTTTTGATATGGTATTTTGGGTTCTGTTCTTGAGTAAATACAGGTATCTAAGCTTGTTGGGTTAACTTCTTTCCTCCAAACGTTTCGAAAAACTAAGGCGAAGCAGTTGTCTAGGTCTGCAGTCTTGTCTGATTGGTATCCCACCATCTAGCAACTTGTCCTATAAAAGTTTCAACTAGGCTTTGAAGTCGACCATGTTCACCAATATTCTTGGAAACTTGTTCGACATGCATGACTGGTGATTCCCTTTCCTTATATCGTGGAATTTGGGTAGTATTCATGTTGGTCGGTTGTAAGGTAGGGTGTTCCCTCATTTTTTTCTCAAAGATTTTTGGGACAATGCACACTATGAAGCACTGTTGGGTGGGATTTTTATGTACTTTTTGTATAGTCCAGCACCCTCTTGCTTGTGTTTCGTAGTTCTCAATCTCCCAATCATATAATTCAGTGTCATAATTATAACCAACTAAGTCTTGATTACCTAAGTGAAGTTCTCCATAGATATTTGGTTCTGTGTAATCTGCATTGTTTTGGATCTAGTAGAGTTGTCAAACATCGACTTCTTCATCAATAGGTTCAATCCAAGGTTATCCTTGGGATGGATGAATAGGTACGATGACCTTTTGTCCATTTCCTTTTAATTTGATTCGTTCCTTGTCCAGGGATATGGATGCTTTCATTTTCCTACCCCAAGGTCACCCGACTAACGTTGGGAAGGAACTGGATCCTTCCTTTGGGTCGATGATTTCGAAGTCGACCTTCCTCGAGATTCCTTTTATAGTCATGTCGACATTTTTCCAGACTCCAATGGGTTCAATTAGGCCTTGGCCGGCTAGTTTCAGGTATATGCCTGACTCATAGAGTCGAGGTCTACCCATTTGTTCCCATGTGTCACGAGTCATGATGTTTACTTGTGAGCCGAAATCAAGCACTACTTGTCGAACATGATATCCTTCAATTTCTAGGTCGATAAGAGGGTTGGCATCACCTTTTTCTTTTTGATTTAAGCTGCAGATGCTTTTAGTTTGTTTTTCAAATTTATTATGCTTTATTTCATATAGAAGATCGACAAACTGAGATACTAAGTTGTCATGTTGGATGAGCCGTATTAGTCTGTTTATTGTGTTAGGTCAGCTATCAGGAACATTTTCTTGTGCAAGTTCTTTGAATACATTAGTGGCTTCTCTGTATATTTGTTTTTCTTTTAGTGGGTTGTGACAGACATTTTTCTCTTTTGTTTTACTGATTCGTGGGTTGTCAGCTCCTGTTTTTGTTCCTTGTCGAGTTACAATATGTAAATTTTTTGTTTTTATCACATCATGTTTTTGTACACAGGACAAGACATTAACATTTTTTTCGTATTAATTTTTTATAACATGGTAGGGAAATCATCTAATGAGTGATCCCCTACCCTGCAGTGAGTACAGAATTTGAGATCAGTTCTGTCCTTGTATAGACAGTGTGCATATCGATGACACTCTTTATAACAGGTGAAGCACTGAATGGGTTGACACGGTCGGGTGTCGCGATTCCCAGGGAATCGACCTCTTCCTCCATAGCCTACGCATCGATTGTCATACCAACGCTCATATCATCAACTATCAGATTGTTCAGATTGTTTGCTAGATTGTGTTCCTCGTGATGCTATGCTACTGCATTAGTTTGATAGACTGCCTGATAGTTCTATCGGTTCTTCAGGTTCAACTGACAGTCAGCCATGTTATGATTTTTGGTCTCGCAGATGGCACACTAGGAGGCCTTTCCATTCTTCATATTGAATGGGCAGTCTTTCATCGAGTGATCCCCGTGCTCCTAGCAAATGTCGCAAAATGACTTGGTCTGTACGAATCAAACATCCAGTCGACTGTACTCCTATCGACAGTTATATTTGGAATGGCTGACGGTCTAGCATTTGGTGCACCAGATCTCCTGATTCTTGAGGCTTAATTATTTTAGGGACTTCTGTATGTTCTCGAGTTGTTCCTCCAATCTATGGTCCGTGGGGTAAGCGGGTATGTTTTCATCGATCTTGACTTGAAGAGCTTTTGTTAGCGCATCCTCGTAAGTTTTGAACATTTCTAGACTGATGTGTCTGCGTACTTTCTAAGATAGCCCTGCAAGAAACCACTGGATTAGTAACTGTTCATCGATATCATAGTCCAGTTGGCTCAGTAGGTCTTTCCAACGCTTATCGTAGTTGTGGACAGATTCCCCTAGATTTTGTGATGTAGTTTTGAGTTTTTTCGCGACCAGGTGCTTGGCATCTGGAGTTTTGAAAAATGACAAAAATTGCACCTTAATATCAGCTTTTGTTGCTCTAGGTTGTTTCTCCGAAAAGGTCATGTACCAGGTCAATGCCATTTTCCTTAAGGCACCTGTGAACTGGGCCATTTGTATATCTTCATCTGTAACTTGGTTGGCCTCCCAAGTCGACTTGTAGATGAACCAATGTCATCTGGGGTCCTCATCCCTCTCATATAGAGGAATGTGAGCCAATCCGTGACCCATATTTGAATCATTGTCACTGCTTTTGGGAGGTGGCGGCGGTGGAGGTGGGGGTGGTAGTGAGGGTGGTGGCGTTATTGGTGTGTTCGTCTCTGTGGAAATTTGGTTAACGAAACTTTCGTTCCTGTTGGTTGTCGATTCTCCATCGACTTGCAGTCGGTTGATGTCGAATTCTATAGTCTATGGTCCACTACAACTATTTGTCCACAGTGCTGAATGGTTTGTGTCTTCTAAAGCTATATTTGGCGCGGGGGGGTGCTCGTTCATGTGTCGATAAGAGCAAGTGGATACTTCAGAGGGATGGTGCCACTTGAAAGGTCACCCAATTCCCTTCATCTGGTTGACATATGATGAGATGTCGTCCCGTGTATGTATCGTCACCTAGTCGACTGCATATACTAAAGTCACCAGCTCATAGTCGAAGGTCCTCTTTGACAATAGTCTATATTTGAGTACGTGGATTTAATGGAGAGAGGGTTGTTCCTTCATTGGGATCTTTTAATTGGAGAGCTTCTACCTGATCTATCCACAATTCTTCCTCTGTAGGGGATGCTTCTTGTTCCACGCCTTCTTCATGTCGGTCATGACCCAACTCTAGAAGATTCTCTTCCTGGTCATTCTCCCTAGGGTTTCTTCCTTTGTGTAGCTCTAAGGATCTTTCTCATCTTGCTTCCCTTCTTTGGTATCTCTCTTGTCTCTCTATTTTCTGAATGTCTGACATACCTTCATATGATACTATTTTCTTGGGTTCCGTTTTAGTCGAATTCTCATTACTGGTGGCTAGTATCTAGTTCTAGTCGACTAGAATCGACTATACTCTATCTCGACATATGAATAGCTACCCCCCCATAGCCTACCAGGCACTTTTTATAAAGCCTAGATAGTTCATTCTATTTTCTTAGGAAGTATTCCCACTCCCTTTCTACAATAAATTTTTCCCACTTCCTTTGCTTCTCCGCCGAGTTAGTGTTTGATGGTTTTTCATGCAGTGATGGACGAGGTTCAACAATATGTGCTACTCCCTTCTCAATGAGAAATTTGAACAACAGGGTTGGTAAAGAGCACAGGAATTGCTGGGTGGAGTCGGTGTAGAATTTATCCTTGACGGTTTCAGCTACCGAGGTTCTGTCTTCGACTGCTTGCTCTTCGCAGAAGTCATTGGCGATTTTCTCAAACCACTCAAATAAGTTTGTTCTACCTCCGTGGATCAGTTTTTCTAGAAACTATTGTTCTTTAATCCCGTCTGGATTTCTCATCCGGGAATTTCTTCAAAAGTTGGGGCATTGATTCGACAAAATTTTCATGCATCTCTGTGAAAAAAATTTCTTTCGCTTGTGCTATGGTTAATCTGTTCCTTCGCGCGTAATTCTGCAGATAGTTTGCAACTTTACGTTCCCACCAATTCTTAATCTCCTACTCTGGGATCATTTGTTTGCATACATTCTAGTCGTGTACTACCGGCAACAGAACCAATGTTGTAATCTCACAGATCACATAAGTTTAGCAATAATACACACTAAAACATATATAAATAAACAGAGACAAGAGATAAGAACAAATAGGTGAAATAACATATTATATTATATGAATGAGTCCATACAACACAGAGAATTGAACTGAGTTCTCATCTGGCTCAACAGCCTACATATATGATTACAGAATGGTTACAAAATAACTACATGTTGGTTCGGTGAACAGACATGACCCTAGGTGGCCGACCTAATCTCTTAGTTTAGTCAGCCGACTGACTTAGTCGGCTGATCGACTAAGTTATCCCATCGACTTAGTTAGCTGATCGAATAAGTCAGCTATCGTTCAATTCAACTTATCGACTTGCTCCTTCTATAGTACCCTCTCCAAAAATAAAGTGCTCAATATGTTGGCAAACCCAAAAAAATTATGTGACCCCACTTGTAGTTCAACTATTTTTTCATACGCGAAGGAGACATCACCATGAGTTCTCTTTCCGAAGCTTGTCATTTTTGGAGGATCGACGTGATTGAGTCCCAGGTGGAAGGACTCAGTTTCTCAATTTTTACAAGGTGTCGACAGAGGTTGTCATTTTGTATCTCTATTTACATTAATAGAAATATACATTTTTCTTCCAATTCATGTGCAATTATGAATATTTTTATCCATTAATGTAATTTCTTTTTATACATGTTTAAATTGAATATCCTAGATTAGATACTAACACTTTATATATCATGCTTATATATCTTTTGTTGTTGAGGACAAAGTGTAGGGACAAGTTTTGATCGAGAGCTTAACAGTGGTCATCTTCGGACATCTAGCTGAGGTACAGTTCTTATCCCTTACTGAATAAATTTTATTTTATGTATTTAGCATACTTGAGAATGGATTTATTTTTGGTGTCATATTGTCTAATGTGTTCCACTCAAAGCCATAGCAGGTTATGGGTTTAGATTTAGTTCTAGATTAACATTTTCTTGTGACTATTTGTTTTCATTGGATTCTAGGTTAATGTTTTATTTAGGTTTTTGGTTCTCATTGCATTCCATTGCAAGTGGATTAAAAATTCTCTAAAAATTAAAAAAAAATGTTTTCAATTTATTAGTTATTAAAATTTGAATAAATAATTAATAAAACAATAAGAAATTTAAAAAAAAAAAATTACTTACCTAGCTAGATGCTTGAATTTCCCCCTTGCAAAGTTGGATGGCATCTCCTAGATGCTTGGATTAGTGCCCTGTTGAGTTGGATGGTAGCACATGTGTGCTCATGTTATATTAAGGCATGTATTATTACCTCCGATTAACCACGGTGTTGTTTAACAATAAAAAACCCTATGGCCCTATCTTATGTTTATTAAGAGCATGTGTGTGCTTCTAATGTGCATGTGCTAGAGATGGGAATGTACTATAAGTGTGTGCATGATCTTGTTTCTTTGCAAATATGGAGGTTGGGGAATGTCAAACTAGGAGCATGTGCAAGATTCCATGAACATGTGGATGCTCATGTGTTTTTTCTGCTGTTGTGGTCTAGTTGCAACAGTTTTAGAGACCATATTTTTGTGGGACCCCCTCATGCTTATGATGAAAAGACCCTTGAGCCTCGTTTTGTATTCAACTTGCCACAAATGGGCATAGTCACCACATCTCTTCTCGGAGATTAAGCTACCACTAGTTTAGTTGTTTGTATTTTATAGTGTGTTTTCTTTCATTCAGTTAATAGAATTTGAGTTTATTGTAGCATTGTAATATATGCATGTGGTTCTATATATGCGCTTTCATTTCATTTTGACATAAATATGGATCAAAATTTTCCAAAACATGTGCTCAAGACTTTAGAAACTACCCTAAGAAACAAGCATCATTTCATAAGAAAGGGGTTCCATCCTTTAGAAACAAAAACAGCCATAGAAAACAATGATTTTCGACACATTCTTGTTTCTAGATCATTTTCAAAGGAAAAAAATCTATCCATTCCATTTGTGGTAACAATGTTGTGGACATATGGAATATGCTTCCATTTTTATTCAATTTTGGGAACAATTTTCTAAAATTCTTAGAGTAATGAAATATTTTAAAATGCATCAAATCAAAACCACTCTCAAATTTGTGGTGAGAGACAATTTAATAAGATGGAAGAAACCATTCAAATTTGGAGTAACACGATCCTTAATGTGTACCCAATGAATGCATTATTACCCAATCAATGTATCAGAGTAATGATATCAACAACTTATTAAAAAATTACCCTTCTTTTAAAATTTTTAAATTTAGTCATCCCGAGTTGAGCAAGTGGTAAAGTGGAATTGTTGAAATTCTTTTTAAATGGAAGGTCGCATGTTCAAATCCCCCCCTAAATTTCCCTGTGATTCTCCTAGTTTAAAAAAATAAATTAAATTTACTCTTTCCTTCTTAGAAGGGTAAAATTAAGATTTCAATTTTTTTTGAAAAATAATTTGTATTTAACATTCATGAAAATGGGTCAAAACAGTAATATTGAAGAAACCATTCAGATTTAGAGTAACAGGATCCTTAATGTGTACCCAATAAATGTATTATTACCCAACCAATGTATGCCAGTAATGATATTAACAACTTATTGAAAAATTACCCTTCCTTTAAAATATTTAAATTTACTCTTTCCCTCTTAGTAAGCAGAATAAAATTAATATTTCAATTCTTTTTGAAAAATAATTTTTGTGCCGAGGCGCTTTACAGCCCACTATGGGGAAGATCTTGTAATGTGATGTAACGTTAGTAACGTTTGTAACATGTCGACAAAAAATAATAGTGATAGTGAATATTATGGGAGAGATCTTGTAACTTGATGTAAGGTTAGTAATGTTTGTAACATGTCGGCTTTGTAACGTTTGTAATATTGAAGTAACTAATGTAAAAAGTAGTAAATATTGTGTTGTATAACTTATGACTTAGTAAGGGCCAAGACATTTGGAAGCTTAGGGAGGTGAGCCTCTATCCTAGGGGTTTCCTACCCTTCTAACCTTCAAGAAGATATCCCATGTTGTTCTTAACCACTAGGCCCACTAAAGTGCTGTTACATATTAAATAAAATTACTATATTACAAACTGCACACAAAGGAGACACAACTATAGAATTCACAGTGTCCTTAATTTACTTGCAAACAAAATGAAAAGGCTATAGAAACCCTAAATACAGTTTCTTTATTCCTTGCTACAGCTATTTTCATGTCTCTTTTGTACGAAATGAAAAGGATGAAATGAATACCAAATGAATACTAAATACCAAACAATCAAGTTACATTGATTGTATGGTCTTTTGAATGAATGTAACTTGATTGGTTGGTATTCATTTCGTTTGTTTTAGCATGATAAAAATGATGTTCTTGATGCGTAAAAAATGAAGTGGCCATCATAGCAAAATTAAAGGTTGAGTCATGGGTCTCATGGAATGAATCAGTCGTGGTAGTGTTCAAGAAATATTTGTATTGTTTCCTAAATTTACCCCTTTCTACAGCATCATGGCATTGCTTTTGTTTAGTTTATGATATTCGATTCTGGAACAACTTGAGGATACTGGCCTCACCAACCAGTCTAATTTCTTGTAGACGAGTGGTGAGTTCTTGAATGTATTCCCAAGGAGGATTCTCCTTACCCGAATTGAATATGTCTTCCAAAATTCAGATCTATTCAAACTCTTGAATCCATCTTGTTGGCCTTGGATCTAAGGAGTTACTCTCTCTAGTACCTATATGACCATATTATAGTTGTCATATATTGTACAAATGATAACATTATGACATATTACAATGATAAAGTTATGACATATTACATATTACAACTAGGTTGAAAATTATGGACATATCATCACATGTTTCCATGGATAGAATGTTCATAAGCATGTTTACTTGTAAAAATGCAACCACTAGGATATAAATTATGCCCATGAAATCACATGTTTATGAGGATAGAATGTTCAACAAGACATTCCTCATTTTCCTCTAGTGGCAATCACAACTAAGAAAACATGCAGAAAAAAAGCACTCACCTCTAAAGACACCAGAAATGTGAGATTCTGCACTATTGATGTGCTGGTGCTATGTAAACTCTCAAATTTGTAGATAATGTTCTAATACTTTCTTCTAGGAATGTATTAATGTTATTGTTAAAGGAAAAAAGTATATATTGGCTAGATATTTTCTTTCAAATAATCTAAGGAATAAGGATTCTTGAAATGCATTGAGGGATACTAAATGGACCTGAAAAATGGAGGTATACACCCATTTGGAACTCTGAATCTGGAGCTCTATCAGAATTTATTGAATCAATCATTGTCCCACAAGAGGTTAAAGTCACCCTACTCAGACTCGGATGTCTTATGGGTGAATTATTTATGGGATGCCATTATTGTTCATTTGTTTAATCCAGTTGCTCGCAAGACTTCGAAAGGAACTTGTGGTACTATTCATGATATTGATTTTGTTTGGATCGATTGGAGAAATATTAGACATGAGCCACGTAACATTCTATGATCCTAGGATATCCGAGGGAACTTGAGACAATCAGTCTTGTAATTTGACGTTTTACAAAACATTTTTTTGTAGTTCAACACGTATTTGACTGCATAAATACACAAAGCATTTGCAAAATAACTACAAAAATTACAAATACTAATATTAAATTGTAGAATCAGGAGTAATATGTCAAAATTATAAAAGTTGTAGCATGCAGACTAATATGTCAAAATTATTAATAGGTATTAAACTGTAGCATATTTGTATATATACTTTTCAACTTTTCTGGAATTTCTCAAGTTACTTTCGGTTGGATTGTGATTTCCCACCATGTATTTTTTGTTATTATCTTTATTTTCAAGGAAGGTTATTAAATAGGGAAAGAATCAATAATTGGTTGCACTTTTGTCATTCAAATAATATAACAATGTATATCTATGAATTAGGTGGTGTTACCACCTAAGTTGTACTTAGTGGTTTTTTAGCAAGTGAGCCTGGTGAATTGGACAAAGATGATTTGTTTGGACTTCAGAAGACCTTCATAATTGCTTCTGGGAAGTGCTTGTTGTACTATATCATATGTTCATACCCCGTAGGGGAGTTGTAATAAAATGTTCTAGCATCATAGTGTCTATAAAAGACTTGGTCTCCTAAACTTATCAATTCAATCAGCCTAGGGTGTTTTTTCCCTTGGTTATTATTGGTTATGGAATAAACGACTGATAATTTCTGAGCTTTTCACCAAATACCTCAAAAGTTGGTGTGGTCGGCTTGGAATTTAGGAATATTGAGGTTATTAGAGTCGATCTGTCAATGTATAAACATGCTAGGCATTATGGTCGAGTCATATGAACATGTCTAAGTCCCCCTAGGTTTTTTTTTTTAAATTTTTAAGTTTTTTTAAAGTTTTAATTTTTCCAAAACTTAGGCTATTTTTTTATAGTCTAAATGGAAAAATTGGTTTTGTAATAAAAGTGGGCTCAAAAATCAGTTTCATTCATGGGGGTGCTCATTTTCTGACTCAAAGCACCTGGTAAACCCATAAACCCATTTTTCCTAAGTTTTGAGTGATTTGCCCATCACTCAGGTCAGAAAACCCTAAAAATCAAATATTGATTGTTTTAATTGATAAATTAATTAAATAATGGAGAAAATACAAATTCCTAAGTCACTGGAATTTGCTCTGATTTGAATGAAATCAGTCTCATCGGCTTTGGATTGACTAGAGCTGACCATTCCTTGACAAAAGAAGTTGATCTGGGCTGAAGAGGGAGTGCAGCATAGCATGCATCCTTGAGATTTGCATCCTCTCTCTCTATATATATATCTGAATATTTGAGGTATTCTCAAGTCAAATGTGATGCAATCAGTGGAATATCAGTCTCAGCTATCTTTTTCACATATAGAGGTTCCTTATGATTTGGATTTGAGCCTAAATGGAGGAGTCAAGAACAAGGTGAAAACCTTGACTCGAGACTTGCCCCCAAGGAAACACCAAGTGGCTCGAAAATTTCTACCACATTCCCCCCAAGTGTGTGAAAGACGGCCATAGTTTTTGGCGTTGTTGCTGGGGATAAATTGTTTTATTCCCAGAGTATGAATTTTGTTTTCTTCCTTTTTGTTTTTATTTTGTTTGATGATTTCTTAGAGTAGATATTTCATTTTCATCTGGCGACTCCACTGACTTTTTTCAGTTTTATTTTTACAAAGAAAAGAAAAAGATAATTTTTGTCAAAATATTTATAAATGATTATTTTTCTTTTTCACATGGCGACTCCATTGAAGGGATAAAACCCTACTTTCTTATAATTTTGTTGAGACTTGTTGTGTGTAGATCAACTCATATGACATAGTAAAACTTTCAAATGCTCATTATTCGAAAGCTCCTGTTCAATACAAAATACATGGTTGATATATGCTATTGATAAGCCATTATGGATGATGAAGATTATGGTGCCCTAATTTCCAATGCATATCCTCCCATCGATTTCTTGGGAATCATGGGTTTTCCTAACTATGAACCATATCTCCAGGATGAAAGATATTCTCAGGCTCCTATTTTTTATGGAAATGGTGATTCAACTGTCTGTCACATCATATTTGTTTTTTTCATTTGTGAATAAACTCAACATACTTCATAGGGATAATGTGATGTGAATTTTTGCTTATTCTTTGGAAAAGAAGGCTTGGACATGGTTTTGTGGTCTTCCTGATAAATGCATTACCTCCCATGGAGACTTATGTGCTATGTTTTTTGAGAGGTGGTATGATGGTGAGGGAGATATGGCAATGGTGGTAGAAAGGACCCTCACATACCTAAATGAGCTAAAGGAGCCCATGACTTCCACTATAGATGAGCATACTCGGGATGATTTGAGGTATTCTCCTCATGTCACCATAACTGAAAAGATTGAATATTTGAGGTATTCTCAAGTCAGATGTGATGCTATCAGTAGAATATTAGTCTCATCCATCTTTTTCACATATAGAGGTTCCTTATGATTTGGAGCTACTTGGGGCTTATGCAGCAAGTTATCATTTGATAAGCCCTGATGATCAGTGTTATCCAAATTTTTGTACCATAAGTTGGGTTACCTGAGGAGCCGCTGGTTGACAGACTTGTTCAAAGTCTGATTCCAGAGTATCAGTCGATTTGTCTACTTGTCTAGCCAATATTGGCTAGTCACCTTTTATTTGAATAATTTTTCCCATGGCCCCGCGGGGTTTGTAATAAAATGTGCTAGTAGGATATTTTTGAGTGGTTCGGTATCCTGAGACGTAGAATCTCAAATAGGGTATTCCAGGGAGTTTTTTGCCCCTGACAATTATGCTTTGCCTTCAGCCGAGTATAATTGACGAGGTTTTCTCCCACTTCCTCCAAAGCTGGAATGCCCGATGTTGAATTTTGGGCCTTTGGGGGTTATTAGAGCCCAACTAAGTGTTATAAGCCTACTATACATTATTTAGATAGATCATGGTCATGTCCTAAGTCATCTAGACACATAAAAAAAATTTGAAATTTTTTTTTTCGAACAGTGAAATTTTTTTTTTTTTTTTAATTTTTAATTACTTTTCCTAAGGTTTTTTGGGTTAATTTTTCCATAAATTAAATGGAAAAAACATGTTCGTGATCCGAACTTGGAATTCAGTGATTGAAGGCTCTAACCTTAAGCCAAAAATCATTCTTGATCAGCCAGCCAGTCAGAGGCAACTTTCAGATCAGCAATCGGACACATAATCCCTTTTTACTTAAAAAAATCAGTTTTGAGTAAAAAAAAGATTTTTATTAAAAAAAATGATTTTTATTAAAAAAATGATTATTTTGGAGAAAACTAAAACTCTCCAAATTAATCCAAATTCAGTAAAATAAAAGGATAAATGGCATCTCATGGAGCACTTATGATGATTGGAGTTATCATAACTCAGCTTCAGTCATCATTAAGAGAGCAATTAATTTATTATCAGTTAGTAGACATGTCATCTCCAGCTAAAGATGAGATGGAGAGCACTCATTGGTCCGATGATTTCATTGAGGTGAAGACTAAAGCTTGCACCATCAGTGGGCTTCCCAAACCTAACGGAGGCTCCAGCCAGACCTAAGGATGAGCTTACCTACATCACATGTGTGGCCTCATCCTTGGCTTCTTTTCAGTGCACATGTTTGGAGTGGGGGCACCTTGCCTGGGTGGAGGTCTCCCCTCACTCCCAGTTCTTCGGTTTAGGTCCGAGCTCTTTTTTAGGTGGCTAAACTGGTTAGGGTTGGGTTTTGGGTTTTAGGGTTTTAACACTCTCTCATTTGTTAAAATAGAGGCTCTTTCAACTCTACTGGATGGAGAATTTGTGCAAGTACACTCTGGAAAAAATTGTAATATCTTTTGAATTTGAATAAAGCAAGAAGACTTTGGAGGTCCATGTGGGAGTTATTTGTGTGCCATGCTTGATCTTGTTCAAGGTGATACCATTCTTAGTTCATTTCTTTTAATTCTTAAGTATATGATCTTGTGATTAGAAGGCTAACAATCTAGCACAATATTATTTGATCTATGCTTTTCTCGTAAGTTTTGTGGCTTTCAGGTATTCTCCCAAACTCAAGAGCTCTTGTTTGGTTTATGCATTCATTCTATAGGTGCCTAAGGGAGTATTCTACTTTAAGAAATCAAGAAGCGAAGGGCTTGCTTGCCTCATCCATCAAACCACAAACTTCAAAAAAATCTATTGGTTACTTTGGTTGCTACAAGTGGATCTCCATTTTCAAGGTTCTATCCTACCTCTTCTCCACTTTTGTAGAAGTTATCAAGTCATTTAAATCTTTATTCCAAGCTTGCTTGGCTTCTACTAAGTTAGATCTAGGCTTTCTAGCCTTAGATCTACTTTTTCAAAGCTAGATCCATCTTTCTAAAGGTCCATTTTTAAAGATCTAGTTTCATTTCCTTTTAAAATCCATCTTTCTTTTTGCCTTGGAAAACGTGCACGAGTTTTCTCGAAAAATGTGCAAATTTTCCATTTTTTGGGCTTGTAGGTTTTCTGTATTTTTTATTAATTCTAAATTCTGGAAATTCATTAAAAAATCAGAAAATTTTTCAAAAATTTTATTTTTTTTAATTTTTTGATTTTTTCTCGAAAAGCGTTCCATTTCAAGCTCGCTGTTTTTTGGCCTATTTTTTGACTTTTTTCTGTTAATTCCAAATTCAAGAAATTTATTAAAAAATTGGAAAATTTTCAAAATTTTTCAAATTTGTTTTTTTTTAACTTTTTCTCGAAAAGCGTGCCATTTTGTACTTGCTGTTTTTTTACTGATTTTCTATAATTTTCTGCTATTTTCTAGATTCTGGAAAATAGACTAAAATGTTAAAAAATCTTTAATTTTAAATTCACAAAAAACTCCAAGTCGTTTCGCAAAAAATCATGCATTTTACATAAAAAATGGTGAGCTTGCCTAATCCTTTCCAAGTTTTGATTTTGGGTCTCATTTCATTGTTTTGATATTTTATTTCATCTCATAAGGCAATTGTCTTCTCATCCACTTAATCTTTTTGAATCACAGGTTAAAATTGGTTTCCTAACGCTCTTACTACTCCTTGTTTAGAGCTCTTATCCACAGGTGAACCAAAAGCAAAACCAAACAAGAAAGAGCAAGCAACACTAGATCCAAAGACAAGGATCCAAAGCCAAAAAAAAAAAAAGTCATTCTCCTTTGTACAAACTCATAAGAGTTTTTCATTTTTACTTAAGTTACTTCTCAAAGTCCTGAGAAGGATTAAGTTCCAAAGGCATTTGTACTTCATTAATAAAACAAGGCTAAGTGGGATAGGGCGTCCCATACTTGGTTTTTCTTCCCCATTTGGGGAAGAGTGTTTTTTGTTCATAGCTTAGACTTATTTTGAGTACTTAGAGTAGTTTCATTTTTTTTGCAAAGTAGATACTAATTATTAGATTATCCCATTTTGTTTCATTAACTAGGTTGATTACTTCATCTTTTAAATTTTTGTATCTTTCATAAGTAATTCAACTATTTAAAGTAGAAATCTCTTGAATCTCACTTTGTAGATCAAGAGTGCTCTCTATCAGAGAGTTGTATTTTCATTATTTAATAAGTTGATCAATTAATCTTGAAAGTCTTTTGAACTTGTCGTAATCCAAGTCAAAAGCACTCTCTATCAGAGAGCATTCTCACTACATATCCTTGCATCAAGCATATAGATTAGCTAAGTCTCTTGAACCACTGTCATAAGACGAGGTCAAGAGCGCTCTTTGTCAGAAAGTTTTAATTAATTAACTTAATAAAATTCGCAACTCACATCCATTTAATTAATTAACCCCCTTCCCTCCTTGTTGGAGTATGCTTTGACCGATCTTCCATCGGAATACCCAGAAACGGCATTGGATCTCTAAACCCCACAAGAGGAACTTAACTAAAACTTTTTCCCATAACCAACGCACCGGCGTTGTTCAATAAATACCGAGGCATGTGGGAGAATTCCAAGTGTGGGTGTTGAGCTACCTAATCTGGGCACTGGTAGTTAAGTTATTGAACACTTACCTTTGACCCCAAACAGGTCCATCGTGTCTTCGAACGGAGCCACTAAAGGTATTACCAGTTAGGATATCCAGCCACCATAAGTGAAGATCACAAACAAAAAAATCTTAAAACTTACCAAGAGCACTTGCAAAACCTAAAATTCACTAGCATCTTTTGGGATTCACATATTTACACTCAAATCATCTCTGATAAGTTGACTCCATAGGCACTGGTCCCATCGTTTAGCATTGTTGATAAGCCGGGCCATTTGTCCATCAAATGTTTGATTATAAATCATATCTATGAATGCTTTATCTATTTCGTGAAGCTCTCAAATATTTGTCTATCTTTCAATTCCGGTAATAGCAACGTGGATTGCTTTGTCTTATGTTAAATTCATTACATCAATCATCTTAAATCACAATAAATCCTTAACAACACCCATCTGGATCCAAAACATCTAAAAATTAACTTAAACATTCAGCCATAGAAAACTCTTTGTTAGGGACTACCCCCTTTGGCTTCATTAGGAGTTATCCTAAACGGAGGAGCTAGGAGTAGGTGACAGTACCTATCTCTGTGCTTGCTCCCAAGGTCACACCTCTCCCACTTTCTCAAGTGAGGAGACAACTTTTAGAAGATTTCTGCTGCTGGTGTGCAATTGGTGGATAACATCTTTTGGTGCCGTTGCCGGAAACAAATCTTTTTGCTCCTGGACGACCTTTGTTTCTTTTAGTTTTTTACCTTTTTATCCTTTTTGGTAGATTTTTTAGTCCAATCACTCTCTGAAATTATACTTAAGTCCACCTGGCGACTCCACTGTCAGTTAACACCTCAAGGTATTCTACTAGAAGAAACTCTGTAGGTTTGGTCGATTTCATCCCTGACCCCGAAAAGGTCTTAAGGAGGAGATTAAACAAACTATCTTCTCGCAGGATCCTTGCAGAACTTGGATCTATGTCTGTTTCAGACATCCATCTTTTATTTTCAAAAAACTTAGAAAATCTACAAAATAATAACTGTTTCCTTAATCCAATGGGTGATTTTTTTACTCAACTTAACTTTGCTCAGATAGCAGGTCATCCTCATGATATCCCTGACAAGACTATTGACAAGCTTATGACATATAATGGCACTGATGCCTCCCTCTCTGCTGAGCAGCATATCAGGAATTTCACCACACTATGGTGCCCATGTCAGGGGTACTGATAGGCATGAAGATGTTTACATGACCTTGTTTTCCTTGTCTTTGGAAGGAAAGGCTGGAAACTAGTACGATAATTTTTCAGTCAATTCTTTCGCCACCTTAGCAGACTTCAAGGCTACTTTCCTTGGAAAGTTTGGAAGCAAAAAGGAGCCTAGACATCTAGTAGCAACTTTGAACAGCATAAAGAATTTTGATACGGAAACCATGGATGAATTCAATGATAGGTTCATAGAGTTATCAAATTCCATCCCTGCTACTTATGCTCCTCCTGTAGCTTCCACTTTGGATTATTACATTGAAGCATTAAGTGGAAAGATCCAGTACCAGATTAGAGACAAGGAGCTAACCAGATTACTTCAGGCTTAGAATTTGGCCATTAAAATTGATAAGAATATGCAGTCATCTGGTGAATCTAACCTCCATGGTTATTCAAGGTCTTCAACTCCTTTGAAAATTAGTGAACCTAAAGACAAGGATCGTTTAGCAGCTATGAAGGATGCCTATGAAAAACAAATGATTGAAATGAAAAGGGTGATGAAGAAAAATATGGAGGAAGCAAAACATAAACACTTAGTGCAATTGAAGGAGATTCAAAATAGGGTGATTACAATGGAAAGAACTCAACCTCCGCCACCTCCTGGAGCTTTCCCTGCAAAACCAACATGGCAGAGAAAGAACCCAAACCATGAGCAGAGGCCTCCTCATCAGCTAGAGGCCACTAATGTGTTTGAAACTTACACACCATTTTGTAGGGCATGTGAAGACCTTCATGAAGAATCTTCCTACTATTATGCATGCTATATTCAGAAGCATAGTTTTCCAGAGGGTTGTGGTCCAAAAGCATCATCAAGCGAGCCTGAGTACATAAACTATGTAGATGACATGCATGATATTTTTGGAGAAAGTTGGAGAGAGGCAAAACAATATTCAAGAGAGCCTGAGTACATTAACACAGTTGGACAGCTCCATCCTGTCACCACAGAAACTCGGGGTCAGGTCGAAGATTATAATCAACAATTGGATAACCTCACTAAAATTTTTAGCACTAATCCTACTAATGAGCATAATGATGTAGTTTGGAAAATTTACTACCTTGTGACCCTTTTTCTGAAGAAGATGACTATGATCATGAGTAGGGCTATAGCCAAGGATGTGATACAAATGAGGAAGAATCCCTTACATCTGATATGGATGATAACTTTGGGACTTTAATTAAAAATCCAATCTTAGAAGTTTCATGTGATGATATTCCTCCGTGCACTCCACCGGATGACAAATATTTGGAAAGTTGGGTCCCCTGTGATATCTTTGAAACCCAGCTTTTTGAAGAAGATTGTTTTGAGCAGAATGAGGAGTGTAGCCAGGGACTTGATACCAATGATGAGGCATCTCTCATATCCGACATAGATGGCGATGACAATTATTGGACTTTTATTGAAAATCCAACCTATTATACTTTTGAAAATATTTTTGAGAATCTCATCTATGATGTGTCCAGGAAGGGGAGTTGTTATTCTAAGACTTATGAAAGTTTTAAAGAGGAATAGTTAGAGTTTTCATACGATCAGTCAGAATTGTATCTGAGTATCTATAATAAGGACTTGAAAAAGCAGTGCGGTGAAGAATCAGATGGGGAGCAACTTGTTGAAGTTCTTTCTCAACCATCGTCTTCACATATAGATGTTCCTTATGTTTTGGAGCAGCTTGGGGCTTATACAATGAGTTATTATTTGATAAGCCTTGATGATCAACATGATGGAGTAGTCGACCTGCCACATCATCTCAATTTGTATATCAGCGCTATCCAGTCATGGATAGAAGCAGCCTGCACAAGCACCTACCAGTTTGGGAAGAAGTTTGACGACATTATTCATGCCTATGATTCCCCATCCAGTCCGCCCATTCTGGATCATCACGCAGGTTTGCATTTTTTGGAAATTGTGTCTTTACTTTGGCTAGTAACCAAAGACAAGGAAAAACTTTTTTATATTAATAAAATGCTTAGGTGGCTACACTGGATCTATGATTACACCTAAACTTTTGTGTATCATGCTTATAGTAGGAAAATAGGCTACTTAAAGTGAGCATTTACTTTAGAATTTTTCTTTATGTACTTAAACATAAATAAATTTTTCAGTGAAATTTTCTCTTTGAATAAAGCAACTTTTGGATCATTGGCTCTTTTTCATGAAACTTGTGCTACTAAGGTTTTCTTGTCAAGTTGAGATGTTTTTACAGGATATGGAAACCAGAGATTCTGGGGTTCTTGTATGCTCTCTTCGCATAAGAGACTAGATCGAGCACACGTCTTGCAGTTGGAGCCAGTTGTTATCAAACTTTTTGTACCGTAAGTTGGGTTACCTGAGGAGCCGCTGGTTGACAGACTTGTTCAAATTCTGATTCCAGTGTATCAGTCGATATGTCTACTTGTCTAGCCAATATTGGCTAGTCACCTTTTTATTTGAATAATTTTGACCATGGCCCTGCGGGGTTTGTAATAAAATGTGCTAGTAGGATATTTTTGAGTGGTTCGGTCTCCTGAGACGTAGAATCTCAAATAGGGTATTCCAGGTATTTTTTTGCCACTGACAATTATGCTTTTCCTTCAGCCGAGTATAATTGACGAGGTTTTCTTCCACTTCCTCCAAAGCTGGAATGCCCGATGTTGAATTCTGGGCCTTGGGGGGTTATTAGAGCCCAACTAAGTGTTCTAAGCCTACTAGACATTATTTAGATAGATCAGGGTCATGTCCTAAGTCATTTGGACACATAAAAGATTTTCGAAAAAATCTTTTTCGAACAGTGAAATTTTTTTTTTTAATTTTTAATTTTTAATTACTTTTGCTAAGGTTTTTGGGTTAATTTTTCCATAAATTAAATGGAAAAAACCCGTTCGTGATCAGGACTCAGAATTCAGTGATTGAAGGCTCTAACCTTAAGCCCAAAAATATTTTTAATCATCCAGCCAGTTAGAGCCAACTTTCAGATCAACAATCGGACACATAATGCCTTTTTACTCAAAAAAATCAGTTTTGAGTAAAAAAATGATTTTTAGTAAAAAAATGATTATTTTGGAGAAAACTAAAACTCTCCAAATTATTCCAAATTTAGTAAAATAAAAGGCTAAATGACATCTCATGGAGCACTTATGATGATTGGAGTTATCATAACTCAGCTTCAGTCATCATTAAGAGATGAATTAATTTATTATCAGTTAGCAGGCATGTCATCTTCAGCTAAATATGGGATGGAGAGCACTCATTGGTCCAATGATTTGATCGAGGTGAATACTAAAGCTTGCACTATCAGTGGGCTTCCCAAACCTAATGGAGGCTCCAGCCAGACCTAAGGATGAGCTTACCTACATCACACGTGTGGCCTCATCCTTGGCTTGTTTTCAATGCATAGGTTTGGAGTGGGGGCGCCTTGCCTGGGTGGAGGCCTCCCCTCACTCCCGGTTCTCCGGTTTAGGTCTGAGCTCTTTTTTAGGTGGCTAAGCTGGTTAGGGTTGGATTTTTGGTTTTAGGGTTTTAGCACTTTCTCAGTTGTTAAAATAGAGGCTCTTTCAGCTCTATTGGATGGAGAATTTGTGCAAGTACACTCTGGAAAAATTTGTAATATCTTTTGAATTTGAATAAAGCAAGAAGACTTTGAGCTCCATGTGGGAGTTATTTTTGTGCCATGCTTCATCTTGTTCAAGGTGATACCATTCTTAGTTCATTTCTTTTGATTCTTAAGTATATGATCGTGCGATTAGAAGGCTAACAATCTAGCACAATATTATTTGATCTATGCTTTTCTCTTAAGTTTTGTGGCTTTCAAGTATTCTCCCAAACACAAGAGCTCTTGTTTGATTTATGCATTCATTCTATAGGTGCCTAAGGGAGTCTTCTACTTTAAGAAATCAAGAAGCGAAGGGCTTGCTTGCCTCATCCATTAAACCACAAACTTCAAAAAAATCTATTGATTACTTTGGTTGCTACAAGTGGATCTCCATTTTCAAGGTTCTATCCTACCTCTTTTCCACTTTTGTAGAAGTTATCAAGTCATTTAAATCTTTATTTCAAGCTTGCTTGGCTTCTACTAAGTTAGATCTAGGCTTTCTAGCTTTAGATCTACTTTTTCAAATCTAGATCCATCTTTCTAAAGGTCCATTTTTAAAGATCTAGTTTCATTTCCTTTTTAAATCCATCTTTCTTTTTGCCTTGGAAAACATGTACGAGTTTTCTCAAAAAACGTGCAAATTTTCCATTTTTTGCGCTTGCTGGTTTTCTGTATTTTTTATTAATTCTAAATTTTGGAAATTCATTAAAAAATCAGAAATTTTTCAAAAATTTTCAAAAATTTTATTTTTTTTAATTTTTTGACTTTTTTCTCGAAAAGCGTGCCATTTCAAGCTCGTTGTTTTTTGGGCTATTTTTTGAATTTTTTCTGTTAATTCTAAATTCTGGAAATTCATTAAAAAATTAGAAAATTTTCAAAATTTTCCAAAAATTTTATTTTTTTAAATTTGTTGACTTTTTCTCGAAAAGCGTGCCATTTTGTACTTGCTGTTTTTAAACTGATTTTCTGCTATTTTCTGCTATTTTCCGGATTCTGAAAATTAGAATGCTAAAAAATCTTTAATTTTAAATTTGCAAAAAAGCCCAAGTCGTTTCGCCAAAAATCATGCATTTTACATAAAAAACGGTGAGCTTGCCTAATCCTTTCCAAGTTTTGATTTTGGGTCGCATTTCATTGTTTTGATATTTTATTTCATCTCATAAGGCACTTGTATTCTCATCCACTTAATCTTTTCGAATCACAGGATAAAATTGGTTTCCTAACACTCTTACTAGTCCTTGTTTAGAGCTCTTATCCACAGGTGAACCAAAAGCAAAACCAAACAAGAAAGAGCAAGCAGAACTAGATCCAAAGACAAGGATCCAAAGCCAAAAAAAGAAGTCATTCTCCTTTGTACAAACTCATAAGAGTTTTTCATTTTTACTTAAGTTACTTCTCAAAGTCCCGACAAGGATTAAGTTCCAAAGGCATTTGTACTTCATTAATAAAACAAGGCTAAGTGAGATAGGGCCTCCCATACTTGGTTTTTCTTCCCCATTTGGGGAAGAGTGTTTTTTGTTCTTAGCTTAGATTGATTTCGAGTACTTAGAGTAGATTCATTTTTTTTGCAAAGTAGATACTAATTGTTAGATTAACCCATTTTGTTTCATTAACTAGGTTGATTACTTCATCTTTTAAATTTTTGTATCTTTCATAAGTAATTCAACTGTTTAAAGTAGAAATCTCTTGAATCTCACTTTATAGATCAAGAGTGCTCTCTATCGGAGAGTTATCTTTTCATTGTTTAATAAGTTAATCAATTAATCTTGAAAGTCCCTTGAACTTGCCGTAATCCAAGTCAAGAGCACTCTCTATCGAGGAGCATTCCCACTGCATATCCTTGCATCAAGCATATAGATTAGCTAAGTCTCTTGAACCACTGTCATAAGACGAGGTCAAGAGCACTCTCTGTCGGAGAGTTTTAATTAATTAACTTAATATAATTCACAACTCACATACCTTTAATTAATTAACCCCCTTCCCTCCTTGTTGGAGCATGCTCTAACCGATCTTCGATCGGAATACCTAGAAACAGCATTGGATCTCTAAACCCCACAAGAGGAGCGTAACTAAAAATTTTCCCCATAACCAATGCACTGGCATTGTTCGATAAATACCGAGGCATGTGGTTGAATTCCAAGTGTGGGTGTTGGGCTACCTAGCTTGGGCATTGGTAGTTAAGTTATTGAACACTTACCTTTGACCCCAGGCAGGTCCGTCATGTCTTCGAACGGAGCCACTTAAGGTATTACCGGTTAGGACATCCAGCCACGATAAGTGAAGATCACAAACAAAACACTCTTAAAACTTACCAAGAGCACTTGCAAAGCCTAACATTCACTGGCATCTTTTGGGATTCACATATTTACACTCAAAGCATCTCTGATAAGTTGACTCCATAGGCACTGGTCCCATCTTTTAGCATTGTTGATAAGCTGGGCCATTTGTCCATCAAATGTTTCATTATAAATCATATCTGTGAATGCTTTATCTATTTCGTGAAGCTCTCAAATATTTGTCTATCTTTCAATTTCGGTAAAAGCAATGTGGATTGCTTTGTCTTATTTTAAATTCATCACATCAATCATCTTAAATCACAATAACTCCTAAACAACACCCATCCGCATCCAAAACATCTAAAAATTAACTTAAACATTGAGCCATAGAAAACTCTTTGTTAGGGACTACCCCCTTTGGCTTCATTAGGAGTTAGCATAAACGGAGGAGCTAGGAGTAGGTGACAGTACCTAGCTCTGTACTTTCCCCCAGGGTCACACCTCTCCCACTTTCTCAAGTGAGGTGACAACTTTTAGAAGATTTATGTTGCTGGTGTGCAATCGGCGGACAACAATCAATATGATGATGTAGTCATTCTGCCTCATCTTGCCAATTGGTATATAAGTCCTATCCAGTCATGGATAGAAGTAGCCTGTGCAAGCACATACCAATTTGGGAAGAACTTTAATGACTTTATTAATGCCTATGATTTCCCATCCAACCCACCCATTCCAGATCATCACGCAGGTTTGCATTCTCTAAATAAAGTATCCTTACTTTGGATGGTAACCAAAGACAAAGAAAAAAAATTTACGCTAATAAAATGCTTAGGTGGTTACATTGGATTTCTGATTACACTTAACCCTTTTATATCATGCTTAGAGTAGGAAAATAAGCTCCTTAAAAGAGAGCATTTACTTTCCGCATTTTTGTTTTGTACTTAGCTATAATAATAAAAAATTCATTGGTTAGTTACATTTATTTTGTTTAAATATATCAGCTTAATGGTTCATTCGGTTTTTATATAAAGCTTGTGCTACTGAGGTTTTCTTGTCAAGTTGAGATGTTTTTACAGGGCGTATAAACCAGAGATTCTAGTGTTCTTGTATCCTCTCCTTGGCCTATGACTAGATTGAGCACATGTCCCGCAGTTGGAGCCAAATGTTACCACCTAAGTTGTACTTAGTGGTTTTTTATCAAGTGAGCCTGGTGAATTGGGCAAAGATGATTTGTTCGGACTTCATAAGACCTTTAGAATTGCTTCTAGGAAGTGGTTGTTATACTATATAACATGTTCATACCCTGTAGGGGAGCTGTAATAAAATGTTCTACCATGGTAGTGTCTATAAAAGACTCGGTCTCCTAGACTTACTTGTCAATTCGACTAGCCAAGGGTGTTTTTTCCCTTGGTTATTATTGGTAGTTTGATAAACGACTGATAAATTTCTGAGTTTTTCACCAAGTACCTCAAAAGTTGGGTTGGTTGGCTTGGCATTTAGGCTGATTGAGGATATTTGAGTCTGTGTGTCAATGTATAAACATGCTAGGAATTATGGTTGAGTCATATGAACATATCTAAGTCCCCCCTAGGTTTTTTATTTTTATTTTTTAAGTTTTTTTAAAGTTTTAATTTTTCCAAAACTTAGGCTATTTTTTGATAGTCTAAATGGAAAAATTGGTTTTGTAATAAAAGTGGGCTCAAAAATTAGTTTTAGTCATGGGGGTGCTCATTTTCTAACTCAGAGCACCTAGTAAACCCATAATCCCACTTTACCTAAGTTTTGAGTGATTTTCCCATCACTCAGGTCAGAAAACCCTAAAAATCAAATATTGATTGTTTTAAATGATAAATTAATTAAATAATGGAGAAAATCCAAATTCCTAAATGAGTGGATTTACTCCAATTTGACTTAAAACAGTCTCATCGGCTTTGGATTAACTAGAGATGACCATTACTTGATAGAAGGAGTTGATCTGGGCTGAAGAGGGAGGGCACCACCGCATGCACCCTTGAGATTTGCACCCTCCCTCTCTCCTCCACATGTGTGGGCTCATCTGGATGTGATTTGGTTGATGTTTCAGTTAACCGGTTGAGGTGTTAGCCTGATCAACACTCTGATTTCCAGTTATGCTGAGTCAAACTCAGATCAGACTCAGTTAGACTCAGATGAATCTCAACTTGGCTTAGTCATGCAGCTGCAGTCTCTCTCTCCTTGGGAATTGCACCCCCTCTGGGCTAGGGTTCTATTTTTTGTTATAAATAAAGCACGGTTTTCCTCTTCCAAGCTAGTTAGAGTTGGATTGAAGAGTTGTTTCCATTGTAATACTGCTATATTTTCATTGTGAATAAAAAAGGATTGGAGGCTATAGTGGGTAGTGCATATGTTTGTGTGGATTCCCAGTGTCATGCTGCTAATGTGGTAACTGCATATTTTTTCCAATTTTTGTGTTTCTTTGTATTCTGGCTTCAAGGATTCGATTGAATCAAGTAAGGGTGTAAACTAGGAAAGTAATATTACTTTCCCTTATTTATTCATATTATGTATGCTCAAGAATTTCATGTATATTCTTAAATAAGATTATTTTTGCATGATCTTTCATTTTTGTTGTTTCATACATCTATATCCAGATTTCACGAGGTGTTGTGAAGGATTCTGTTATTTAGTTGTAGGTTCCCGATCGGATGAAGACGTGGATCAAGATTGACGCCATTCCTTATCCAATAAACTCAAGACTCTGTCCCTCGGTGCTCCACAAAAAGGCCTCCTTTCAACTTGTTCCAAGCAACGAGCCAACCTTCTCTCCTCTTCTTCTCTTTTCTTTAAAAAAATTAAATCTTCTTGGTTACTTTGTTTATGCATTGAGCTTCTAATTTCTCATATGCAAAATATCTCATTAGATCTCATACATAAGCATTCAAAAAGCTAGATAGTTGTTTCTCAAAATTTTTCCATAAGCATCATAGATCTAGCATAAAGAAATCATCTTTTGCACCGTATTTTAAAGGAAATCTATACCTTGCATGCATTAGATTTATGTTTTCTGTTATAAAAGATAAATCCAACAATCAGTGCACATCATATTGGCTGCTGTAACAAACTTAAATAATTAAATATCGATACTAATTATTAATATTAATATATATTGATATTAATAATTAATGAATGGTTATTAGTAAACTATTCTCAAATGACGCATCCTTTCATGGATGGTATAGAAAGTGCCTTTACAATTAATATAAATATGGCACTCACTTTGTAATCTTTTATCATCATTCATCTTTAATATTATTTAATATTTTCAATATGGAATTATTTTCCATTGGTTGATTATTCAACTGAGTAATCATTGTGCGTTAAAATGCGAATCGTGTGGGTTTAGAAGTCTTTGTCTGCTTCAAGTGGTATCAGAGCAAGAATGAGAGGGAAAAATAAAGAATAAAAAAAACATAAGTTAAAAAGAAAAGTTAAAAAACATGTTCAAGGTTTCCTTGAATTTAGGTCCTTGACCTAACAATGGCTTTTAGCCATCCATATTCAGAGTTTTTCTGGTAAAAATTGGTTTTTGACCAAAAATTGGCTGTTGGCCTTTGAATTTCATTGAAAAAGTATTAATTCCAGTCCAAATATGAAGCAAGAATGAGAGGGAAAAGTGAAGAATAAAAAATAAGAAAATTATCAACAAATAATTAAAAGGGGAAAAGTTAAAAAAACAAAGTGAAATAGCCCATGGTTTTACAAATAACCCATCGTTTCACTTACAATATTTAAATTATAAACTAGTTTTATAAACAATTAACAATGTAACAAACTTAAATAATTAAATATCAATATTAATTATTAATATTAATATATATTGATATTAATAATTAATAATTAGTAATTAATAAATGGTTATTAGTAAACTATTCTCAAATGACGCATCCTTTCATGGATGGTATACAAAGTGCCTTTACAATTAATATATATATGGCACTCACTTTGTAATCTTTTATCATCATTCATCTTTAATATTATTTAATATTTTCAATATGGAATTATTTTTGATTGGTTGATTATTCAACTGAGTAATCATTGTGGGTTAAAATGTGAATCATGTGGATTTAGAAGTCTTTGTCTGCTTCAAATGCCCAAAAGGGAAGCCAAAATCCCAAGGAAAGGTTTCATTCCTTGGTTCCTTTTTCCCCTTTTTATTAACTAGTTTTAACTTAGCTCTTTTTAGTTAAAAGTGTGATGACCCAAAGGTACTTTCAAAGTGCTTTTGGGCATATTTCAGTTTAATAAGATTTCTTGTTTTTAGAAGGTATAACATAAAAGAGGAGGAGGTGTTGTTCGAGAAGTCACTTTTGGGCCATCTAGAACCCCACAGGGGTCTCCCCTTTTCCCAAAATTTTTATTTTTTGCACCTTGTAATCCCTTGAGTTCATTCTCTATAAACATCAAGAGGCATTATATCATTTTTATGATATTGTAACCACTGGTAATAAAAAATAATTTCGAACATTCCCCATCCCCCCCTGGCGGGATTCGCACCCTGTTTTCTTTTTTTGCATTCTTTCTATTTTTTTCTCTAGATTAGTTTCATTTATTCAAAATAGTGTACTTTGATTACTTTCATCATATCTTCCATTTTATAAATTCAAAGTAACTTGAATACTTACCCCACGAATCTCGATTGAACCGAAAGGTGAAAGAGGGTCGTGGTAGATTTAATTAGAGAACCTGTGGTTTGTTTTATTTTTGCTGGTTCATTATTCACTGTTAATTTCTGCAAGCAATCTTTAAAAATCCACCCCCTCCTTGATTACCTGATTAAGTTCCACTTGGACCGAAAGAGGTTCTTGGAGGGTTTTCTTTTTTGATAAAAACACATCGATTAAAATTTACTAAAAAGTACAAAAACTCCGGTGTGTATGCTCCGTGTTTTGGCTGCGATTTGCCTGATTAGTCAAGCTACATCAAAAGCAATGTGAGTGACTAGATTAACTGCATTTCACCTTCCCCAATTAACCACCATTAGGCAAAAATCCAATGCCTCGATCAAACCATAAATGGTGGTGAAATACCCTAAGGAAGTGGGAACTACTCGACAGTGACCTCAAGGCGTCGATATTCTTAGAGACTCTATTCATGCTACACATT
This sequence comes from Pseudotsuga menziesii, assembly GCA_001517045.1. Taxonomy (NCBI): domain Eukaryota; kingdom Viridiplantae; phylum Streptophyta; class Pinopsida; order Pinales; family Pinaceae; genus Pseudotsuga; species Pseudotsuga menziesii. Next base: position 387,754 of record LPNX010805682.1, read on the forward strand.
CCTTGTGGGTAGCTGTGAAGGTTTTATTTTTGGACATACTCCAAGTACCCCTCGGGTATATCTGGAGTCCCCCTTCACCTAATGTAATCTACTCATTTTTCATATTAACTTAAAACGTACCAAGAGACAATTGCAAAACACTCACTTCAAGCACATGCAAGCACATTTAATCATTTTGTGACTCCATTTTAAGGCACTAGTTATTTTTTTACTTCTTTCGATATATATATTGTGTGTCATCATTGTGCTTACTTGTGTTTATTTTTCATCTTGCTATCTGTGGTTCTCAATTGTTAATTTCAAACTCCTAAGCAACTTATTCAATTTAATACCATCATACTAAAGTAATTATCCTTAGTAACTTAATAGGGTCTACCCCCATTTGCTTCGTTAGGAGTTGAGCCTAAACAGAGGAGTCAAGAACAAGGTGCAAACTTGACTCGAGGCTTGCCGTCAAGGACACACTGAGTGGCTTGAATATTTCTGCCATGCTCTGCCCCAGGTGTGTGAAAGGCGGCAACAGGTGGGAAAGGTGACTTTATAGGTATAAACTCGGTTTCTTTATTTTTCAAATTTTTTAATTGTAGATTTCTAGTGAAGAAGTTATATATGTTCCAATTTTGGCACTTGACTATCAACTGCAATGTAAGTTTATACTGTAGAATATATTGTTGGTTATGGAGCTTGACCTTCCAGATCTAGAGATATTATTTAGCTATGTTTGTACCCTAGGTTTACTATACACTCGTTTCTCAACTTTGGGTTTTGGAGCAGCAACGAAAAAAAGGAGGGTTCAACGGTAGTGCCCCCGAGAAATCGGGGTTCAGGGGTGGAGCGCTAGAGAAAATTTTTTGGGATGTTTGTTGGCCAATAGTTTTGTGGACCCATGGTATTGGGTTAACTGTAGTATTTTCCCATGGTATTTCCCCTATAAAAAGAAAGCATTGTAATATGGTTGTGTATGGTATTGTATTGTATTATAGCATTGTAAACAATCTCTGTAATTGCATGAGAGAGACTATGAGAGCATGAAGGAGAAGTGCAGCGGTATTTCTACAGGTTGTATCCCTTCACCTTTCTAGATGGTAATAAAAGGAATGGAAATTTATGTGTGGACGTAGGCCATCGTTTGGGTGAACCACGTTATATCTATGTCTCTCTATAATGTGTTTTGCATATTTTTGAATGATTTAATTGTATAACTGTTATTGCTCTACGGTCCTATTTTCTAACATTTATTGTCTTTATATACTTTACTCTCCTTGTATATTGCAGTGTCTCTAGATTCTATAATGCTTGAACTTTTAAACGTGATTGGCCTTCTTTTTATTTCCGACATGGTTTGTTCCTTCTCTTTCCTTGTAGTTTGATGTTAAAGTTTTTTCCTTGGAATTTTAACATAAAAGCATTTTGGTTTTGTTAATAATAGATGACCATGCTTAAGGATAGGTCTAATTTCTAGTTATCATTTAGCTACAAGAAAAACTGATCTTTTCCAGAGTGAGACTAGAAGCCTAAAAAAATACTTAATATAGCAGTAGATGGGAGGTTTTTACAGCTTTCATTGTTAAACCCCAGTGATTTAGATCTCTTCCATATTTCACGAGATTGTTTTATTATTTTCCAAGTATCGCAATAACAATGGTACTAGTAAGAGATGAAATTGTAATTACAGTACTTGGAAAAGAGTTGGACAATTATTCAGCCAAGTATCTTAGTATACATTCATCAAGGTGATTTAACTAGATATTTATCCCATATTCCATGACTCCATGCATCAATATTTTGTTTCTATGCTTCTTGTTTAATCATGGAACTGATTATTTTTGTTGGTGGCGAAAAGATATCCAAAACTATCATAATAACCTTATTATTAACAAAACTAGAAATGACTTTATAATCTAATTACATGGAAAACACCTTAATATTAATAACTTTGTAAGATATCTACAGAAAAAGTACCAGAAGGAAAAGCAAACCACTAACTTATCCCAACACAAAGGAAATGATATTACAATGCAATGTTTAAAAAGACTGAAGTATACACAAATTACATTAATTAATTAATTATGAATTAATGTTAAAATTGCATTAATCAATTGATTATGTAAAAAACCACTTTTTCACAAATTTAATTGGCCAATTGGCAAATGTTTCCTGTTGGAAAGTATTATTCTCTTTTCATATGGAGTGTATGGGTGAAAACAAATTGAAATTCTATGTATATTTATGTAAATGTATTTTACAATGTATTCAATTTAAACTTAGAGCCTACATGTGTTTGGTTTTATATTTTATTATTATTATATATATTGAGTTTTGGAACCTACATGTGCTACAAACATGACACATCTCATCCAAGTTTCGCTATTAAAAGGGCCTCTTGGTTAAATGAAAATAGAAAATTAGAGTTACTGTGATTATGTCAACTCGTGAGGAATACCCATCCATAATATTTTAGGGTTATTGTGTCTATTCTAGATAAAATAGTTTCATGTTAGTATGGATAGCCATCTTGCTTTTAATTATGCACTCCAATCACATGGTGGACTCATAATCTCAAATTATTTGTTTATATAAACCCTTTATACTATTCAGGGCAAGTGATCACACAACCTAGAAAGGAAGGAAATAAAAATCATAAAAATATCGTTGGAAAAAACCCTAACATATTTCTATATTATTCTAATTTTTAATTGTTAATTCTTGCTAGCTCATTTAGTTAAGGTGCGGGTCTTGTTAGCAGGACGAGCCTAGGAGCTAGTTGGGAGGAGACACCAAAATATCCAACCATCTTGTGATTTATTAGGCTATTCAAACAAACAAAAAAATTCTATTTTTTAATTTTTTTACTATAACATGTCATAAAATCATTAACTTCCAGGACAAGATAGTCCTAAATGTACAAGTAATTTGACAAAGAATAATAAAAAGAATCAAATATTATTTAAGGATACAAGTTACTAACCCGTAAATCTAGTATGTGTGCCTAGATGTGGGATACGAACAACTTACTTGGGAAATCCACATTAATAACTTAAGGTATACAATATATTCATACAAATACTTTCACAAAATTCTTTGGAAAATATTAATCAATTCACTTGATATAAGAAATGAAAAAATATTGCAACATAAAATATCAATAAATTTACATGATATGAGAAATGAAAAAAATATTTCAATGGAAGAGACCTTATTTTGAATGGTTTGATGACTTAGATTCCCCTAGGTTGAAATTTCTTAGCAAATAGTTCAAATCATTGGTCCTGAGTAAAAGGCATTGAAACAAACAAACAAAAAAATATTTTTTAATTGTTCAGTATAACATATGTTAAAATCATTCTTTGTTGTGAGAAGATGGTCAGAAATGTACAAGTAATTTGACAAAGAATAGTGAAAATAATCAAAGATTATTTAAAGATGCAAGTTACTAACAAGTAAGCAAATATAAAATATAGTATGTGTGCTTGGAGGTGGGAGAAAAACAGCTTCCTCGAGAAAATGAGATTTAAAACATAAGGTATAGAATATATTCATTCAAACACTCACATAAATAATTTCACAACACTCTTTGGAAAATATAAAAAATAAAAAAAGATTGCAACATTAAATATCAATCAATTTACATCATTGAGAAATGAAAGAAATATTTCAATGGAAGAGATATTTTTTTGAATGGTTCAATGGGTGGTCGAGCCTTTCCTTCGGAATAATATTGAACTTCCTCTTCTTTTATCTATGAGGATATGGCAGTAACAATACCGTATCCATTGTCCACAGGACAAGTTTTTGCTCAGTAGAACCTTCCCAACCAACCCTGCCTCAACAACCAACAAGGGCAGAGAAAGAAAAATCAAGGAAGAAACCAAGGTAATAATCATCGACAAGGAGGCGTCCAACTGCCTAAACTTCCCACCAACAATGACAAAAACCCACTGGCACAAAACCCCCAAAATCTTGATTGATCGAGAAAGAAGCCATAGTTACAAACCAAACATCTGTGTGCACTATGCAACACCTAGAGTCATTACATGCATATATGCCCTCACATGGCTCACATCCAACAAATTATCCAAAATGATGCTCAACAGGATGCCAACACAGTGGCCCAAGCTCGGCCCAACCCAACACCATGAGGTCCTCCACCCATGGTCCTCAAAAAACCTCTACCACACCAAGGAATGGTTTCAATCCAATCCCTCGACCCACCTCCTCCTTCAACTCTCGTTGTGGCCCCACCTATAGAGACTAAAGTCCACCACCTCATGACGGTGTCGTCTAATGTAAACCTCTAGAATCGATGTAGCCAATACCCGTCCACCACATAAACCACTGACCCATCAGTGACATCTACTTCTAACACTTCCAGTATACCCCTCCATTTATATATAACCCCCATTGATGGGACGACCAGAGCTCCACGGTTTCCTATATGATGTATCGCCAACAACGTTATTGCTCTAGAAGTGCTAAAAATTTTACCAACACAACAAAAAGTGTTGTTCCCAAAACTAGGTGTCATTTATCCCTCCGATTCTAGGTTGATCATGTTTGATCTGGATCAAGGAGAACCCAGGATGCCATCCACCATCTCCTTACAAGTTCTACTCTCAATTCAGAATTTGGTTTTACATCAATGTATCACTGATGAAGGGGAATCCTCCTGTGTTATGTCGACCTTTGTCTTGGAGAAACTCAAGTCCCCTACCCTTCAAAATTACACTTTATTATAACCTCTTTATTGGATGTAGCTACATGTATTCCATGAGAACCATGGCCTCCACCATGTTTTGACTCCTGATGTTTCCTCATGATGGAAATATCATGACTGTCGACCAGTTGACTTACTACGATCCGTAGGGGTGACCACATCAGAACACGTCATTCCTACCATTGATACTGCCATTGACAATGTGTCCATCCCTTCCATATCTATTGTAGGGCTAGGATTATTTTCCAAGACTCCTATGACGAGCACCTTCCCATATTTACCACCTCTCCCTATGCCGACTGACACAATGGATTTGTGTACTATCACATCCAGTACCATCCCGACCACATCACAACATCAGTCACAACCCCAACAACTTCCACCTGAGAATTATTGGGTTTTCTTCCTAATCTACACAATTCCTTTCATGTTTCCAGCATATGGTATCATGAGAAAGCCTATAATGGCTACTCTTGATTTACCTAATTTTACATTGGGAATTCCCGTGTGGTACCTTCAACCACCTACCCCACCTTCGATGCCCCAGGTTGTGTTGAATCTCATCCAACCTATTGATATGGAGTAATACCCTCCTCTTGGCCCATTGAACAAGCCTTTTGTCCTCGAAAATTCCCCTCCTCTCACAAAGAAGGTTGGGGTAAAGTCCACCAAAGAAACAGTCGATCTTCGCTTGACTCCGCCTTGCACTTTATGCGATATCCAAGGTCATACAACAAAATATTGTCTAGAGATACCTATCCTTCACACACACATAGACGCTATGGGTATAGCTGATGGTACTCTAATAGTCATCATCCCAGATATGCCAACAGTTAAGAACAAGTCATTGAGGACAAACCATCATTGCACAATTTGCGGCTTGTATGGCCACTCATCTCACCATTGACAAGGATTTTTCTTAGTATCAATCTTTCCTTCATGACCTTTGGAAACAATCATGAGTCCAAAACCACCGTCATTGAGGAAATTTACCCTCCATATACCTCCTTGGACATGACCACCATTTAGACAATATCTAATTCCAGTAGTACTTTCCCGTCCTCGACTTTGGGAGATCCACCTGATCTATCCCAACACCACTTTCGTGGTAACAGAGAGATCACCAAAACCACCAATGATTTTACCCCATTTCACTTAGCTCATGACATGGATTCATTTCTTCCCATTGAAATCTATATTCCTCACCCACGTTCTTTGCACCAACTGCAGAGACTCCAACGTAAGGCCAATTTCCTTCGCCAGAGGACCTATGCCTGAGTCGCTCACCATGCAACACTTGGGGAACAATTTTTATTTTTTGTTCTACATCATTTTTACTATGAGTTGGTGGCCCCCTCTAGTACTTTATCCATGTCTATTCATAGTGAGTCCATTGTAGAAATCGTTTGAATCATTTGCACGTGAGTATGTGGATATAACCCCTACTTCTACGCTGATGGTAGCCCACTAAAGGGTGCAGTCCCACGGCTGCCCATGCACACAGTATGTTGTATGTATGATCTAAATACCACTATGATATCATATATTCAGGTCCCAATACCTTCCCTAGAGTTCAAGGTTTCTCCATATCTCCCTGGTATTATATTCCCACGTATGAATCATCCTCTACAAGGATAGGAAGCTACCACCATTGTGCAAAATTCTCCCAAGTCGAGAAATGATATTTTAGACTGTCTCCCTCCTTTCTAATTCTTAAGGCCATTTCCTGGAGTCACATTGATTTGCATACCAGCACACGAATCACACCTTGTACGTTGAGCTAGCTCCATATGCATAGGACTCCATTTGGTCTAGGTTTTACCCATGCACCACTACACCAGGGCCAACATCACTAGATTCTAGCGAGAGTCATCTGGAGTCTATTTTAGATGTATTTTGCAGCACCAGGTTTGGTTTTTCATCCTCTGTATTTTGACGAGACCCTTGTCTCATGCTCTCACTATGATTTTATTGGCTATTTCTCGGAATTCACCACAATTTGCGTTCCATCATGTGAATATCCCTTTGTATGTATTACCATGTTCACGATCCATTCACTCCATCCATACTACACAGTTGGCCATTTTTTATTGCCATCCATCGTCCTGCAAGGGGGGCCCAACAGTTTTATGCATTTATTCCTCTCAACAATGTTCACAACATAACCTCTTTCCAAATATCAAACACTCCCCCCTTGCTTGATTGACCATTATGGAGTTTCTGTTAAGCTCTTTTCTGACTCCTAACAAAATGAAGATATCATTGAGCACGCTTGCTTCCTTTCACGCTCATTAAAGTACTTGAAAGGGTGTCTATGTAGCCTCATTTATATCCATTTTCGAACTATATAGACTATGATAAGAAAAGGATGACCTTGGCACATTTGATCTAGGAATGTTTCCCTTTGCATCCTTTTACACTTTCTCTGGAATTGGGACTGATCTTTACGAAAAATATCATCATGGGTTGTCTTTAAGCTCTTTTCCACCCTTATAATCAAGAAAATATTACCGACAAAACTTGGTTTCATTCATGCTCATAAAAGTATGTGAATTACCATAGAGTCAGTATAGGTTTAACCTTTTCTCGCTTGATTGGACTACAAATAGTAAAGAATTATTCCTTCCCCTAAGGTTGGGTGAGATCTCCTACGCACACTTTTATCCTTTTTTGGAATAAGGAGTGTGATCAGTCCAGGAAGCTCCTCTGGGTTGTAGCTCAACGATGCTTTGTAACTTACAATGTTTTTAGGGTTTTCTAATATGGATCAAGTCAGGTGACCTATATAACCTTCTAGTCTCAAGACATGCATGAAACTCACTCAATTACAAGGCTTTTAGTTACAATTGTTCAGTAGTTGATAATAAGGTACAGGGATGGAGAACTCACGAGGCTGGCAAATTTACATACAAAATAGATGCATATAAATGGCTAAATCCTAACAAGGATGGTACGTATAAATCAAATCACATTAACTCACCAATAGGATCATAGCTATTAGTTATTAATCAACTTGAAAGTAACCTAAATTACACATTCAGGCATAAGTACAGTAAAGACAGAGATGAAGGCTGAATAAATCATAACAAAAGAGCTTATGAATTCATGAATGAGAAAAATGAGAAGCTGAAAATAGTATAGGTTTATAAATCCCCGAAGTCGAAACTTTTTTTATAAAAATAGTCTTTGGATTTATACCTTTTACAAAAATATATAGATCCTAAAACATAGATCTGTTTTTTTACAAAAATAAATAAAGTAACATTTTTTTGCAAATTAGGGTTTGAAACCCTACCTAACTACTTGTCTAACTATAATGAAAATTTAGTTCACTTAATGACTATTTAATAACTGAAGCAATGTTGGTGATCACTGATGCTAGTCCTCTACCAGTTAGACCATTGATTTCTCTTTGACAGCTAAGGTTGGTGCCCTTTAGCATGGCTATGTCAGAGTGGATCTCACATAGACCTTTTTTGATGCATCCCTCAGTGCCTTTTATCTTTAGATCACATCCATGAACTATCTATAGTTTCCCAAAACCGGTATTGTACACCAAATCTTGCCTTTAATCCTCTGTCCACTTTCGGTGGTTAAGGGGACAGTCCATCGGAACCATTAGCTGCTAAAAGTGGCTCTTTCAGTGGCTCATGAACTGCCCTAGTGTTCGCCTAAGCCACCGACAGTCCTGTTTTCCAAAAAATATTAGGGTTTCTTCAAAAATGTACCTTCAAGCCTATTTGCTCAGTCTTACTCTTCTGTAGGCTTCATGCTAGGAGTGTTAGCAGTGCCTTGGCTAGCTTCAGGAGGATGGAGACTGATGGTTGCTTCGGCTAGGGTTGATAAGGTGAGGTCGTTGCTAGGTTTTGCTTTGGCTTCCTTCAACTGCAACCTTCGGAGCCTAACCATCCTGTATAGTCTGGTATTGTCCTTAAGGTATATTGTGTTCAACCTTTTCAAGAAAATGTATCTTTCTCTCTGCTCCAGTTAGGACTTGTGTAGTAGCTTGTTTCTCCTATTCAATGTCTCATTGTTTCTCTTTAGTTCTCTTTCCAAGAACTCTATTTAATAAACCTACCTTAGTAGCTGATTGATCTTTTGACTTCTAGGCTTGCTGGAGGAAGCCCTTTCTGCCAATTCCTCTTGATCCTGTGGTGTGGGGGATGGCAATGATTCAAAAATTGGTACAATTTGCAAAGCTATGGCGGCATCCTCTTCTTGTTCTTCCTTAGAATATGAATAGGGTAGGTTTAAGACATTCTCATGGTGTGCTTCTGCCTCCTGACCTTTCTCACTGAAATCCAAATTCCTTTTTTCCTTCTTGGTCTTGGAAGAGGAGGGATGTTGTTCTGTTGCTGCAGCTGGGGAAATGGCCCTCCTCCTTCTTCTCCCACTCCCTGGGGTGTTGTATTTCTTAACAGTAGACTTCCCTTTCTCCTTTGGTTGAAGGCATATCTCAAAGCCATTCAAAAATAGAAAATAAGGCCAAGCCATGTTTCTTCTCTTCAACAACTCATGGACCAATAGCTAGATAAGACCATGGTGGGACAGCCTGCCAGCAAGCTTGGATGGCTAGGATTTCACTTGATGTGCCATCTTCCCTAGACTTCTGTGTAAGTAAAAGGGGAGATTAAGAGGGTTTTTACCTATGAAGTGGTTCATGAGCTTGAAATGGTATATAATTTATCTATTATATCTCCATTCACAGGTTAAATAGACAACAATGGCCTTCAACAACTGCTGCAAGTTCACTTCTAGCCATGATGATGTCACACTCTTCTTCCATATTATTCCTCTATGCTCAAGCTTGAGGTAAGACCTAAATTCCACCTATTTTGGTATGGTGGTCTTGAACCATTTCTCTCCCGTGGAAGGGAGTTCTGTCACCTCTGATATTAGTGCTTCATCTATGAGAGACTCCACCTTTCCTATGACTCCTTTTGAACCATCAAATGACAGGGCAAAAGCTTGAGCCACATGATGATGGAAACCTTGTATTTTTTCATAGAACTTGTAGCATCCCACCTCTAGGAAAGTCTGCAAACTTATGGATGTACCTCTAAATAACTGATATCATCTAGCTCCTTCCTGAGAGCTGGTCCACTCTTCTTCATCTTGATGGGTGTATCTCCTTGGTACCTACAAAATAGTTTCAGTTATGTATGTGGTATGCTTTAGTAGGAGGCTTATTTCAGAGCTATTTTTTTTAGGTGGAGAAAATGATAATTTCAAAAATGAAATCAAATGGAGTGTTTTAGGCACTAATTTTGAGGGTTTTATGTCATTATGGAGGCTGAAGTCACAAAAATGATGACAGCAGCTTGATCCTCTAAATCTCTTTTCCCACATAACCGTAACCTACTTCAGCCAGAGCATTCGGTGGCCATTTGATGATCCTTTGGATAGGTGGACGAAAACTGAGGGTTTACAGTCAGATCAATCTTTTTCCATTTGCGTAACGACCCTTTTTACTCATTTCCGCATGCAGTCATATAGCTCCAAATATTTTCGGTGGATAATCATTCTCTCAAATGATCATTTATCTTGCTGATGGGGTCAGATGTGATAGTTCCTAACTGTTTCCTTATTTTTCCCTTTCGGTGGTTAAGATCCTCTGTGATTTTGTCAGCTAGCTGCTAAAAAGCCAACTTTTGGTGGCTAAGGAAATGTTGTCTTTCTTGCTTAAGCCACTGGAATTTTTACCCTATCACCATGGTGAACTTCTACTTTTGGTAGATAACAACCTCGTCAGAAAACCTTTTTAACTGCTGAAAACCTGTTCTTTCGGTGGTTAATAAAATGCCCTATCTTTCGCCTAAACCGTCAAAAGGGTTTTTCACCCAATGTTGATCTTCCTTCTTTTGGTGGTTAGCGTATGTGTTGCGCCTTTCTCTAATATGCCAAAAGTGACCTTTTTAAGTGGCTAATGAGATGTTCTAAGCCTCGCCTAAGCCACCGAATGTACTGTTCCCAATGCTACTCGCCACTTGCTTTCGGTGGTTAAAACTTTTATATTTCTTTCTGTAGTTTGCTGAAAGCACCCCGTTTCTGTGGCTAATGAGTTTTTTGTAGTCTCACCTAAGCCACTAAAAGTGTTACTTTGACTCTACTTGCTTAGATCGCTTTTGGTGGTTCATCTTTGCCCCACGTTCAACTATTTAGCCACCAAAACATAGCTTTTCGATGGCTAATGAGCTATAATAGTCCTCACCTAAGCCACTGAAAGCTACAACTTGTAAAATTTTCATCCAAATAAAAAATAGAGGCTTTCAAATTGTTAGTGATACTCATATCTTTCATTGCATAAGAATATTCTTCCTACCATCAAAATAAATTTATTTTGAGAGATAACATCTGGCTCCTACTTGGGGATGGGAACCTCCTAGTGAGGTCCCAAGAATCCCAGACCAAAATGCCTTTTCCTCTAAGAAACTAAATAACTTAACACTATCATTTAATGCTCCATTAGGTGTGGAGTTTATTGTGTAAGCAAAAAAAAACCTACTGTATACTAATTTACAATAATAAGGCCTTAGAGCCTCAAATAAAGTAGAGCTTAAAAAACTGCCCATTGACTAGACCATCAAATACCTCTTCCCCTTCCAGATTCTACAATTTGAAGCTTTTATTCTTATGTACTTGGGCTATCACAAAAGAGCCAATCCATAGGGAGTCAAATTTTCCATGTTTTCCCTTATCCTGTCTTACAGCATCCCACTTGAGGACCCAATCTCCAACCTAGAAGTTGTCGACTTTTTCTCCTTTGTCAAACATGCCCTTTATCCTCTGTTGATGGGATTTTGAGTTTCCTATAACTTGCTTCCTGATTTGCTGTAACTCCACCAAGTCCATCATCCTTCTCACCATATCATTTGGTTCATCTTCCTCTTCCTGAAAGAACTTTGCCACTAGAAGAATGAGCTGGATAGGAAAAATGGCCTCAATGCCATAAACTAGATTGAATGGAGAATTCCCTATGGATATTTTGTGTGTTACCCTATCAGCCCATAAAGAAAACTTAAGCTTTGAATCCTAGATTTTCTTATTTGTCTCTAGCAATTTCCTGATGATCCTGACTAAACTTTTGTTGGATGACTCAACCAGGCCATTTCCTTGCGGATAATCGGGCGTGGAATGCACCAGCTGAATGCCCATTGACTCACACATCTTAAATAATGCCCCAGCTTTAAAATCTAGTGCATTATTAGTTACCAACCTTACTGGGCAGCCAATCATGCTGAACATATTCTCATATAAAAATCTCATGATGGCCTGATGAGTGGAATTCCTAGTGGGTACTACTTTTATCCATTTGGTAAAGTAGTCAGTGGCTACTAAGATCCATTTGTGTTGTCCACTGGAAGATCAATTTATTTCACCTATGAAATCTAGACCCCATTGTTGGAAAGGCCCATTCACCACAATAGGCCTAAGGGGTAAGGATTTCAACTGCTGCTTCCCTATAAATCTTTGGCATTGGTCATAGGCCCTTACAAAAGTGCATACATCAGCAAAGAGGACTGGCCAATAGTATCCTGCTCTTAAGATCTTGTGGGCTGTGGTTTTCCAATAGCGGTTTCCTCCACATGTGCTGGAGTGAAAGTGATGCATGACCTACTCTGCTTCCTCTTTATCTAAACACCTTAGCAAAATTCTAGACTGATCTTTCCAGTACAGCTATTTGTCAATTATGCTAAACTTAACAGATTTTAACTTAAGAGCTCGCGCTTGGTTAGGAGTGAGATAAGGATAAACTTCTAATTTTTGCAAAAATTGAATAATACCTGAGTACCACTCACATGAAGATATATTTCCAGCTATTGTTGGAATGTCATTCTGATCTTCATCTACTTCTACTGCTACCACAGTCTGCACCTTTTCTGATTTGACATATGTGAAATTTATTCCCATCAGTTCACAGTTCTCTTTAGCCATGACTTTGGCCAGACCTAGTCCCTTCACCAGCTTAGTGGGTTTCACCTCTATATTAAACTCAATCAGCTTGGCAATGCACTTAGCTCTCTTCCCATCAATGTCAAGCTGAGTCAGAACATCCTTCACAATAGCTGAAGGGACATATGCAAGGACCTTGGCATGGAGAATGTAATTTTCAAAGTGTTCAAAGATTTTATGAGAGCATAAGCCTACTTCTCAATTGGGTCATACTTCAGCCCAACATCTCTCAGGGTTTTGCTGAGGAATGAAATTGGATTATCAAGACCCTCATCATTCTTTTGTAATAGTACAGTTGCCACTACGTCATAGGATGCAAAAGAGAAAATATAATAAATCTTCGTGTAATCAGGACTAATCAGGGATGGGGCCTCCATGATAGCCTTCTTAATGTCTTCAAAAGAGTTTCTTTCCTAGTCAGTCCATTTTATTTCTGCCTCTTTTTTCAGCATGACATTTATATGCTTTATCAACTCAGAGAAATTAGGTATGAACCTCCTGTCAAAGTTTATCTTGCCTAAAAAGGACTGAATGTCTCTTTTTGACCTTGTTATTGACAACTTCTAGATAGCTTCCACCCTTACCAGATTGATCTTTACACCTTCAGTTGAGACTATGTGGCCTAGGATTTTTCCTTCACTGAGTGTAAACTGGGACTTCTTAGGGTTAAGCGATATTCCATACCTTCTGCACTTCAGAAATACCTTCCTTAAATGCTGCAAGTGGCTATGATTCCTGTGAGAGTAAACTATTAGGTCATCCAAATATATCAACACAAATTTATCTTTCGACCCCACAAAAGCTAGGTCCATGGCTCTCTCAAAAGTAGCCCCAACATTCATTAGTCTGAATGGAATTTTAGCATACATGAAGGTGCCCCAGGGGGTGGTAAAGGAAGTCTTCTCTTGGTCATCGGGGTGCACAACAACTTGATTGTATCCAAAGAAGTCATCTAGGAAGGACATAACCCTATCCCCTAAGACTTTCTGCAGTAGATGTTCCATCTTGGGCAGTGGATAGTTATCTTTCTTGGAACACTTGTTCATGTTTCTAAAATCCACACACAACCTGATTCCTCCATTTTTCTTTCTTACCACCACTAGTTTTGCAATCCACTTGGAGTACCTCAGGGGGATTATGATCTTGGCTTTGAGGAGCTTATGGATTTCATTTTCAAATACTGGTAATAGGAGAGGACTGATGGATCTCAGCTTCTATTTGAAAGGGATGGTGTCCTTCTTCAAAGCAATCCTGTGCTGGATGATATTGGTATCATAGGTTTTTAGGTCACTGTACTCCCAGGCAAAGACATTAAAAAAATCCTTTATAAGGCTGCAAAACTTTGACCTCTGATCAACAGTAAATTTAGTAGACAGATTTATCAGTTTTGGATGGATTTGGCTACCTATGTTTTGCTCTTGGACAGTAGGATCTAGCTCCTTTTCGGCAGGCTTAAAAGGGATGTCATTGTGTTCAAACAAATCTTCCAATGGTACTAGGCCTTGAGGTATGTAGTTTCTAGGAAATTGGACAATATTTTGATCAGCCACTTTATCTTTCAACTTGAGCTGCTTGGATTCCTCTATGTTTAGGTTTTCCTAGTCTATGTGCATATCAGAGAATTCATCTACTAGTTGAAGAAATTTACCAAGCTCGTCATCATTTTCAAACACCCTCCAGAATTTGACATTGTATGGCAGGAAAGGTCTGTATTTGAATTGAACATCATAGCTGAGCTTAGGAGGTAAAGGAGGAATGAATAGACTTGCAGAGATAGCCAAGGAATCACCCAAATGATTCAAAGCCCTAGGTATATATGATAGTTCAAAAATCATAAAGGAGTCTCTTAGTTTCCATACCTCATCCCTATAGGCCTTTAGTCTAATGTTTTTTTCTTCTTCTAAAAAGTGTTGTTTACCTGATGTATAATGAGGTCTGCATCTCCAAAAATCCTCAAGCACATCATCCCCATCTCCTTGGAATATTTAACTCCTTGAAGCAAGGCTTCATGTTCTACTGTATTGTTAGTGGTTTTAAAATCCAGCTTATAATACAGATGAATGTTTTCCTTGGATGGGGAGATCAATACAACACCTGCACTTGCTGATGTTTTGAGTGCCAGCCCCATCAAAATACATGTTCTATATTTTTGTGGTCACTTCTTTGGGCTACTGACAGGTGGGCTTAGTGAGTATCATCTATTTGCAGAATGCATGACCCAAAATTAGTGTCCACTGCATAGATGGGGTGATTCACTGAATTTCTCTCCTTGCTTATGATGTAGGCCAACTGATTTTCTCGGTACAACCTCTTAGTCTCTCCTCCAAACATGGGGATAGTGGCATATATAAGATCCATCTGAAGGGTGCCACCTAGCCTTTTTATCCATGATCGAGACAACAAAAGACAAAATTTTGGAGGTATATCAGCCACTATAATGTCCATCGTGATGCTTTTTGAAGGTAGCTGAGTTAGGTTTACAACGAGGTCTTTGATGAGGCCCAAGCACTTAAATTTTCTAGATTCAAAGGATAATAAATCATGGTAGGGCTTCATGATGCTGAGACCCAGCTCATCCATCATAGCCTTTGGCATTAGGTTATGAGAGGCTCCTGAATTTAGCAGACAGTTATGGAGGCTTTTATCATGGATATTCAGGGATATGTAGAAAGGAGGGCATGAGTCGTTTAGGTATTTGATCATGGGGCCTAGGGTTACAACAGCCTTGTCATCCTGTAGGTTAACAAATTCAATGTAAATATGCATCTTTGGCTGAAGGGAATTCAGAATGGAAGACTTGAATGCATCATTTTTCATTAGCTCAATCAATGGGAAAGGGATCTTCAATTTTTGAATTTCTGACTCAAGGTTGAAAGAATAATGCATCCTATCTGGAAACCTTACCTCATGCTATGGAACTTTGATTTGGACCTGATTAGGAATGGCTAAAGGTGCTGGTTTCTGCAATGTTTTGGATATGATAGCCACTTTCTTTGGTAAAACAACAACCTTTTTAGCTAGTGCAGCAGGCTGTTTGATAGGCACAACATTCTTCTTGAGAGGAGAAACCAACCTAGACCTTAGATTGTACCCTTCCTAACCATCAACCTGATATACAGCCTCTTCAATGATCTGCTGGTTAATTAGGGCTTCCTCATATTCTGCTTGTGTTAGAAAAGAATATTCCACCTCATCCTCCATGTAGTGGATGTTGTCTTCAGCCTCTCCTTCTTCGTCAATGAATTCTGGCTCTTCTTCTAATAAAAGATTTTGAAATGGAGCTCTTATTCTCTAATTTTCCCCTTGATTCCTCTCCCTTCTGGGAATCTACACTGGGGGGTTTCCTCTTCTATAAGGGACAAAATTAGGGTTTTGAGGAGCAAAGTCACTTTTCCCTTTACCCCTCACAGGCATTTGTCCTTGATCCTTCAATTTAGACATTTCAGTAGCAAGGTTATCTAATAATTTTTTCATTTTGTCAGTCTTGTTATCTGATGAAGAAGACCCAATAGGGTCTATTGGCTACTTCTTCCTGTCTATCTTTCCTTTGATCTTCTGAGATGCCAAAATGTTTTATTCTACCTCTAGGGAAGCATCTTGCATGAGTGATAAGGAGGCAGACCTCCTTTCTCTGATAAGTAGGAAGAAATCAAAGTCAAAGGCATTTGCATAAGTTATCCTAGCTGAGGTATCAGTGGGCTTGATTTCAGTGGTGATCTTGATGTACATGTTGTTGAACCTCTTGGTGAAGTTGGAGACAGACTCCCCATTTTCTCTTTTCAAGTTACTGAACTCTATGGTATAGTAGAGGTGATCTCTCCTCTCTCCCTAGTGCTTTAGGAAGATGTCATCTAGGGCCTCAATTCCTTCCACTGATCCAGCAGTTAGTTCCTTAAACCATTTTCTAGCTTGACCATCTAGGCTTTGCACAAAAACCCTAGTCCATACATCTTCTTGCTCTATGTTAATATTCTCGGCATAGATGTAAAATTACTCTAGATGTTCTTCAGCTATGAAACCCCCTTCTCCTATGAACTTAGGCCTATACTTGAGGTAATCTACAGTTGGCATGGCAGAGAGGGGATTTGGAAAATTTAGGGCGGCATACCTAGCTACCAGGATCCTTTCCATTTTGGTCAATTAAGGGGCAGCCATTTTGAAAATGGGTATGGATAGGGTTGAGGAAGAAAACACTGATGAAGGTACTTGCTAAGAAGGTGGTGGTGGTATACTTATCCCAGTGGAGTCACCAGGGATTGGATCTCCATAAGCATCAGTGCTTGAAGATGCCCAAACCCTGAGATTTTCTGATGTATTTATGAATTCTTGAGAATTAAGTGTTCAAGCAGAAGAAATAATAGCAGAAACATTTCCTGGAATACTTGATGTGGATTCTTATGCAGTGCTGCTGGTTTGTCTTAGTAAAGCCCTAGCTCTTCTCAAAAAAATTTCTATATCTGAAATAGGTGTTGCTGGTGGCCCCTTACAGTTTTCTCTAGTACTTGGTCTTCTTGAAGCCACCTTATTTCAATGGAGTTTCCAGATAGATGATTACAACTAGAATAGTATCCAATATTTTTCTATAATCAAAGCAAGGATCTATGTCATCTCCCAAGGAAGCTGAGCTTCAATCTCCTCTCCCTGGCAACAGTGCCAATTTGTTATCGCTCCAGGAAACTTGTCTAGGTTGTAGCTCAAGGATGCCTGGTACCTTACAATTGTTTTAGGGTTTTCTAATATGGATCAAGTCAAGTGACCTATATAACCTTCGACTCTCAAGACATGCATGAAACTCACTCAATTACAAGGCTTTTAGTTACAACTATTCAGTAATTGACAATAAGGTGCAGGGATGGAGAACTCATCAGGCTGGCAGATTTACATACAAAATAGATGCATATAAATGGCTAAATCCTAACAAGGATGGTACTTATAAATCAAATCACATTAACTCACCAATAGGATGACAAATATTAGTTATTAATCAACTTGAAAGTAACCTAAATTACACATTCAGGCATAAGTACAGTAAAGATAGAGATGAAGGCTTAACAAATCATAACAAAAGAGCTTTTATTCATGAATGAGCAAAATGAGAAGCTAACAATATTATAGTCTTATAAACCTCCGAAGTCGAGCCTTTTTTATAAAAATAGTCGTAGGCTTTATAGCCTTTTACAAAAATATGCAGATCCTAAAACATGGATCTGTTCTTTTGCAAAAATAAACAAAGTAACAGTTTTTTGCAAATTAGGGTTTGAAACCCTACCTAACTACTTGTCTAACTATAATAAAGATTTAGATCACTGAATGACTATTTAATAACTGAAGCAATGCTGGTCCTCTGCCAGTTAGACCACTAATTTCTCTTTGATAGCTAGGGTTAGTGCCCTTTAGCGTGGTTATGTCATAGTGGATCTCACACAGACCTTTTTTGATGCGTCCCTCAATGGATTTTATCTTTAGACCACGTCCATGAACCATATGTAGTTGCCCAAAACTGGTATTGTATGCCAAAAATTTCCTTTAATCCTCTATCCACTTTCAGTGGTTAAGGGATCAGTTTATCGGAACCGTTAGCTACCGAAAGTGCCACTTTTGGTGGCTAATGAACTACCCCAGCATCTTCCTAAGCCACCAAAACCCCTATTTTGAAAAAATTATTAGGGTTTCTTCAAAAATCTACCTTCAGGCCTATTTTCTTAGTCTTACTCTTCTACAGGCTTCGTGCTACGAGTGTTAACAATGCCTTGGCTAGCTTCAAGAGGCTAGAGACTTATGGATGATTCAACTAGATTTGATAAGGTGAGGCAGCTGCTAGGGTTTGGTTTGGATTCCTTCAGCTACAGCCTTTGGAGCCTAACCATCCTGTATAGTCTGGTATTTTCCTTAAGGTATCTTATGTTCAGCCTTTTCCAGAAAATGTATCTTTCTCTCTGCTCCATGTAGGACTTGTGAAGTAGCTTGTTTCTCCTAGTCAATGTCTCATTGTTTCCCTTTAGTTCTCTTTTCGAGACCACCATTTCATAAACCTGCATCAGTAGCTAATTGATCTTTTGACTTCTATGCTTGCTAGAGCAAGCCCTTTCTGCTGGTTCCTCTTGCTCCTGTGGTGTGGGGGATGGCAATGCTTCAGACGCTGGTACAATTTGCAGAGCTAGGGCTGCATCCTCTTCTTGTTCTTCCTCAAAATCTGAATAGGGTAGGTTTAAGACATTCTCATGGTGTGCTTCTGCCTCCTGACCTTTCTCACTAAAATCCAAATTCCTTTTTTCCTTCTTGGTATTGGAAGAGGAGGGAGGTTGTTCTGTTGCTGTAGCTGGGAAAATCACCCTCCTCCTTATTCTCCCACTCCTTGGGGTGCTGGATTTCTTGGAAGGAGACTTCCCTTTGTCCTCTGGCTAAAGGCCTGTCTCAAATCCATTCCAGAACATAAAATAAGGACAAGCCATGTTTCTTCCCTTTAACAACTCTTAGACCAATAGCTGGATAAGACCATGGTGGGATAGCCTGCCAGCAATCTTGGATGGCTGGGATTTCACTTGATGTGCCATATTCCCTTGAATTCTGTCTAAATAAAAGGGAAAATTAAGAGGGTTTTTACCTATGAAGTCATTCATGAGCTTGAAATGGTAGAGCATTGCTCTATTGTATCTCCCTTCATAGGTTAAATAGACCACAATGGCCTTCAGCAGCTACTACCAGTTCTCTTCCAGCCATGATGATGGCACACTCTTCTTCCATATTTATCCTCTATGCTCAGGCTTGAGGTAAGACCTGAATTCCACCTATTTTGGTATGGTGGTATTGAACCATTTCTCTCTTGTGGAAGGGAGTTCTTTCACCTCTGAGATTAGTGCTTCATCTATGAGAAACTCCTCCTTTCCTATGACTGCTTTTGAACCATCAAATGATAGGGAAAAAGATTCAGCCACCTGCTGATGGAAACCTTGTATTTTTTCATAGAACTTGTAGGAGCCCACCTCCTGAAAAAGTCTACAGACTTCTGGATGTGCCTCTAAATAACTGATATCACCTAGCTCCTACCTGAGAGCTGGTCCACTCTTCTTCATCTTGATGGGTGTATCTCTTGGGTACCTGCAAAAACGTTTCAGTTTTTTATGTAGTATGCTTTAGCAGGCTGGTTATTTTAGAGCTAGTATTTTTGGGTGCCGAAAATTATAATTTTGAAAATGAAATCAAATGGAGTCTTTTAGGCACTGATTACAAGGATTTTATGTCATGATGGAGGTTGAGGTCACAAAAATGATGATAGCAGCTCAATCCTCTAGAGCTCTTTTCCCACATAACTGTAACCTACTTCAGCCAGATCATTCGGTGGCTATTTGATGATCCTTTGGATAGGTGGAGGAAAACTGAGGGTTTGCAGTCAAATCAGTCTTTTTCCATTTGCATAATGACCCTTTTTACTCATTTCCCCATACAGTCATATAGCTCTAGATCTTCTCGGTGGGTAATTATGCTCTCAAATAATCATTTATCTTGCTGACAGGGTCAAATGTGACAGTTCCTAACCATTTCCTTATTTTTCCCTTTCGGTGGTTAAGATCCTCCGTGATTTTGTCAGCTAGCCATCGAAAAGCCAGTTTTTGGTGGCTAACGAAACATTTTCTTTCTTAGTTAAGCCGTCAGAACTTTTATCTTGTCGTCATGGTGAAATTTTGCTTTTGGAAGATAACAAACTCATCAGAAAACCTTTTTAACTACCGAGAACTTGTTCTTTCGGTGGTTAATAAAATGCCCTAGCTTTCACCTAAACCACCGAAAGGGTTTTTTCACCCAATGCTTATCTTCCTGCTTTTGGTGGTTAGGATATGTGTTGCACCTTTCTCTAATCTATTGAAAGTGACCCTTTTTGGTGGCTAATGAGACATTCCAAGCCTCACCTAAGCCACCAAATGCACTTTTTCCAGTGCTGCTCACCACTCACTTTCAGCGGTTAAAACCTTTTTATTTCTCTCTATAGTCTGTCGAAAGCACCCCGTTTCGGTGGCTAATGAGTTTTTTGTAGTCTCGCTTAAGCCACTGAAAGTGTTACTTTGACTCTGGTTGCTTAGACTTCTTTTGTTGGTTCGCCTTTTCCCCGTGTTCAATTGTTTAGCCGCTGAAACATAGCTTTTTGGTGGCTAATGAGCTATAAAAGTCCTCACCTAAGCCACCAAAAGCTATAGCTTGTAAAATTTTCATCCAAATAAAAAACAAAGGCTTTCAAATTGTCAGTGATAATCATATCTTTCATTACACAAGAATATTCTTCCTACCATCAAAATAAATTTATTTTGGGAGATAACAAGGAGAGTACATACATAAAAGAGACCACACTGGAGTCTTCTTCATGTTTTCAGACTCTCTAAAAATGAAAACACCATCGAGCATTTGCTTTCTTTTTCTCACTAAAAATGCACGAGATCTTGTTATAACAGTGTCTTTTGGTGCTACCCTATATATGACAGTTTAGTATCTTTCCCTCATTGAGTCTCCTTTTTTAAGAGTGTTCTGTGATGAGTCTTCCTTGGATCCCCTGAGTAGTCATGTTCTAGTTACCTCTCTCAGGATTTTCCATTTGCAGTTATCTTCCTGGTATTACATCTATGACCCCTATCCCATGAGTTAGTTTCATTTGCTTCGAGGTTAGCCCCATCATCATACTCTAAAAAAAGGAATTTTTGATTCCCCCATATTCCCCTGCCCCTGTTCCCCCATTCAGTGTGTCGTTCCCCCGATTGTCCCACACCTTTGATTATCCCCCTCATGCTTCTCATCAAGGAAACATGATTTCCTTGATTAATTGCAGGTCTCCCTCTGTCAACATGAACAAACCTATTCCAGAGGATAGACCCAAAGGTCCTTGTATCCTGGTTTCATTCACCTTATTGATGAGTTCCTTCTACCGCTTGAGAGGAGTCATTAGTGCCTCTTAGGGTGGTTGTGTTTCACGTGCTCGACTTCAGCTACATCATCGCACCATTGATATTCGTATAGGGTATTTGTATGTACATTAATTGACAGAAGACCCCAGTTTTCACATGACTCTAGGAAATTGGTGAGTCTATTAGTGGACTGAGACAGGTTCATGTCCCTTGTGATTTCCGAGTTGCATTGGAAACAATGTTTAGAATCCCTAGTGCAGTGCTTCCATCTATATCTAGTATTGATGCAACGTATTGTACCACAGAGATTCTTACTCCCAGTCATGGAATCCCTCCATTGTACACTTCCATATTCAGTAGAGAATAAGTTGTGAAGATTTTTCATTCCAAGAGAGTTCCATTGTTCCTATGTATCAGTTCGTTAGATAAGCATTGTATTCAGGCTCTCGTTGAGGCTACCATTGTTATACCAAAATCCTATCACCATCATGTGATAAGACATTTGACATACCTACTTTCCCTGAATCCTAGCTTCTGGAGTGGAAACTAAATGGTGCTTCATCAATCTTACATGAAAATTACTAGCACCGCGCATACCCCTTTATCCAGGAGTGGTACCCTTGTTCACACCACCCATACTCTATTTCCCATAAGTGGTGTCACCGCTTATGGCCCTTAGTCCATAAGCGGTTATTACAAAAACTGGTCTGCACTGAAGGAAAAACATGGTACCCTGGGTAAAAAGGGAAAAAGAGAAGCTTCTCGAGGCTTCTAGATGATAAGCCTCGAGATATCCCTTATCCCTACTGAAGTGGGTCAGTTGATCTTGAGATCCCCCATCCTAGGATCTTGGAGGCTACCTCACCCACAAATCTCTAAACCTACCCTATCTATCTAGCCTTATAAATACAATATTTTGGCCATGGTTGAGGGGGAGAACATTGAAGGTATTGTTATGCCATTGGATTGATCCTTGGCCCAAGATCATTTGGAGAGAGCATAGAGAGCTAGAATCGAAGCTTTTGGGGATGAGAATTTGGTTTCATGGAGATGCATGTCAACACTAAGGCTTGGTTGTAAACTTCTTCATATTTCATTAATGCAAGTTGATTTATATCCCACATATGTTGTTGTTGTTTTGATTTCACATATATGTTGCTAGATTCCTTAGTCACTACCATAGATTAGTAGATCATATTCTATTTGCTTTGATCTGTTTTGTGTTGAGCTTGATTGCAGGTACATAGGTGGACTATCAAAGCCTTGTATTCTAGATATCTACAATGTCTAGGGAGAGTCTTCAACCTCTGTCCTCTATTTGTTCTAGATCTTAACCATTTAGACCAGCGGAAAACCTTGCTCTCTACAGGAGGTGAAGTATTCCGGCTAACATATCAGTCTACCTATGGTCCTACTAGTAATTATATGCCATATCAATATTACCAGTATGTGCAACCCAATAGACGGTTACCCTTCCTAGCAACTTTGGACTTGCCTTATTTGTCCAAGTTGATTAATGATCCCATTCGACACAATCCCTCATGGCCTCCCTTTCCGATAAAGTTACCATCGGATATTTCGAAATTGAATGGAAAGCAGGGTGAAGATCTGCGGAACCATGTTATGACTTTTCATTTATGGTGTTCTTCAAACTCCCTCATGGATGATTCTGTTCAGTTACCACTCTTTCAATGAACTTTTACCGGTACGGCCACGAAGTGGTACATTGAACTCCCACAAGATTCGTTTATGGATTTTGGCTCGTTGGAAACCGTGTTCTTTACACACTTTCAAGTCCCTATTTGTTATGAAACAGGTACTAAACTTTTAAATTCTCTATGATAGAACACCTCCACCCACATTTCTAATCACATTCATGAGTGGAGAAGGCAGAGAAGGCTTATTAAGGCCCCTATTCCGGATCAGTTGTTAGCTGATTGGTTCACTAAGTCCTTGTTGCCTCTTATTGCCCAAGATGTGGCTATGGGCAGTGTCATTACCAAAGCGCAGGCTATTAGTCGGGCTCAATACCTAGACTTGGTCTATTTCGAGTCTAGAACTCTTTATGACCCGATTCCTCAAGCTCCTCACCCTAGCATTGACCCTTCCAAGCCACCAGTAGAAGTACCTATTGATGGGGTTGTTGGTTCAATCCAGTACCCATCCACAACGAAACCTGCCAAGCAAACCCAAAATGCTACACCTTCAACTACTAAGGTTTCCACCGAGGTCAGTTCTATTCAAAGTACTCAAACCTCAAGTAATAAAAAGAAAGGTAAAAATAGAAATAAAAAACTTAGAAACCACCAGGAGACCCCATGACCAACCAATAATGACAACGATAGAGGGAAAAGGAAGGCTAAATATCCCTGTTTGTTATGCGGTGGTGACCATTTTTCAAAGGAGTGTCCCCGTTGGGATGGAATCTCCTAGTTTCTAAAGTCTAATCCCACACCTGTAGTATTTACGGATCCCTTTCCTTCTCAACAACAATTGGTAGACCACATGTTTAACCAGTGTAACTCTAGTACATCAGAGGAAATTTGTATGATGTCCTCATTTACCATCCATCTATGAACTCGAAGCTAGAATTATGATAAACCCACAGATAAGAAATAAGATCAATCATCTTCAGGGAAAGCTCCCTCTGCTAGTTCTTCAGAATCCTCGTCTACTATCCCTTTATCTATCGAGAAACCTACTCTCGACATGATTTTGTTCCCAACATAGAGTACTCTTCAGAAGGCTATCTTTAATCTCAATGCCTGAGGTGCTCAAGTCTATAATGAGGTTAAATATCTCACTCAGGCACTTTGTGCGATGTCTACCCTAGAAGTACTCCAAATTTTCCCTACACAGCGCAAGAACTTATTGATAGCTTTAGGAGCTGTAGACCCAGATAACACTAACTTGATTTATATCAATGTTGAGAACTATAAACCTAGATTACCACATAAACTTTCTTTTCATATCATTAAAAAAGTAGTGGGAAAGAAAGTCTTTCGAACGGTACTAGATGAAGGATCTTCAACCTCGGTGTTATCTCTGACTTTTTGGAAAGATCTTGGCTCTCCCAAGCTTGTCACATCACCTACGACCCTTAAATCCTTTGATGGATGGGGTTTTCAACCACATGGTCTCATATCAGCCCTCATGGTCGAGCTGGGGGGAAAAACCATTTCCATCCAAGTAGAAGTGGTAGATGCCCCTTTAGATTACAACCTCCTTCTGGGAAGGAATTGGTTCTATGCCGTGAATGTTGTTTCTTCAACATTATTTTGAACAGTCCAATTCCCACATCTAGGGAGAATAGTTACTATTGATCAGCTTGATTTATGTATGCCGAATGTTACTACCTCGATGGCTAATAACATCCCCATGTTAGGCTAGTCCCCTCCTCCTTACCAGTCAATTAAGGTAGGCATGATGAAGGACTCATCCCTTATGGGGATTTCTCCATCTACTCCTCCTAGCATGAATACCGCGACAGCACATATGATCGCCTCAGGGAAAAAATGTTGTTGAGTCCTCATGAAGCTATATATGACACCATTGAACCTTGTTCTGATGATCACACTGATGACCTTCATCTAGTGGCTTCGGATCCTTACCATTTACCATACTAGTTAGAACCTACTCTTTTCGTTCTAGACTATCTCTCTAATACTTTTCCTTCCGATGAGTCCATTATGGAGATCATGAATACGGATAAGCCTATTTGGGAAGATCACCATCATAGATCCATGTTCCTCCCCAATACCAATTAGGGTAGCCATGATTTTGCATCCTTGTTTCCTACTGATAATGTCAACGTTCTGCAAAGTCTTATATTGTTGCAAGATACAAATTCTGAAGGAAACCTTTGCAACATTACTCAAACGAACCCAATTGACATATCAGCTAAACCTGATGTTATTGAGCATGTTCATGTTGGGCAGAACTGCTCCACCGATGAATCTGAAGCATATAAGGCACTTTTTAAGGAATTATGTGATATTTTTTCCTGGTCCTATGAATAGATGGCGGGGATCGACCCTTCCATTGTGTTCCATGAGATTAAAACTTATCCCATGACTAAACATGTCAGGCAGAAACTTAGGCAAGTCCATCCTTGAAAGGTCACAGCTATTAAAGCTGAGATTGAGAAACTTATGAAAGCTAGTTTTATTTATCCTATACCTCTGACGGAATGGGTATCGAATGTTGTCCCTATCAATAAAAAGTAGGGCACCATTAGAGTCTACATCGACTTTAGGGATTTAAACAAAGCTTGTCCCAAGGACAACTTTCCTACCCCACACATCAATCATATTATCGGCAACTATGCTAGAAGTGTCATCTTTTCATTCATGGATGGCTTCTCTTGCTATAATCAGATTGAGATATCACCCTCCATGTTGGGCTATAGGGCAGACTCGGGTTTTATACCATTCACTTCGCACCAACAAAAAACCCACAGTGTTGGCCCTTTCGGCAACAACCTGCGAATAGGTTGCAGTCTCACCCGAAACAGCTATGGGGTGCTGCAGAATCATGTTTCTACAAGCAGAAGAGGGATATTACTATACATTTAGCCTTTAATAACTTATAATCATACAACACAGAACTTCGACATTCACATATATAACTTTGCAGCTAGATAAACAAATAGTGACTTGCTTAACCCTTTACTAGGAATTCACAGTGAAGTTAGTATTTAGCAGTGATCTTACTTATCAGTTAATTACTTATCAATGCATAAAATAACTTAACATAAACAACATAAAAGAACCACAACACAAGATATAACGTGGTTCACCCCTAGTGTAGGGGCTACGTCCACATAACTGCGTTTTATTCAACTCTTTACAAAAACCACAGTTATGATCTGTGCACTCAGCTGTAGATCCCTTCAAGTCCTCAAGCTGTGCACGAAGCTACAGTTCTCTGTGCACATAGCTATAGATCTTCTTAATCACCCAAAACCCCATGCGCACATAGCTGCAAAGGTCACCCATGCACACAGCTGGGACTTAACCTTTCTTACAAAACTAGCCTTAGCTTCGCATGAATTCATCTTACATCAAAAGCCTAACCTGACTCATTTACAAGAGTGCTTATTTATACAGTGCACTTATTACAAAACCATGGGCTTAAACCATGGGCACCCCGAACCCTAAACCCTAGACTTAAACCATGGGTTTATTACAAAAATAGGGCTTTGACTCAACCCCGACACCCCTAAGACTATTTTGAGTCGTAACTCCATTTACAAGCTTTCCCAAATACTGTGGAGTTACCAAAGTTAAGGACCATTAAGGTGCGTGCCCCAACAGGCCCCTAAGAGTCACCACTGTCCTGTCTCGGGACACTCTGCTGCTTTTCTGGTGGTAGAATCTTGTTGGCGAAAAATAGTGCACTACTTGCTGAAGCCATAAATGCTGTCGTCGGCTCCTTGCCCCTTCTTTATGGTCTCCCTTTACACTCTGTTAGGCTCTGTATCCATCTGCATCTTTGAATATTTATGATGGTCATGGGACTCATTGGGCCTTCTAAATTTGTCAGCGACCCCACCCTGCGAACTACCTCCCGTTCATGTCCTATCGAACATTTGACCATCTACAACTTTGGGTCCTTAATAGGCGGTACCCCTGGGATTGCATGCCAATGTAAGTTTACATAAGACAAACAGCATGCCTCCATTCTACTGAGCCAATACGATACGTCACGGGATCCTCCTGAGTCTTTCCTAAGGGCTTGTGCCTTTTTTCGTTCGGCTTAGAGCAAAATTCTTCCTTAAATTTATTTCTGGTTGATCGTGTCTACATTGGCTGCTTCTACACTGGAAACATCTCCTTATAGGGTGGATTGCTCGTAAGGTTCTGCAGACCTCTCTCCCTGAACTCTTGTAACAATTCCTGGACTCCACGATCATTCGACATGGTGCTAACTGTAAACTCAAAGCAATACACAATGCAGGAGTCACAGGCCGGTGTAGCTTCTTATAGAATCCCGCAACAAAATATGTCATGATGGAGTGATGGAAATCCTATCCACACGGTGCTAGATTTTTGAAGATCTCATTATTATAGGAATTTAAGGCAATGTACGTGTCGGTGCCGCCAAGTCTAGTTTGTCCCATCAGTCACATTTTAGGCTGCGACACACCTTTGATCTTCGACATAAACACTAACTTCAGCTTCACCTTAATGAGTACCTTTGACACAATATTGACCTTCGACCCATGCTGAACCACACATCAACCAAACTTCAACCTTTGAAATTTGACAATCGTCAACACTTCGTAGCTTTGAGAACACCTTCATTATAGTCTAGTACCCAATTTCAACTGTTTTTGGTACTTAGACTCTCCTCTTTTTTTTTTTTCTGTTACTCCTGATTAGGGGGTCCAGGCTTGTCCCTGTACTTCTTTAATCTACTTCCATTCACCATGGAAGGTAAAAGTTCTCCATTCAATTTAGCTAACTGGAATGGGCCACCATCAGTAACTTTTTGCACTATGTATGGTCCTTTCCAATATGTCTTGAACTTACCTGGTAATTTCATGAATTTGCTGTCATATAAGAGCACAAGATCACCTTGTTGGAACTGCTTCTTCTTGATGTGTTGTCATCTCGGTGGGTGGAAAAACTATATACAAATACTGAACAATATCCTGAAAATATTCATCAACCATCTGGATTGCAAACAACTGGGCATTAGGAAGACCTTCGTCCAAACTGGTGGGTTCTTCTCCTGAATCGAGCCTCGACAAGTGGTCAGGTCCTAGGTTAAGTCTTCCAGGATTAACTATGATCTCAAAGTCATATTCCTGAAACAGAATCAACCATCTGCATATCCTTCCACCGAGCACAGGATTGTTAACCAAATACTTCAAAGCAGAATGGTAAGTGAACATCTTAAAATGAGACCCTAATAGATAGTGTCAAAACTTCTGCAATGCGTAAACCATAGCTAGACCTTCTCGTTCTGTCATAGTATAATTTTTCTCTGCTGTGGACAATTTTCTACTTGCAAAAGAAATAGGGTGATCGATATTACCTTCACCTGATTGAGCCAATACTATACCCAGAGCAATGGAGGATGCATCGACATGCACATGAAACTCCTTATTCCAGTCAGGGAATACGAAGATAGGGGCAGTGACCATCTTTTCCTTCAAAATATCCAAGCTTGCTTGACACTTGGGTGTCCATTCGAACTTAATATCTTTCTTCAACTGCTTTTTGATAGGAGCTGTAATCTGAGCATATCCTTTGATGAATTTCCTATAATATCCAGTGTGACCAAGCATAGTGCAAAGTTGTTTAACGGACTTCGGAGTTGGCAGGTTCACAATAATAGCGATATTCGTAGGATCCATCATCAATCCTTGCTTACATACAATGTGACCTAGCAGAATTCCAAAAGGTGCACAAAAGATACACTTTTTCAAGTTCAAGGAAATCTGATGCTGTCTACACTTTTCCAGCATAAGTCTTAAACTAGATATATGGTATTTTAGTAGCCCAAAGATAGTCCAATCATCAAAATAAACTTCTAAGAATTTATGTATAAATTCCTTAAATGCAGAGATGACTACTCTAGAAAATATAGCAGGTGCATTCTTCAATCCAAAGGGCATAACTGTATACTGAAAGGATCCCATTTCTGTAGCGAAGGTTGTCTTATGTTGATCCTCTGGAGCAATTCTAATCTGATGGTAACCTAAAAATCTATTAGTAAAAGAGTACACTTCTTGTCCTCCGACATTATCTAAAACTTTATCTATAAAGGGATTAGGGAAAGGATCTTGCAGACAAGCATCATTCAGCTTCCTTAGATCAACACAGATTCTGATTTCACCCTTAGTCTTCTTTTCTTGCACCACCATAGGACTGACCCATTTGGATTCTTCAATAGGCTCAATGATTCCTGCCACAAGCATCTTATCTAGCTCCATTCTGACTTTTTCTTTATACTTAGGGTTCAGCCTATAAGGGTGCTATTTCACAGGCTTTGCATCAAGTTTCAAAGGGATCTTTATCACTCCTATATCACCAAGGATACCTTTCATCTCTAAGAACTTCATCGGAAACAGGTCTTGATATTCATGGAGAAGTTGGGTCACTTTTCTTACCATTTCTTCATCCCAATAATCTCCAATGGTAGCATACTTAGGATTTTCTTCTGATCCAATGTTTACGGTCTGCATCTTCAGGGGCTGAGTCACTTCAGGTGCTTCGACTGTTGGTCCTTGTACTTTGCAGTGTCCTTCTGACTTAGGAATTTCAATGTTGCGCAGATCGTCATCCTCGTCAATTGCGAGGTTATAACATTCTACTGCATTAGCTTCTTGTTCCTTCTAGTCATGTTGGTATTCTGCTATTACTTGATCATCAAACACCTTAGTGTGGATCAACCTACTAGCTGTGTCTAAAGTAGGGCAAACCTCATTAATAGAAAATGTCAGCACAAAACTATCAACAAGAGTATCCCAGCTTACAGTACCATGGCGAAGCTCGACTTCCGCATACTAGTTCTTTGCTATAGGTTCCAGAGTATGCACAAACCTATGTATCCACTATGCACGAGGTACATGCATCCAGGATTCGTAGCATTGCTCCAAGTGTTTCTGAGGCCTAGTCTTACCACTAAACCTGCTTCGCACCTCCTGAGGTCGATCCATGAATCTCAGGCAAAGGGACTTTTGGCACACCTCCCAACTATGAATGTACTTTTTATGACCATTCCACCATCTGGCTGCTGTGGCTCTGAATGCTGAATCCAGAGTCTCCATCTTCTGTGAATCCAGTACCTGTTCTAAGAATTGTATAATAAAATCTGTTGGGTTTGTCAAGCCATCAAAGGTAGGCAAGTCTCTTGTCTATGAACCAAGCCATCTGAGAGACTTGGTAATTCTAGCACATCTATGTCCATGTAGTTCATAAAGTCTATTCTGCCAGTTCTCTAACCCATCATCTAACTCTGTCATGCAGGAGCTGTCACAATACCAATCCATGATACCTTCGGCAGCAGGATCAACATAATATTCTTCCTTAGCTATAGATCCCTTCAAGTCCTCAAGCTGTGCACTAAGCTGTAGTTCTCTGTGCACACAGCTGCAGATCTTCTTAATCACCCAAAACCCTCTGCGCACACAGCTGCAGAGGTCGTCCATGCACAGAGCTGGGACTTAACCTTTCTTACAAAACTAGCCTTAGCTTCGCATGAATTCATCTTACATCAAAATCCTAACCTGACTCATTTACAAGAGTGCTTATTTATACAGTGCACTTATTACAAAACCATGGGCTTAAACCATGGGCACCCCGAACCCTAAACCTTGGACTTAAAACCATGGGTTTATTACAAAAATAGGGCTTTGACTCAACCCTGACACCCCTAAGACTATTTTGAGTCATAACTCCGCTTACAAGCTTCCCCAAATACCGCGGAGTTACCAAAGTTAAGGACCGTTAAGGTGCGCACCCCAACACTCCGATCATCATAAGATGGCATTCATTTTCCCATGGAGAACCTTTGCATATAAGAAGTTACCTTTCGGCTTGAAAAATGCTAGAGCCACATTCCAGTGTGCGATTTCCTATGCGTTTCATGACATTAAACATATTGTTGAACCATACCTTGAGGACCTCCCCCTGCTCATTCACAACGACAGGAGGACCACCCTAGTCATCTCAGAGACATATTCTTGAGATGTCGTCATTATAATATATGGCTCAATCCACATAAATGTGTTTTTTGTGTTGAGACGGGATGTCTAATTGGCTTTGTGGTATACAAAGATAGCATCCGGATCGATCCTTTGAAGATTGCCGCTATTTTTGATCTACCAGCCCCAACCAACCTCATTGAACTCCAAAGTTTGCAGGGGAAGGAAAACTTTCTCCATGGTTTCGTGTGCAATTTTGTACAGAAAACGCACGATTATATGCATCTCCTCAAGAAGAATACTCCATTCTTCTGGGATGACCAGGCCCAATGCACCTTTGATAATCTTAAGCACGCTCTGACTCATTCACCTGTGATACACCCCTCGGCTTATTCAAAGGACTTTCTCTTATATATTGCTGCCTCTGGTACTACCATCATCGTGGTTTTAGTGTAGGACAATCTCCATGATCATAAGCATGTGATTTATTACACCAGTAAGAACCTTATTGATTCTGAAACTCGTTATTCACATTTGGAGAAGTTAGCATTGGCCACGGTCATTGCTGTACAAAAGTTCCGTTACTACATTCTGCTTCGTACTACCACCGTATTGGCAGACCAGAACCTGATGTACTACATTCTGACTCCTCAGGTGCTCAAGGGCAAGTACTCTCGTTGGATCATCATCCTTCAGGAGTTCGACCTGGAGTTTGCCAAGGCCACATCAAAGAAATCCTTGGTTTTTGCAGAGCTCATGTGTGATCTTCCCCATGCTACAATAGAATCTGAGCCCAGTGATTCATTTTTGGATGAATTCCTGTTCCTGATTAGCACTATTGATCCTTTGTATGGAAATTTGTTGATTTATCTCTAGACCTAGTGTTTTCAGCCACATCTATCTCGCGAAATAATATCTTATCCTGAATGATGCCTTGTATAGACGTGGGGTTGACTCCATTCTTCGACGATGCCTCACCCATGAGGAGGCTGAACACGTGTTAAATGATTTCCATTCTGGAGCATGTGGTGGTCATTTATCTGGGATGGCTACAGCCCAGAAAATCCTACGCACCTACTATTTCTAGCCTTCTGTCTTCAGAGACTGTCATGAGGCTATTAATAAATGCCCACCTTGTCAACATTTTTATCCTAAAAAGTGCACCTATCCTGCTCTGGCACACCCAGTGATTGTCGTTGGCCCATTCACCAAATGGGGGATTGACTTCATGCATTGTAATCCTACCTCAGACGGGGGGCATGATTACATCATCGTAGCCATGGATTATTTCAGAAAATGGGTTGAGGCCATGCCTACATATGCAGAAGATGGTAAGACGCCTGCTTTCTTCTTGTTCATCCATATCATAGCTAGATTTGGAGTTCTGCAGTCCATCGTTACTGATCATGGATCCCATTTTCATAATCAGATGATGGAGGAATTGAGTTCCAAGCTAGGTTTTTGCCATGAAAACTCTACGCCATATTATGCACAAGCTAATGGTTAGGTAGAGGCCATTAACAAGGTTTTGAAAACTATGCTTCATCGGATGGTTGTATATCATAAATCCAATTGGCACCTCGTCCTTTTCTCCGCTCTTTGGGCTTATCAAACTTCTGTGAAAACAACTACTGGTTTCACGCCATTCTAGCTTGTCTATGGACATGAATTTTTCTTGCCAATCCAATGTTAGATTTCATCTTTACAACTTGCCGTCGAACTTCTCCCAGACACTTCCATAGAAAAAGAGATATTTTTGTACTTGAATAACCTTGATCAGACTCGCATTGATGCTGGCTTGGATAATGAGGCACATAAGAAACACATCAAGGTGCAGTATGATAAATCTATCCAGCCTCGTCTTTTCAACGAGGGTGACCTAATATTGACTTATGACCAGAGATATGACAAACTATGGAAGGGTAAGTTCGAGTCCATGTGGTATGGACCTTTTGTTATTTCTAAGGTGTTAGAGAAAGGAGCTTATGAGTTAGTTGATTATGATGGAATCCCTTTGGGGCAACCTCACAATGGGTTGTACCTGAAAAGGTACTATGCCTAGGTTCTCTAGGATAGTATCCTGTATATATGTATATTAATTGAATTTTAGTGTGCTTTTAGTATTTTCAAGATGGTTTTGAGTTTTAGTGTCTGCATCCGTTTATACCACGTTTTGGTTGTGCAAATGGATTTCTACGGTTTTGCTGATGGTTATTGCCACCACACATTGAATCTAGCCTCAGCTACATGGGTTCTCTATTCCCCAGCTGAATATTTGGTCAGTTCAAGAGCGGTTTATTTAGATCCTACTACTAATAACATCATCGAGTATGAAGCAGTCATCGATCTTCTAACTGAAGCTTCCTCCTAGGATGTTCATGATCTAGTAGTCTTGATGGACTCACAGCTTGTGGTTTTCCATTTGAACCATGTCTACACCATTAGGAACCCCATACTCCTTCGTTTGTTAGAAAGAGCATTTGAAAATATTACTTATAGGCATATCTCTAGGGAACATAAGGTAGTTGTTGACTCATTGGCTAATTACATCCTAGATTGGAATATCGCCCATTCATGACATTAAATCAAACATGGTCCATTGTAAATAAACATTTAAAGACACATAAAACTCATAGAAAAGCATTGTCCATTTGAAGCATATAAACACCGTGTAAAAGTCTCTCTATATATATATATATATATATATATATATATATGAAAAAGTTTTACAAAAAATAGGTCCTGAGACCTCATCTGAAGCACGTAGGATTTTAGGAAAAACCATCATACAAAATACTGAAGCTATCAGCTTTTAGTATACATGTCTCATACACTAATGGTGCTCATGATAGCACATCACTACTTGAGCCACCCAACGTAGTAGCCTACTAAATCGGCCTGGTACTCCCGCTGTAGATCTCTGATATCTAGTTGGGAGATCATCTATGTCAGCATCTGGAATGTCTAGAGTCAACCTCCTTAGGTTCTCCTCTAGTTCCCTGGTGATATCATCACCCCATGGTACGAAGCGAGCTCCTGCTCACCTATCCAATGGAGATGCTCCTCCAGCCCTTGCTGATCCAACATCTGCATGAGAAAAAATAGGTCTTGTTACTTACCATAAAAAATATAAAACATAAAAAACAAAAACATTGTCCATTTTAGGGTTTCTTGCTTCTTACCAAAATCACCCCACTATCCTTCAGGTGGGAGTGGTAGGTCGGGATCTCCTATGAAGTATGTGCCTACATAGGCATAGTCCTCAGCCATGAGCATCTGATCCTGCAGCCATCTAAAGAATGGATCACCTAACTTCACTCTGCCCCTATCCACTCCTGTGCGAGCCATGACCTCGACCCACCTCAGCATATGGGGGTCCTGTGCTCTCAGAATCCGGAAAGTCACCTAGGGCCTCATCTATGGAACCCACTCAAAGAAGAAGCAGGATAAGATGGAACCAAAGCCAAACTGCTTCAGGTCTCCTTAATGACATTTAGTCAACTAATCCTTGAAGATTGGAAGCATAGCTTCCACCCAATTGAACACCGTAGGTGCCATGGCCTCTAGGGCATACATCATATGTGCCCTGGAAGCCTGGTGCACACCCTGACTACCTGCCACTCTCAAAATGGTGAACAAAACAATCCATAGAGCCCTGTCTATCACTGCCCTGATGGGGATTTTCTTCCTCAATGCACCTATTTCTAGTACACAGTGCTGATCTATAAGCTCTCTAGTAGTAATGTCCCCACCATGGAAACCTATCAGTGAGATGGGGGCACTCTATCTCTATAGGCCAGTCAGGAAGTAGATATCATCTACCTCCACTATAAGTATATGTTCCCCTACCTCGAAATAGTGTTGTTCTGGATTCCACATCTGTAGTATGTGTTCCAGTAATCTCTCGTGGGACACCATGCTTAGGGTCCAAAAAAACTTCAAGAGCCCACAGTCCCAGAGTGCAGCAATGCAAACCACATTTATTTCAGCAACAACATCCTCGTTATCATGTGTTCTTTCCTTCCATATCACCATGTTTTGAGTCACCTAGACCTATGCATTAGGATCATCCTTGAGTCATTGCAAATAAAAAGAATGAGTATTCTTTGCACATATCCTTTTCTAAGTTATCCATAGTTGGTACCGCCTGTGCCCCATTGGAGATAGGTAGTGGCACCGCCTGTACATTGTATTATTGGCACGGTTCTAGGGTGGAACCACGTATCCCACAAGGAGTACCCGTGGTGCCCGCATTATGAGTTTTAGGGCTCACCATTTAAGCCTAAAAGCCCACAAAATCTAAAAATAGAAGCTATGAAATGAAAGATAAGGGTCTTAGCTATTACCTAAAATTGACGAGGCTGAAAACAGATGGTGGAAACTCCCGGTATCAGCTATGGAAGATCTGGCTAGAAAATGCTCCAAGTGCTCTTTGCTAGAGGTAAATAGTGAAATGTTTTGATTTTTTACTATTTACTTGACTTACATAGACATTTTTTGGGTTTGAATTACTATAATTTTGATATAAAATCGTGCCTTAGTCAAAGTCTATTTGTCTTAATCCCTTAATGTTGGTTTTGAATGCATTTAACACTTGTTGCTGAGTTGTCTGCAGGATAAGGGAACTCTAGTAAAAAGATTTGGGAAGTTTGTTTATGGATTTTTCGTACTTTCACAAAATGGAAAAGGTCATTGAGCATTTATTATGAAACTTTGTCACGCTCGTTAAAATATAGTATCAAAGTTTCGAGTCCATTTCAAGTTTCTTTCCAGGCTCGTAAAATACAACATTGTGTAAAGAAGCATCATGGAGTCCTCTTTTCACCTCTTTTTCAGACTCCTTAAACATGAAAAGATAGTCGATTCCATTTTTGAATCTTTCCAGGCTCGTAAAAGGTGACATTATGTAAAGAAACCTCATGGAGTTCTCTTTAAACCCTTTTCAGGCTCCCTAAATACGAAAAGATCATCAAGCGATCTTGTCTTCTTCACGCTCGTTAAAGTATTTGAAGAGTCATCCGTCCGACAGTAGGTTATCTCTTTTTTGGTTCGGAAAGGACTATTTATGAAAAAGGATCACTCCAGCCAATCATGATTGGAAGAATTCTCTAAGGTATGATTTTACACTTTTTTGGGCTTAGACACTAAATCATATGAAAAAGGACCCCTTTAGAGTCTTCTTCTGTATTCGTTCAGACTCTCTAAACATGAACAATACCGAGTTTTCTTTCAGTGGACTCATTAAAATTAAACATTGAGAGACCCATTTTGGGATCGAACCCCTCCTATCTAAGGTTCATAAAACATATGAGTTTGGACTTGTCTTCCAATAAGCTATATCGAGTGTTTGTTACCCTCTTTCAACTCATAAAACCGAAAAGAGGCACTCATCAATCATAATGGGGGGAATGGGAAGAGAATCATCTTGCAAATAATGGTAGTTATTTGTCATTACCTTTGAACATGGCACTTGTCTGCACAATCATGTCAGTCAATTGGGTATTTAGCTGATCTCCGTGACGATCCACTTTCATGAGTCATGTCAATCCTTTGAGTCTTTCAAAAGAATGCATTTTCCACTGTCGCATTGTGTATCTATCCTATTTAGTCATGCTTCCAAGTCTTTTTGTCATGACACCTGATGTTCAAACGGAATTTGAAGAAGTCTTACCTCTGTAGTCTACACAGTCTTTCTGTCAATATCTTTGAGTCATTCATATGGTTACTACATGCACATCATTCCAGAACTATGTTCCGAGTTTCGTCTCATTGACGTGGGACTCATCATGGCCCTCCTTCGACGAGACTATCCCCGTTGACATCAGCTCATCATCCCATAGATAGTCTTAGAAACAATGTTTAGTACCTTGAGATCTGTATGCCTTAATGATAGATTCTCTCACTCTCGACATAGGTTCACATCATTGACCTTTGATCGATAGAATCGACTGGGTGTTCAACATTAGGACATCTATTCAAACTCAATATATTGTACTAGAGTACCTTGGGAATCATTGACATTAATGGTGATCTCCCTCGCACTTGTTAACGTTTCACATCATTGGCCTGTAATCAAGTGGTTTCTACCATGTTAGACTTCAAATCATTGTAATCACATGGATAGAAACGTACTTTGTGGAGGACGAGATGAAGACCCTGGGCATTTGTTTAAAGTGCTCATTGCTTTTCCCCAGGTTGCGATGGAGTTTTGTATATCTACCATAGATCCACATTTGTATGGTTATGGAAATGCTCAAATTTGCATCTGTATGACATAGATCTACATTGTATGTCTAGTAGCTATGTCCAAGTTTGAGTCCTCTATCACATAGATCTATGCTGTATTCAAGTAGTTATGATTGTTTATTCCACTCATAGATCTACCTTGTATTGATCCACAGCTATGAGTTTGGTTACTTGTGTCTATGAGTCAACATACTGATGTACTACAGATGCCTACTTGACAACATGCTCCGATCGAGCCAATATTTTCATCTCCTAGCAAAGACTTGTTCTCAAAGATCTCGTTTATCGTATCCCTCTAAGACTCATGCTTTGGGGGCATCC
Organism: Pseudotsuga menziesii; assembly: GCA_001517045.1. Classification (NCBI taxonomy): domain Eukaryota; kingdom Viridiplantae; phylum Streptophyta; class Pinopsida; order Pinales; family Pinaceae; genus Pseudotsuga; species Pseudotsuga menziesii. The sequence continues at coordinate 425,534 of LPNX010805682.1, forward strand.
TGTTATACCAAAATCCTGTCACCATCATGTGATAAGACATTTAACATACCTACTTGCCCTGAATCCTAGCTTTTGGAGTGGAAACTAAATGGTTTTTCATCAATCCTACATGAAATTCCTAGCACTGTGCATACCCCTTTATCCAGGAGCGATATCCTTGTTTGCACTACCCATACTCTATTTCCCATAAGTGGTGCCACTGCTTATGGTCCTTAGTCCATAAGCAGTTATTACCAGAACCGCTTTGTCACTGAAGGAAAAACGTGGTACCCTGGGTAGAAAGGGAAAAAGAGAAGCTTCTCAAGGCTTCTAGATGATAAGCCTCGAGATATCCCTTATCCTTACTGTAGTGGGTCAGTTGAGCTTGAGATCCCCCATACTAGGATCTTGGAGGCCACCTCACCCACAAATATCTCAACCTACCCTATCCATATAGTGTTATAAATACAAGCTTTTGTCCATGGTTGAGGGGGAGAACATTAAAGCTATTGTTATGTTGTTGGATTGATCCTTGGCCCAACATCATTTGGAGAGAGCATATAGAGCTAGAGTCGAAGCTTTTGGGGATGAGAATTTGGTTTCATGGAGATGCATGTCAACAATAGGGCTTGGTTGTAAACTTCTTCATATTTCATTAATGCAAGTTGATTTCTGTCCCACATATGTTGTTCTTGTTGTGATTTTGCATATATGTTGCTAGATTCCTTAGTTACTAGCATAGATTAGTAGATCATATTCTGGTTTTTTTTATCTATTTCGTGTTGAGCTTGATTGCAGGTACACAAGTGGACTATCAAAGCCTTGTATTCCATATATCTACAACATCTAGGGAGATTCTTCAACCTCTATCCTCTATTTGTTCTGGATCTGAACCATTCAGACCAGTGGAACACCTTGTTGTCCACAGAAGGTGAAGTATTCCAGCTAAGAACCATTATGTAACATTAGTTGTATATATATTGTTCGCCTCCCATATTTTTGATCCTTGTTCCCATTTTTTATTCTTTTGACATTGTTACGAGGATGGGTATGCCCGTCTCGTCCATTTACATGTTACATATTATATCTAGAGTCGCCCATTGATGGGAGCCATTAAGAAAAAACAAAAATACACTCTCGCTCAAACAAGGAATGATCGCTTCTCCATAGGTCTCTCCACTCTCTCCACTATCCCCATGATCCTATGATGTCTTTCGGCCATGCAATGAGCTCCCATTCTCACACATCAAAGGGCAATTCGTTAATGCAAAAAAATGCTCACCTAACTCTGCATGGACTAAACCACATACATACGTCATTTTCCTATGATGTTTCCCATAATTTTTACCTTTACAATTGTATTTCAAGTCCAAAACATAATTATTTACGTTGGTTTACCTTCATTCTCTCCCAAACAAGGCTCAAAAAATCCAAAAAGGGCCACAAAAACCCAAAAAAAGTGCTAAAACCCAAAAAAGAGCGTAAAACCCTAAATAGGTTCCAACCCAAAAGAGAGAAAAGGTCAAAAATCCTAAAAACATATTATAAAAACAGTTTGAAGGTCTCTATCAAAAGATCCTTACACCTATTTTCCATGATTTTATTCAATGAATATGATGAGACACATTTTACTCTCAAGGTATTCACACGCTAGGTTTTCCGTCATCATGTTTCCATGGCATTCCCACTTAGTACATTGAGACATTCTCCTTACCCACCTGAAAAAACCAGCTTGTGGAGAAGCAGACCATTTTCGAGACGGCCATGGTGGCCTATTTTCAAAATAAAGAAGGTATAACTTTCATATATTTGCTTTTATTTAGTTTAGTCATATATGTTTATTTATTTAATTTTACTAAACTCATTTATTGCTGTAGATTTATTTCATGAACTCTACCTTACTATCCCATTGATGTAAGGCTAGTGCTTTTGCATGTAATAGGGACGAAAAACCCATTACAATGTTGATCGCTACATATATTTCTAGGATATCATTCATATCTAATGGATTTTGAGGTACTTTTGGTGGTTTCAAGCTTTGGGATTTGTTAACTTGCCCATACGGTAGATGTTGTCTACAACTATATGCATAAGCATTGACTAAATTGGGGTGAACTTAGTTTCCTTACCTACATATTGTAGCGGGTGCTTGTAGAGGTTATTGTGTGACTGTCCTAACCGATTTCAATATTTAGTAGGATTATGACATTGTTATCCTCTACCCCCTCATCGTAAGAGGGTTAGACATTTTAAGCAGTGTCTTTTCACAAAAATTCCTATACCAATTTTACATAAGTACTACTCCGGATTCACCATAGTTATCTCCATTCCCATCATATGAAATGGGGGAAAAAGTTGTTCATATTCGTCCTTCATCTACTATATGGTTCTAGGAACCCTGTTTTACACCGACCCAGATGGGGTTGGTTCTTTCCATACTACAAGAGTGATTTTTTCAGATTTGATAGCCATTTAATCAATATTTTCCTCTGGGAGGTCGAGTGTTGAGATTCATTCAGTTCCTGTAAGATCAGGTCCTTTTACGTTCAGATTTCCAAACATCACTGCTAGCATCTTTTCACCCACCCCAGGTTCTACAGCAGGCCTTATTGTTGTATTGGGGGGAAAGATAACCCCTTACCTTGCTCATCAATTCAGAATTTTTCATATTCCACCTTCTACTCCATTTGATAGAAGGTCTTCACTTCCTTCATCCGGTCTTAACACTAGTGTTATATCCATTCGGGGTGGTAGTGGATACATGACCGTTGGGTTTATATTTTACATTCCTTCTTATGTCCCATCATCCACCACACCGACTCCTTTGAATTCCTTCCTTATGAAAAACCCTCCCTATGTCTTGCATGGCTCCTTGGGAAGTTATGATCCATTTAAATATGTTTTTCCCTCGACATTTGGTGCAATTTTGTTTGAAGGTTACTTACCTCCTTAAATGCCTGGGGGTCAACTGATCTATTAGTCTTATAACTATGGTTATATGGTTTCTTTTTCTCAGGGAATATCTTAATACAAAATACCCGTGTAGCCATATATGGGCCATATGGGAGGAGACTACTATCCAATCAGTCAAGTCCATTTCTGTTATCAAAATCAACCATATGTGAACCAATATTTATATGGAGTGTGGAACCAAAGGGCACAACCTAGGCTCCCATTTTTACCCACTTTGAATCTTCCTGACCAATCAAAGCTTATGAATGACCCATTGTGTCATGATCCAATGTGGCTCCTTTTCCTAGACAAAATTACTTCGGATACACAAAATTTTGAGGGTAAGAAAGGAAAGGATCCTAGCAATAATGTTACTACATTTCATTTGTGGTTCTCTTCGAACTCACTGAATCATGATTCTGTTTGACTATAACTATTTCAACACACCCTCATAGGTTCTGTAGTGAAATGGTATATAGAGTTTTCTTGGGGAACCTATCCAACCTTCAATGATTTATCCTTGGTATTCCTCAACCTCTTTCAGCTACCGATACCGACCTCTTGTCGACATTTCAAAAAGATAATCCCACCCATATCTCTGATCACATTCAAGAATGGCGTAGAGGAAAGAAGTTTATTAAGGTCAACATTCAACCCAATTTTTTATTGGAATGGTTCTAGAATTCTTTATTACTATATTGTGAAGGATGTCTCGACATCCGGAGTGACTACTTAGGAACATGTTATCTTTAGAGATCAACGGTTAGATTTGATTTATGCTCAGTTTTGGATTCTTTATGAGATTATACGTCATGCACTGTTGTCAAACATTGATCCTAAGTTCAAACCCATGCCACATGTCGATGGAATTGTTGGATCCGTATGTACCAAATGTTTCAACCATGTTACAAATAAAATGAATAATTTATCTATTAACTAGTATGTAGCTAGAAAAGCTACCTCCTCATCCACTACCACCCTATCAATAGATGTACTTTATGTGCAATCAACGAACCAAAAGGGTAACTAGCAACCCAGGAAAAATACAAATAAGGGAAGAAAGAACAAGTAGGGTAGGAATAGAAAGGAGAATCAAAACTATGACAAGAATGATGATAATGATGGGGGGGAAGTAACCTAACTGGAAGGTCCAATTCCCTTGGAAGGTTTGTCAGGGAGACTATCTCTCCTACTTGTGCCATCAAATTGAGGATGCCTCAAATTTTATTCCGTAGAGCCTACTTGTGTTGATTGATTCCCTTCCTCATAATAAAAATATGGCTTCAAGGACCTCGAATACCGTAAGGAGTTCTAGTGGGGATCAAAAAATGCTATATGTGTAGGGTGGTAAGAGTTGTATAAACATGATGTCAGCAACCAATCTTGTGACTCATTCATGAAACTATGGCCTATCACAAGTCAACATGGGTAAAGATCCTCCACCTCCCAATAGTTCTTTGCAAATAGACAAGCCTAAAGGTATACCATGCATAAAAAAAGGTGTATTAAAGCATTAGGGGCACAATCCTAGTTCCTGACCCTACAAGTATTATTCCATCATTGAGGATTTGGGCCAGAATCCTTGTGTAATTTCGATTATTGAAGTACTTTATACTTGTCCTTGACAAATGAGAGTGTTTTTAGTTTCTCTTGGGATATCTATCCCGAATGGATCCATAGTGGTTATATTTCAAACTCATGATATCAATCCTCTATTTCCTTACCATGTGGCTTTTAAAAAACACCATTAAAACACATTTGTTTATGAAGGTTCTGCAACCTTCGTGATGCATTTGGCTTGTTAGAAAGGTTTGGGTTGTCTCGTGTTGTCCAAATATGTGACTATACTAGCATATTTTTATGGACCTTCAATTAGAGTGAATCACATTATTCCCTGACTTCTAGTCTAGTTTGGAGGGAATACCGTGTCGGTCAAAGCTAAGGTGGCTGATGTAGCCCTCATCTAAAATATTTTATTGGGATGAAAGTTGATTTATGCTATGATTGATATCATATTGTCTGTATTCTATTTCATGTGATTACATTACGAATATAGGATTGTGACAACCAATCAACTATCCTTTGATAATTCAGGTTCATCAACATCATCACAACCTACTATCTTGACCATTGATAATTCTCAGCTGACAACTGAGAATGTTGGTGTTGTAATCTATCCTTCATTAATGGGAATTTTTAATATTTTGGCAGCAATTTGAGCTATTAATACTGCTCCTAGTGGTGTTACATCACCTTTGAGTTCGTTCCCATTTTGCACCACATATTTTGATGACCCATGGAATATTCCTTCTTTGAGTACTTCAGATGAAGAAACTATACCTATGAGGGTAGAACTATCATTGTCAACAGCAGAGGCCGCTTATCAAGCCACACTTGATCTTACTATGGATGTTGGTCCTTCCCCTTTGCGGAAGGAAGAGGAGGATATTTTTGCACTACATGCTTGGGAATTTGCATCATAATGCTCACATGATTACCTTAATGACACTTTTCCTTTAGATGAATCTATTCTCGAGGCCATGACTAGTCCTGAACAACCTTTGGAGGAGATGCATAATTGATCTTACTTCCTCCCAAAGCTCGAATGGGTCGAGTGTGATGAATTTGGGATGACCTTAAGGGATAATGTTGGTCATCCATGGATCCCATTAGGCACTCATGGAATATATGTAGAAGGAAACATGGTGAATATATCTACAATTATTCTGATAAACATTTCTAAGATTCATAGTATATTTGAGAACGTTTACATCAGTGCTAATTATTCACCCTCTGAAGCTAAAATATAAATCAAGCCCTTCAAATAATTTTGTGATGTATTTGCTTGGTCATATGATGAAATTCCAAGTATCTATCCCTGCATTGTTGAGCCTGAAATGAAAACTTTTCCAAATACTAAACATGTTCGACAATGCTTATGTGGGATGAACACTCCTTAAGTGTTTGCTCTTAATTTTGGCATAGAAAGGTTTCTTAAAGTTAGGTTTATCTATGTGGTTCCATTAAACGATGTATAACCAACCTCACTCCTGTTGATAAGAAGAATGGGACCATTTGTGTATGTACTGACCTTAGAGACATGAATATGGCTTGTCCAGAAGATACCTTTCCCACACCATTCATTGATAAGATTTTCGATGAGTGTGTAGGAAGTGACATCTTCTCCTTTATGGATGACTTTTCAAAATACAATCAAATTCAAATTAAACATGAGGATCAACATAAAAATTCATTTATATGTCCTTTTTGTATCTTCTCATATTGAAAATTTCCTTTCGTCCCGAAAAATGCTGGAGCTACTTTTCACCAGGATATGACCTTCTCCTTTAATGACCTTAAACGTATTATCGAAGTTTGCTTGGACCATTTATCTTCTCACTCTTAGTTGAGAGGGCATCATCTGGATTATTTTCATTTGGTATTTGAAATATGTCATCGTTATCAAATTTGGTTAAATCCTAAAATGTGCATATTTTTTGTTAAGGATGGCCTGTTATTGGGATTCATCATTTCTAAGGACGAGATTAGGATTGATTCACCAAAGTTTGTGGCAATAATATGATTGTATGTCCTGTGCGCAATTACACACCTTTAGAGTCTCCAAGGGATGGTAATTTCTTACATCAATTTGTTGTCAATTAAGCTAGTTTGACCAAGGAAACTCCATTCTTATGGAATCAGCAAGCCTAAGAGTCGTTCAACGCTATTAAGAAAGCCTTGACATCGACCCCCATACTTAGTCCACCTGAATATAATAGGGACTTCTTGTTATATGTTTCTGCATGTCAAGAGATGACTGGTATGGTTCAAGATAGAGAAGATGATGAGCTCCAAGACCATGTTATTTATTATCTCAGTTGAAATCTTAATGATACAAAACCTTGATATAGTCACGTTGAGAAATTATCCTTAGCAACCGTCCATGCAGTCCAACATTTGAGAGATTATATCTTTCTTCACCAGACAATGGTTATATCCCATATAAATCTGTTTCAATTTGTCTTGACTAGGTTGATGATAGGAGGGATCATAATAAATGGATTGTTATTAATTTGCAAGAATTCAACCTCATATTTCTTTTGGACGAATTGAAGATGTTGTTAGGTTTTGTTGAGCTAATGACATATCTCCCTAGTATGGACAAGGATATGATTTATGAAGACTCATTTATGGATGAACACATTTTTCTCATTTTGTCTACAGACCCTTGGTATGTTAATATTATCTTCTATCTTCAGACTATAATGAAAATAAAATAAGATTATAATTAAATAATTAAATAATTTATAGTTAGGTTAGTATGAAAGGAGGTGTCTCCTCATCATGAATGTCCAAGCCATATTTAAGGCCAAGACATCATTGTAATATTCATCATCTAATATATTATTCATATTTCATTATTTAAAATGATAGTCAGATTTGACTACTAACGGACCAACCGGATTCAATTGCTCCACAGACTTTTAAAGTTCCGTCTCATATCTCAATGGATGAACATCGATGCTTATGTCATGACACTAAGAACTCTTTCATTATCGATAAAACTATGTATCTTCATGGGGTATAATCGATTTTGTATCGTTTTTTGACCCATGATGAGGCTGAGGTTGTGCTTAATGATTTCCATGGTCGATTGTGTGGTGGTCAGTTTTCTAGGATCGCTACCAGGGTAATTTTTAGGGGATAAATTTCACCAATTGGCTATTTTTTGGGTTTTTTTCAAAAAACAAATTCGCTATTTGGTCATTTTTAGTGTCTAATATCACCTATATTTACATAAAATATGTTTTTTTTAATCATAATATTCACCAAAATTTACACATTTAAGTGTTAAGTTTATGTTTCATGTTTAATATTTGTCTACCTATCTATAAACATGTTTTTTTCAATCCAAAACAATCCTCTAAAATACTATACTTAAGTATAATATTAGGATCCTTAAAAAATACTATGAGATTCACTACAGACCAGAAAATATTAGGAGCTAGTTATTATTGTTCATTGATATTTAAATATTTTGATAATGTGACCAAGCAATGCCACCCTTTCCAGGTATTTGTGTGGAACATGCACTCACATCCTGCCCTATTACACCTAATTATTACCATCGGTCCCTTCACCAAGTGGGGGGTGCATTTTATGAATTGCAACCCATCATCTGCTAGGGGAACCATCACATTATTGTGCTCATAGATTACTACACGAAATGGAAAAAGGTTATGACTACAATTAAATATGATGGTGATATTTTCGCTCACTTCATATTCATTCGGATTCTCACATGGTTTGGGATCTCAAAGGATCTTGACACTAACCATGGAAGACACATTCAAAATAAGATGATAGTGGAATTAGCCTTTAAATTATGGTATATGCAAGAACATTATTATTCTTACTACCCCCAAGCGAATGATGGAGTCAAGGATATTAATAAATAACTTAAGGCCATTTTACAAAAAAACATCTGACAAAGAAAAAAAAATTGGCTCATCATGTTACACCCTTCTTTGTGGGCTTATTGAACCACTATTAAGACTTCCACTAGATTTTTTCCATATCAGCTAATGCATGGGATGGAGACAATTTTATTGGTTGAATGCGAGATCCCTTCATTGAAGCTAGGAATAGAGGTTTTATCCAACACTTTTGAGTTAGAAGAATGTTTATTCCACTTATAGCGTCTGGATGAGCAGCGTCGGGATGTTTTAGTGGCTCTAGAGATAAATAAGCATTGTGTCAAGGCCCAATACAATAAGTTCGTCTGTCCTCATCATTATAGTGAAGGTAACTTGGTCCTCTTATATGACCAAGATAGAAAACCATGAGGGATGGGTAAGTTCAACCCCAAGTTCCATGGGCCTTACATTGTTAACAATTTCCTAGAGAAATTTTCCCATGAGTTATAGGACTATGAAGGGAATTCCTTAACAAATCCTAGAAATGGGCTCCACCTTAAGAAGTACTATGCTTGAAATTCAACTTAGGTTGGTACCTTTTATATTATTGTACAGTTTGTGCATTATTTTTTTGTTCCCTTGTAGTGTTATCAGTTTGTTAGCATGCTTCCTATTCTTTGGAAGATGTTGACAAAGTCTTCGATATACTTAGGATTCGCTCATAGTGCTAGTCGTCATAGCTAGAACCTAGTTTCATTTGCTTGGGTTATCTACACACCTTAGGGTCAACTAGTGTCTTTAGTATGTGTATATCTCCAACCATCTTCAAATAATGTTGTTGAATATAGCGTCATGATTGAAATATTAGGAAATATCATTTTTAATGGCATTCAATATCTTAAAGTTCTCCTAGACTCGCAGTTAGTTGTTGCACAATTGAATTGCATGTACCGTACCCAATTTAATTGCATGTACTTTTAATCCCATAGACGCAAGTATGGGATTAAAATTTGAGTACAACAATAAAAAGGTGTTTTTAGGGATGAACTTGGAAACATCAAAGTATAATATCATTCCATTGGGTCTAAAGATTTTGCAGAGGGACAGGGAAGGCCATAAACATGTGATTAACCATGTGTGGTAAAATCATCTATAACAGACTCCCCCTAATGTGTGAGGTCGGAGGGGTAACATGATGTATGAAATAAATTATAAAATCCATCCCAAGAGTGCAGTGATGAAGAACCAGGTAGAAGAACCAGCCATCCATCAATATTGTACAATAATCAATCCCTTCTTATGACTAGAAATACATATAGCAGTCCTAGATACATAAGAGTACAATGGCCATGAATAGGCATGATATACAAAATGCAACATGTGTGGTCATCGCCACATACAATATATATAGATCAGAATCTCCATGATGAATATATACACTGGATCAAGATCTCCATAGAAGCTGAATAAATACAATGGATCAAGATCTCCATAACGGCTAAATATATCTGGCATACACTGGAATAAAATCACGAGAGCTGAAATATCATGAACACTGGCATGGTCAAGGAGGTAGCATATGTGGAATACCACCAAGCTGGAAAGTATTCTACATAAACCGCTAGGAGTAAATGTCCTACTATGCCAATAAATATGTCAAAGTCAAACATAGTAATCCATTGTATGATTACCGATCATTGTTGTATACCGTTAACAGACACAAGATCACCCACTAATAATGAAAATGGGAATCAAGGTACTATACTGCAATCTAACAAGTGTGAATACATGTATTGAGCTCGAACACTTGGAAGAATCCATCGATCAGAGGACATTTATGTATTCCCAAAAATGTCGATGGTGAGAGAACCTACCACTAATGACTGTCAGTCTCAAGGAACTCAAATGACTCTAAACTCATATCCCATAATAAATGATCTGAAGTCGATGGGATGGAATCCGTCAGAAGGAGAGCATTAAGGCATCCACCATCAACCAACATGAGGTACTCAACAATGTCGTATAATGTGAAATAAATTGAACAAGATGTGCATGAACCAGTAACAATACCGAGAATGGCCGACATGAAAATCCAAGACCACTGAGGAATGGTTGGCTTAGGCTTCAACTTCCTTTGAACAAGAGCATAAAGGAAAATGGTGACTGAAGGTAGGCAACATGGACTCGATATGAAAAATGGGTCATCTCTATGACACAAGAGGCATCAACAGAGGTTCCATAGGGACCAGAAGCTTAAACACTTGGTGGAGATAAAATCAGAGTAACAAGTATAGCTCCTGAACTCAAACTAATAACCCAACCAACGGATGTGATATAAAATGCTCTGTTCAAAGGAAACATGATTCGACTGCTGCCAAAGATAACATCTTTTCCTGCCTAGTTTTTTGGTTTTTTATTTTTTTGGACTTTTTTAGATATTTTGAAAATCTTGAAAAAGAATAAATTTGCTTTATAATTAGAAATCTAGGAAGAGACAAGTGTCAGGGGACAACCAAACTAGTTCCAAGCAATGAAACGTACCTATGCTCAATGCAGGTAAACATGTGTAGGATAATGACACTCAGGGGAAGGTCCCCTCTCGATAAAAAATGGGTAATCAAGCTGCAAAAGATATATAAAAAAGCTCTTGTTGGCTAGACATGAGACAAAATCCATCTATATGGTGGACAATTAAATTCAGGAAAGCTGACATAAGGCTCAATAAGGGAAAAAAAACTCATGATAATGCAATTACAGCTTGACATATATAAGGGAGTCTTGGGGGGATTTCCAGCATAAAGTTTAAGAGGAGTATGAAGTTCTTGCTCAAATTCATGCCAGGATTAAAAAGGGACTCCCAAAACTTAAAGGAGGCATCTCAACATGGGAACCAACTGCAAAAAAAGATCTAACTAGGACACCTATGTATGGAAAATCTCTACCATTCACACAATACCACTTCTAATAGAAGCATGGAGGTTCGGTGATATCGTGGAATGGGTTCATACCTAAGGTTAAAATGAAATGGTCAAAAGGTCACGCAAAATGAAAAAGGATGTGAAATCCTAACCTATATGACAATTTAGACATGATACCTGTAATAGGCATGAATGGGTCAAATCCCCAGGGAGAGAGTGTACAAAAAATAGACCCTGCATGACAATAATATTAGTCGAAAACAATTGGAAACAGTCAGTAAAGAGTCAAAACTATAGGCCACAAGGACAAATGATCATGAAAACTACATCCAAAGCAAACAATATGGTGGATGTTGGGACATAAAAAGGAATGTAAAGTGTAGACCCAATGTTCACATATCCACTACCACCCTCATGAGGTTGAACATTGGTGTTGAGACCAAACGAAGGGAGTGATATGACCACTCTCAAATCCATAAATAAGGTAAGGGGATGTAGTGCCCCCCAGTCCAACACTAGGGTCAATACTAGGAAAAAGGATGGGTGAAAGGATACCAGGCATGCCAAAAATAAAAGGATCCGAACTCAAGAGAAAGAAAATATACTCAAGTAAGCATGATCCCAAAACCCAAGTAGCACACAAAGAGCACACTACTTAGAAAATCTACATCCAAAATACAAGAGAACCAAGGGGAGGATATGTGAGCTCCCAAATGCAATAGGTATGTCTCACCTAAGAGAGGATTGGGACTCCCATACACTACAAGAAGAGTTATGTAACCAATTATAGTGCCCCTTAGCTTCAACGCATAAAATGGTTGTGTTGTCTGACCCCTACCTAGCCAGGATACCTACAGAATAACCTCTGCAAGTACCCCGTGCAATACCTAGGTAAGGAAACCAAGGTCACCCCAATATAACCAATGCTTAGGTAGACAGTCATAGACAATATCGACTGTATGGGTAGGGTAGCAAAGCCTGAAACTCAAAACAACCCCCACATATGAATACAATCCTAGAAATATATTTGGTGCTCACAAAAAGTGACTAGGGGCCATCCCAATCATAATCATGTGCGTTTCCTCGTGCTGAACTCCTGTGTAAGAGGAGCATCCTAAGAAACACTAATTATACCAAGGATTTCACTATCTCACCTAGACAGTCACCTACTTGTTTTGTTTAGATGTCTTGGATAATTGACTCACAATGAACTATTCGAAGAACCTAAGACCTACTCTTGTTGATGCACCCTAGAAAAAGAAAAGAGTGTAATTCATTTTATTAATCATTTATTTTATTTTGTTGTGATTACTCAAAGGGTAATGGTCGTGCAACTTATGAGTTTATGGCTCAACAATAAAGTAAATATGTACACCTAACAAGCAATGCCAAGTGCAATCTTGTAGAATGAAGAACAAGGTATGCTGCTACATGAGATGCATAAAAAAGCATTCCTTTCCAAATGCCAATGCAGTCCTTCCTATATGAAATCCTAAACACAACTCTCATCCAAGAAATCCAATCCAAGTACCTCCGCAAATTGATATCTAAGATGCAACTAAGAGTGCAACTTTTTTTTATTTTCAATATAAAAGAATGGAAATGCAATAAAAGTCATTTAAAAAATAACAGTATCTGCAACAAGTATAAAACACAATCCAAACAAGACACCGAGACAAAAAGAGTAATGCACTAATGGAAAAACAAAAAAGGAAATAAATGACTAGAAGTACTTTCAAAGAAAAATCAATGAAAAAGCGGTCCTTGGTCACAAAGGAAGTAGTCAAAAGATAGTATTGGTACCCAACAGGACCCATCCACACCCACAACCCACTCAACAAATTCCCATATCAAAATCAACCACAAAAGTGAGGATGTAGGAAACTGTCTGTAGAAAACCTGCCTATTTCCATGGCTATATAGGCAGAAATCACGTGTATACATGGCTGTATAGGACAAACACACGTATACCAAGAAAAAATTGCCAAAAAGCAAGCGAAGATCAAACCACTCAAGGGGACTGTCAATGAATGAACAAACTATAAAATGTGACACAGAAACGGGGAGAAACGGGGAGAAACGGATAGAAAGTCAAGCCCATTGTGCCCCCAACCCCAAACAAAAACAAGGAACCTCCCCAGCAGATTATTCAATTCTGTTATGGAGAGAAACTTCCTATGTCTTGGGGTGTACCACAATAGACAGATAGACACAAGAAATTAATTCCTTCCCAATATTCAAGAGAAACTAAACATCTAACACTTAGGGATCTTGAATCATACCTTATTCTGGACTGTTAAAGTATATCCCCGTTGTGATTTTTCTAATCCCTCTTTCAGTAGCAATTTTCTCTCAACAACAGCAAACAAGACAAGCATGCTATATAATATGGTGTTAGATATACTCTAGCATATATAATCAACAATGTATAAGCAATTAAACATATCCATGGATTCAATATTCATTCAAATGCACATTATTGGACAGGAAAAGATATTTCTATTAATCAAATCAGAGATTACACAAGTGACAACATCTGTCGGCACATTTGCGAACTAGAGAAACTAAGTCCTCCACCTGGGCCTCCACCACCTCAATCCTCCATCTCTCAATAGAAATATCACAAGGAAAGGTAAGCTTGGGAAGAACACAAAGTTATTGAAAGAAAAAAAGGGATGCAGATTCAAGAATATGCAAGCTATGGAAACAATGGGCTATAGTTTCGTTGCTCTTCAATTTCTCCTCTTCAATGTATCCAAGAGGTTCCTTATATAGGACTCCAAAGGGGTAATGGAGGGTCAAATCTGAGTGATCTTGAGGCATATGGTATGCCAAGAGTCAAGTGGTTCAGACACACATGAAGGAAATATCCAAAAGTATTTGGATTTATGCACATATTCCACTGTACATGGGTTTGAGGTCAAAAGTCGTGTGTACACGTGATTATGGGATTAAAATTCATGTACAGCAATAAACAGGTGTTTTTAGAGATTAACTTGGAAACAACAAAGTATAATATCATTCTATGGGGTCTAAAGATCCTGTAGAGAGACAGGGAAGGCCATAAACATGTGATCAACCATGTGGGTAAAATCAGTTATAACAAATAGATATATCATGGAAGCCATCAAATCCATGATCCATGATCAATATATAACCATTCATTTATGGGATGAAGTTCAGCAAAGACCATAGTCTATGTTTAGAAAAAATTATCCCACATTGCACTTGGAAACAAAACTCTGAAACAGATGTTTACTCTTTAGAATCCTGAAGTCATCCACCTGAAGATAATTGGTTTTCCTATTTACCTACAAGTTCCCAAAGAGAAAATATCAAAGTTGGACCCCTCGGGAAAGAATGGAATATTTTTCAGATATTCAGTCGAAATCATACAAAATCTATATTCCATGTTTCCTTCAAATTGAGGTCAGCAGAGATGTCACATTTGATGAAGATGTAGCTTTCATCAATTCTAGAAAGACGCATGTAGATGAAGTTTATGAACAAGAGAAATAAGCTACCAAAATTGTAGAGGCCAGTAAACCACCAGTTAGAGATGATGAAGAATAACCTATACCAGAAGATCATAAAATGGAAGAACCTTAAGAACCTATAAAGACACCTCATGATATGATCTCAATAAGGATAAGACTATCTTGGGCTCGTGATATAATTCAAGAAGCAGAAATATATGGTGCGCTAGAAGGAAGCAAGAGACCAATACTTTACTCAAACTGCGTAGCCTTAATGTGTAACCTTGTTCATGAAGAACCTACATGTTTTGAAGAAGCCTCAAAGAAGAAGTAATGGATGGATTCCACAATCAAAGAATATCAATCTATCTTAAATAATGATGTTTGGGAAGTAGTTCCAAGAATGAAGGTTAAATCAATGGTCTCTTGAAAATGGATTTTTAAGACAAGGAATTCAGTTGATGGTAGTACTAAAAAGTACAAAGAAATAGGTGCCGACAAAGGTTGTCATTTTGTATTTCCTTTCTAATTCATGTGAAATTATGAATATTTTTATCCATGTATATAATTTATTTGTATACATGTTTAAATTGAGTATGATAGAGTAGATACTAACACTTTATATATGATGCTTTCAAATCTCTTGGTTGTTGAGGACGAAGTGTAGGGACAAGTATTGATCAAGAGCTCAATGGTGGCCATCTTTGAACATTTGATTGAGGTATGGTTTTTATCCCTTAGTTATTAATTTATTGTATATATCTATCATACTTGATAATCGATTGATTTCTCATGTCATACTATCTCATGTGGTCCACCCCAAGCCATAGGAATTTTTTCTTTGTAACAAAATTGGCGACTCCAATCGTGAATTTTCCTTTTTTGTTGGGGTTTGGGCACATGTTTTGATCATATTTCTCTTTTTTTATATGTTTTTTTGTGTCATGTTCAATAGTATGTTCATTCATTGCAAATCCATTGAAGTGGTTTGAATCTTAACTTTCTTTTTAGCACCTTTCTCTTTGTATACGTAGGTCATATAACATACAGTCGCATATATAAGTGGGTTGTACTCTACCTAGTTGCGTACATATGATGTTGTTCTTTGAACAGTTGCATACACCTCCCTTTTGGGTTCACTTATTAATGTATGAAGATGTTGCATGGGTTGTGAGTCTTGTTGAGTCTTCTTGGGTAACTATGCTATCTCTTGATTGCTTTTTGTTATGACCAGAGACCTCTTTTTATTTATTTTCATTGAAAGTATTTCTTTTTTATTTATCTCCAGTTTAGTTTTTCCATTACTACATGATTTTTTTAGTCTCGGTGTCCTTCTTGGCTTATGATTGCTTCTTGCTATAGGGGCTGAGAGTGTTTATGAATTTTATTTTATTTTCATTCATTTATACTGAAAATACAAAAATATTTCTATAGTTGCATGCTTACTTGCATCTTGCATTGAAATTTAAATTGGTGCTTTAATTAGGTTTGCTTAGATGATATTAGTGTTCAGGATTTCATATAGGAATGATTTCATTTGCATTTGAAAAAGAAGGCTTTTTTGTGCATTACATATAGTGGCATACCATTTTTCATTTGAAAACAAAGTTGCACTTGGCATCGTTTTTAGGTCTTCATATTTGCTTCATTGTTGAGTCATAACATCACTAGTTGAATGTCCATTTCCCTTGAGTAATTACACCCATTAAAATTAACGCTTGAATTAAAATTGATTACAACCATTTTATTTTATCCGGTGCACCAACAAGATTAGTTATTAGAGTCTTGGAATAGGATGTTGTGAGTAAACTTCTCCAATACTATGAAACAAAACAACTAGGTTTCTATCCAGGTGAGAAGTAAAACCCTTTGTATAATAAGTGTTCCAAGAGACTCCTCTTACACTGAAGTTAAGTAGGAGGCAATGCACACGTTTGTGGTGGGGATATTCCTCTAATACCTTATGTTTGTTAGTGCAAAAAATTTCTCACCTAGCTTTGCATGGTCTAAACCACATACATACATCATTTTTCTACCATATTTCCTTTACTTTTGACCTTAAAAATTGTATTTCAAGTCCAAAACATCATTATTTACCATGGTCTACCTTCATTCTCTTCCCAAAAATGATACAAACCAAAAAAAGGGATAAAAACCCTAAAAAGGGCTTAAAACCCTAAATAGGGTTCCAAAACCCTAAAAGAGAGAAAAGGTCAAAAAACCTAAAAACATATTATAAAAATAGTGTGAAGGTTTCTATCAGAAGATTCTTACACCTTTTTTTCATTATTTTATTCAGTGAGTACGGTGAGATACCTTTTGCTCTCAAAGTATTAACACCCCATTTTTTCCATCATCTCATTTCCCTACCATTCCCACTTAGTACGTTGAGACATTCTTCCTACCCACATTGAAAACCAGCCTGTCGAGAGGTGGACCATTTGCGAGATGGGCACAGTGGCCCATTTTTAGAAGAAAGAAGGTCTAACTTTCATGTATTTTCTTTTATTTAGTTTATTCGTATATATATATTTACTTTATTTTACTAATATTGTTTATTGTTGTAGCTTTATTTCATGAACTCTACCTTACTATCCCATTTACATAAGGTTGGTTCTTTTGCATGTAACAGGGGTTAAAACCTTGTTACAGTTTTGGCGACTCCACTAGTCAATGCTCTCAGATCCCATTTTTGCAGGTTTTTATTTAGTTTTTATATCAAGCCATCACCAATTGGCCCCCCACGTAGTCGATAAGAGCCCTCATAGTACTAGTTCCTACCCCCTTGCCCCCTGTCGGCCCCGTTTTCTGATTTTTTCCTTGTCCAACACAAGTTATTCCTATCGGGTCAGAAGTCACAACACAATCGCTCCATTTCTCCTGTTAAGCATGAACTAGATTGTGACCTGCCTCAGAGGGCCCAGTTGCACCTATTTTGGCCAAAAGAGAGACACTAGTCACCTTTGTACCCTCGTTTTGAGTGACCTAATCATGCCTGCTCCTCTATTAGGTGAGAATTGTCTATTTTCTGAGTCGATCACCTTTGTTTTCCTGTTTTCTGTGAACCAGATCATGTATGCTCCACTAACAGGGATGAATTTCAGTTAACAATCTATTTTTTGTATCTATTTCAGACCCCTGTCTGTCCTGCACTTTGTCTAGATCGAATTTTTCTTTTCATTCCTGCTTTGGTACATCCCTTTGCTTGTTTTTTGCAGATAATTCCATTGTTATTTATTTATTTAATAGTTGGAAGGAAAGTTTTGTATAAAAGTGCACACAAATTCACACCATTGAAATAACATGCTTGGCTCATGACTTCGAGCAGAACCTTAAAATTAATCAAATCAACATAATAACATTCGGTTTGGGACATAAGTCCCATCTTTCACAACTATGAGAAGTACTTGGTATTTTCCCTAAAACTCATTACAAGGAGTACAACAGGAACCCTAAAGTAGCTGGCCATTGAGAGGACCTTCCAAGAGAAAAGGGGAATGACTCCCACTGGATTTACTAGATTCCAACCTATGAGGAAAACCAAAGAGATTTCATTTGTGGCCAAATGGTTATCAGTTTTACCTACTTTGTGGAGAGAGGGGTACTGCCCTAGTAAGCAAGCCATCAGACAAGCTTGGTGGTCGAGTGAATCCTTTTGAAACAATAACAAGATGATTTAAACTTGGGTCCATATTCATTTCATCTTACTACTATAAGTCATCATTGCTCCACCATGTTATTCCTCTCGACTTAGTGGGTACTCATCTCATTTTGGTTCTTTGGACTGTCACCATCGAAGCCCTCATTGACAACACTGCTCACCTTCAAAGGGACACATGGCCTCTAATTTTGATTCAGATTCCTACCAATCTGAGCCTACTTTGTTTACTAGCCTATCTAAACCCACGGCTGGCATACATCCTGGTCCCTTCCACGGAGGGATAATTGGTGGAGGACCTACGTCCTTTCGATCCATAATTATAGGTATCCCTACCAGTGGTCCCAACACCACTGCACATGCTATTGTAGGTATGTTATTTAGTAGTAATGTCCCCACACCAGCTACCGCAATTCGTACTGTATCACCTTATATACCTGGGGGCAGTGGTCCTTCCATCACTATTCCGCCTATTCCTACTATGGGAAATCAACCTCATATACCCTTAGGAATGGATGGACATTATATTCCTACAAACTCCGATCCCATTGTCGACCCATCCCAAGCCAACCTTGGGTCTATCCTACCTTTTATGGCTCATCTTAACCTTCTAGATTTATCCAGGTTAATGAATGACCCAATTAGTCATCAACACCATTGGTTTCCCATGCCTATCAAAATTGCTTCAGACATCCCAAAGTTTGAGGGAAAGGTGCGTGAGGACCCCGAGAACCATATCATGTCTTTCCATTTATGGTGTTCATCAAACAACATTGTGGAAAACTCTGTTAGACTAAGTTTGTTATAGCGCACACTTATGGGTGTTGCTTCCAAATGGTACATTGAGTTGTCTCGTGCCTCTTACCTCAATTTCTCCTCACCTTCCTCCATGTTCCTCCAATACTTTCAACTACCTACCTGATATGATGAGGAGGTGGAGATCCTTCTATCTTGCCATAAAAATATAGCTACCCACATCAAATACCACATCCATGAGTGGCGACAGAGATATACCCTGTGCAAGATCCAACTAGATGACATGATATTCCTTGACTAGTTTTTAAAGACCTTACTCTTACCCATAGCCAAGGACATCTCCACTGAGCGACCCCAATCTGAGGAGGAGGCTGTCTTAAAGGATCAACATTTCGACTTAATCTATGCCTAGTCTGGGTATTTATATACCATCATACCAGATTCATATACACGACTTTTAATATGCGTATATACCATCATACCAGATATACGTGAAAATTCATATACGTGACTTTTAAACCCCTAGTCATGTATATACATGGATTTGACCCCTAAAACCGTGTACATCGGGATGTGTACAAAATCCAAATCCTTTTGGAGTTTTCCTTGACATGGATTCGACTCGCTTGACTCCTGGCCTTCCCTATGCCTTGAGATCACTCAGATTCGACCTTTCATTACCCCTTTGAAAAGATATATAAGGAACTCTATGGTACATTGAAGACGTATGAAAGAATCGAGAGAAAAGAAACTATAGTCCATTGTTGTTGGAACTTGTGCTTAGTCTGCATCCCTATGTCCCTTGGAGCACTTTTGTGTTCTTCCCAAGCTTGCCTTTTGCTTGTGAGCTTGCTATCGAGAGACGGAGGATTGAGGTGGTGGAGGCCCAAGTGGGGGATTCAATTTCTTCGATTCGTAGACGTGATGACAGAGGCTGTATCCATTGTAATCTATTATTTTATATTAATAGAAATATCTTTTCCTATCAAATAATTTATGTTTGAATGAATATTTTATCCATGGGATGATTTCAAATGCTTATACATTATTGATTATATATGCTAGAATAGATCTAACACCAATATATATAGTATGCCTGTATTGTTTACTTGTTGTTGAGGAAGTAATCTATCAATCTAAGCTAAAGTTGGAAAACTCAATGGGGATCTACTTCAACCGTCTCGAATAAGGTACGAGGTTTGATCCTTTAGTGTTAGATATTTAATTTCTATTGCATATTGGAAAGGATTGATTTCTGGAGTCAAGCTGTCTATTGTGGTACCCCAAGCCATAGGAATTTCTCTCTGTAACAGAATTGGCGACTCTGCTGGGGATTTGCCGGCACAATGGGCTTGATATTATTGACTTGCTCTTTGTCTCTCCTTGTTTCTGTATTTCATTTTATAGTATGTCCATTTATTGACACTCCCCTTTATTGGTTTGACCCTTGCCCTGCTTTTTACCACTACCTTCTCTGTATACACAGGTTTTTGGCCAAAAGTCATGTACATACATGTATTTTTGGCCAAAAGTCACGTATATACGTAGCTATTCTTTAAACAGACACGTACATCCTCCCTTTTGGTGAGTTTGATGTTGTGGGAAGTTGTTGGGTGGGTTGTGAGTGTGGTTGGGTCTTCCTTCGGTCTGATGTTGTCTATTGGATGCTTCTTTTGTGACCAGAGACCGCTTTTTCATTGATTTTTCTTTGAAAGTAGTTTTAGTCATTTATCCTTTTTGTTTTTCCATTAGTGCATTACTCTTTTTTGTCTTGGTGTCTTGCTGGGCTTGTCTTTTATACTTGCTATAGAGACTGAGAGTTTTAGATGAATTTTATTGCATTTTTCATTCTTTTATACTGAAAAATACAAAGTAGTTGCACTCTTAGTTGCATCTTAGATATGGATTTGAGGAGGTACTTGCATTGGATTGCTTGGATGAGAGTTGTGTTTAGGCTTTTATATAGGAAGGATTACATTGGAATTCGGAAAGGAATATATATTTCTAAATCTCATGTAGTGGCATACCCTGTTTTTCATTTGACAAAGATTGCACTTAGCATTATTTGTTATGGTGTGCACTTTTATTTCACTGCTATGTCTTCATATCACTAGTGGCATGGCCATTTCCCTTTGAGTAATCACAGCCAATTAAAATCAACGCTTAATTAAAATGAACTATATTATTTTATTTGATAGGGTTCACCAACAAGATTAGGTTTTAGGGTCTTGGAATAGTTCATTGTGAGTAAATTCTCCAAGACCACTAAACAACAACATGTATGTGTCTGTCTAGGTGAGTGTGTGAAATTCCTTGGTATAACCAGTGTTTCTCAGGATCCTCCTCTCAAAAGGGAGTTAAGCACAAGGCAGTGTGAGTGGTTATTGATTGGGATGACCCCTAGTCATAACTGAGTAGCACCGAATATATTTCCAGGATTGTATTCATATCTAGGGGATCTTTCGAGAGTTTCAGGCTTTGCTACCCTGCCCATATCTCGCCTGCAACTGTCCACCTGAGCATTGATTATATTTAGGTGACCTTAGTGGCCTTACCTAGGATATCGAGGGGGTACTTTGCAGGGGTCATTTTGCAGGTGTCCCGGCCAGGTTGGGGTTGGACAACACAGTTGCTTAACACGTTGAGGCTGAGGACCACAATAATTGGTTACGCACCTCTGCTTGTTGTGTATGGGAGTCTCAAACCTCTCCTAGTTGAGACATACCTGCTGCATTCGGGAGCTCACATATCCTCCCCTTGGTTTGCTTGTATTTTGGCTATAGATTTTCTTAGGAGTGTGCTCTTTGTGTCCTAGTTGGCCTTTGGGATCATGGTTACTTGAGTATATTTATGCTCTCCTGAGTTTGGGTCCTTTTATTTTCGGCATGCCTGGTATCCTATTACCCATCCTTGGTCCTAGTACGGACCTTGGTGTCAGACGTGGGGGTGTCACGGCCCCTTACTGTGCTCATAGATTTGGCAATGGTCATATTCCATCCTTTACTCCATCTATGGCATATTTTTATTCCCTTTGCTCGGTCTTTACACCAGTGGTCACCCTCACGGGGGTGGTAATGGATACGTGAACATTGGGTCTACACTTTACATTCCTTTTATGGCCCATCGTCCACTGCACTGTTTCCTTTGAATTTATTTGTCATGATCATTCCTCCCTATTCCCTATAGTTTGGATTCTTTATTGACTATTTTGGGTTGTTTTGGACTAATATAGTTGTCATGTAGGGTCCAGTTTTTGTATACTCTCTCTGAGGTTTCGACTTGTTCATTCCTATCATAGGTATCATGTCTAAACTGGCATATAGGTTAGGATTTCACATCGGCTTGCATTTTTGCATGACCTTATGACTGTTTCATTTTAACCTTAGGTACAAACCCATTCCATGGTATCACTGAACCTTCATGACATTGTTAGAAGTGGTACTATGTGAATGGTAGAGCTTTCCTATACATGGGTGTCCTAGTTAGATCCCCTTTGCATTTTGTACCCATGCTGTGAGTCCTCTCTTAGGTCCAAGAGTCCCTTTTAGTCCTGCCATGTCCTTGAGCAAGAGCCTCATACTCCTCTTGAAATTTATGCTGGTTGTTTCCTCGAGACTCCCTTGTATATGTCAAGTTGTAATTGCATTATCATGAGCTTTGACTACCTCTTTGAGCCTTATGTCAGCTTCCCTGACTTTGAATATCAGCCATATAGCCTGAGCGTGTCTCATGTCTAGCCACGCAGAGCCATTTTATATATCCTTTGCATATTGATTCCCTATTTTTACCGAGAGGGGATTTTCCCCTGAGTGTCACTATCCTACACATGTATCCTTGCATTGAGCATAGGTATGTTCCACTGCTTGGAACTAGTTTTTTTTCCCATATGACACTCGTCTCCTCCTAGTCTATAACTATAAAACAATTTTATTCTTTTTCAAGGTTTTTAAATATTTGAAAAAGTCCAAAAAAATAAAAAAAAAACCAAAAAGCCGGACAAGGAAAGTTGTTATCTTTGGCAGCTGTATAGTCGTGTCGCCTTCAAATAGAGCACTGTATATCACATCCGTTGGTTGGGTTTATAGTTTGACTTTAGGAGCTGTACTCATTTATCTGAGTTTATCTCCACCAACTAGTTAAGCTTCCAGTCTCCATGGAGCCTCTGTCGATGCCTCCTATGTCGCAGAGATGTCCCAGTTTGTCTATCGAGTCTGCTACCTTTATGTAAGTCACCATATGCTGTTATGCTCTCGTTTGAAGGAAGTTGAAACCTGATTCAGCCATTCCTCAGTTATCTTGACTTTGCATGTCAGCCATTCCCGGTATAGTTACTGGCTCGTGCACCTTATCATCGAGTCCTTCCACATTATATAGCTTTGCTGAGTACCTCATGTTGGATGATGGGGGATGCTTTAATGCCCTCCTTCTAGCGGATTTCATCCCTTCGAATTCAAATCATTTATTCTGGGATTGGAATCTAGAGTCATTTTGAGTGCCTTGAGACTTGCAGTCATCAGTGGTAGGTTCTCTCGCCATCGACAGTTTTTTGGAATACATCAATGTCCCCTAATCGATGGGTCCTCTCAAGTGTTCAACCTTGTTTCCACCTTTCACACACCTGGGTCACATGGCAGAAATATTCAAGCCACTCAGTGTGTCCTTGGAGGCAAGTCTCGAGTCAAGGCTGTCACCTTGTTCTTGACTCCTTCGTTTAGGCTCAACTCCTAACGAAGCCAAGGGGGGTAGAACCTATTCAGTTACTAAGGCTAATTACTTAGTATGGTGATGTTAAACTAAATGAATTACATAGGAGTTTGAAATTTAACCATAAACAACCATAGATGACAAGATACAAAATGAGCACACGAAAGCGCAATGCTAAGACACAATATATATATATATAGCAAGAAAATAACCAGTTCCTTAAAATGGAGTCAAAAGAAAATCAATGTACTTGCATGTGCTTGGGGTGAATTTTTTTCAATTGCCTCTTGGTACGTTTTAAGTTAAAGTGAAATATGAGTTGATTAAAATTAGGCGAAGGGGTGGACTCCAGATATACCTGAGAGTACTTGGAGTATGTCCAAAACTAAACTTTCACGGCTACCCGCAAGGAATATATGGGCTGACTAAAGTCTCTAGGGCTATTGTTCATAACGCACCCATCAGGGTGTGACAGAGATCGGTGCACTGAGATCACTTTTCAGAAGTTCCCGCTTCCTTTGGGTATTTTGCCACCGTAATGGTTTGATCTAGGTGTTGGATTTTCACCTGATGGTTTGTCAATTTGGGAGAGTGAATCCTAATTATACTATTCAATCAAGTACTTTTGATACAGCTTGACTAATCGGACAAACCGCAGCCAAGTGCAGAGCATACACATCGAAGTCTTGTCAATTTTAGTAAATCTTGAGATGGATGTTCTTGTTAAAAAGAAAACCCTCCAGGAACCACTTTTGGTCCAAGTGGACCTCAATCAGGGAATCAAGGAGGGGTTTATTTTATTATGGTTACTAAAACAAATTATGATATCAAATGAAATATAAAAAGATAAGCAAACCACAATTTTGTAATTAGACTACCACAAACCTTTGTTCACCTTTCGGCTCAAAAGGAGGCTCGTGGGGTAAGTATAAAAGTTACTTTGAAAACAATAGAAATTGAATATGGAATTGATTTTAAATCAAATTATACTACCCTACATATTAGTACTACACTAGATTGAAAAAATATGAACGAAAAGCAAAAAATGACACAGACGCAAATCCCCTCACGGGGGATGGGGAATGGGCTCGAAAGAGCCTATTCAGAATTTTTTTTTATTACCAACAGTTACAATATCAGAAAAATGATATGATTCCTCTTGATTCTTATATATAATGAAACCAAGAGCTTACAAAGTGCAAAAATTAAAGATTTCAGTAAAAATGGGAGACCCTTGGGGGGATTCAGAAGGCCCAAAAGTCACTTTCAAACAGTAGATCCTCCTCTTTTCTGTTATACCTGCTAAAAACTAGCAATATTATTAGACTGAAATATTCCCAAAAACACTCTGAAAGTACCTTTGGTTCAGCTTACTTTTAACCAAAAAAGGCTAAGTTAAAACTAGTTAAAAAAGGTAAAAAGGGAACCAAGGAAAGCAAGCTTTCCTTGGGATCTTGGCTTGCCTTTTAGGCAGCCAATATGATGTGAACTGATTGCTAGATTTATATTTTATAACAAAAAACATAAATCTAATGCATGCAAGATACAAATTCTCTTTAAAATTCCATGCAAAAATGACGATTTCCCTAAAGCTAGATCTAGAATGCTTATGAAACCTTTTAAGAACAAGATCTAGATTATGAGCTTTGAGAAGATAGATATATGTTAAATTTAATTTAAGATAATATATCTAAACAATATCAAAGCTGTGAACAAAGTAACCAGGTAAAGGAATTGATTTTGAAGGAGGAAGAGGAGGAGAGAAATGCTGGTAGCCTTGAAGATCCACCATGGAGCTTTCAGGTGGAATGTCAAGGAATCTGCCTTTGGAAGGTTTTGGAGAGATTGAATAAGAAAACTATATCAGCATCCTCTTCAATCTAGGAACCTGCAGCTCAGCTGAAATAAAAAAACTTGCCGAAATACTTGTGAGATCCGATTAGTACATACACAGAGATTCAGAATAACATGCATATAAACTTATAAAACATGCTGAATCTAGATCTATAAAAATGCATCAAAGGAAAGAGATGGCCAATAAACTTATTGAAAAGAACCTTTCCTATCAAGATTATAATAATCTTATTATCAATCTTAGCAATGAATCCACAAGAAATCAACAAATTATGAACATAGATACAGGTTACCTCAGTAAAACATGGCAATGATCATCCACACATACAATGGCATAACACTGTCTTGCCTCAAAAGATTCTCTTTATTTCAAATGAACAATAACAATAGTACAATAGCATCAGTACCTCAATCCGAGTTCTAACTAGCTTGGAAGAGGAGGCTTATGCTTGGATATATACAAAAACTAGGATATCCAACCCAAGGGGGCACAAATCCAAAGGAGATAGACCAAATTAGCTGATGGAGAGTCAATCAATGCCTGATATATGTCTAACTGAGCTAGATATAAGTCTCACTGAGTGCATATGTCAATCGGGGGGATGATCTGACTGACACCTCAACCTGTTTACTGAAGCATCCACCAAAACTCATCCAGATTCGCTAAAACGTGTGGAGGAGAGGGGGAGGGAAAAATTCCCAATAAATGATGCTGAAGATCAACTCTAGATCTAATTGGATCACCTCCTTCAATTAAGGATTTGTCAGATCCAGTCAATCTGGTTCAAATTTGACTGATTTCAATCAAATTGACTGAGAATCCACTGATCTATGATTCTAGATTTGCTCCATTATTCATCAATTTATTAATTAAAATAATCGATAATTGATTTTTGGGGCTTTCTGATCTGAGTGATGGAAAATCACTCAAAATTAGGAAATAGTGGGTCCATGGGTTTACATGGTGCTCTTAGCTTGAAAATGAGCACCTACATGACTAAAACAGATTATTTGGCCCACTTTTATTTCAAAATCAAATTTTCCAATTAAACTATTAAAAAATAGCCTAAGTTTTGGAAACATTAAATTTTAATAAAAAACACTGAAAAAACTAAAAAATTGAAAAATTGAAAAAACCTAGGGGGACTTAGACATGTTCATATGACTCAACCATGATGTCTAGCATGTTTATACATTGACACATAGACTCTAATAACCTCAATATGCCTAAATGCCTAGATGGCCACCCCAACTTTGGAGGTATGGAGTGAAAAACTCAGAAATTATCAGTCGTTTATTCAACAACCAATAATAACCAAGGGAAAAAACACCCTGGGCTGATCGGATTGACAAATACAGTCTAAGAGACCAAGTATTTTACAGAAACATTTATTACAATTCCCCCATGGGGTATGACCATGTGATATAGTACAACAAAGCTTCCCAAAAGCAAGACTGAAGGTTCTCTGAAGTCCGAACAAGTTATCCTTGTCTAGTTCACCAGGCTCACTTGATAAAAAACCACTGAGTACAACTTAGGTGGTAACAGACCTCAACACCTTTATTCACACTTGTTAGTTTGCACTCTAGTACCTTGATTCCCATTTTCATTATCGATGGGTGATCTCGCGTCTGTTAACGGTATACATCAATGACTGGTAATCAGACTATGGACTACTATGTTTGACCTCAACACCTCTATTCACATAGTAGGACGTGTACTCGTAGCGGTTTATGTAGAAGACCTTCCAGATGGGTGGCATCTCTTATATGCTACCTCCTTGATCATGCCAGTGTTGATGAGATTTCAGCTCTCGTGACTTGATCCTAGTATATGTCAGACATTTCCAGCCATTATGGAGATCTTGATCCATTCTATATCTTCGGCCATTATGGAGATCATGGTCCTTTGTATATCTTCATCATGGAGATTATGATCTATGTATATTGTACGTGGTGATGACCACTTATGTGATATCTTGTATCATGCCTATTCATGGCAATTGTACTCTTATGTATTCGAGACTGCTATATGTATTTGTAGTATGTGCAAAGTTGTATCATTGTACTATGCTGATTGGGTGACTGGTCTTCCATTTGGGATTCTTCATCACTCCACTTCTAGGATGGACTTATAATGTATTTCGGCAATAGTATGACCCCTTTGACCTCACACATTAGGGGGCATCTGTTATAGCTAATTTTACCACTCCATGTGAATCACACTTGTATGGCCTTCCCCTATCACTCTGTAGAATCCTTGGACCCCTTGGACCATTTTTTGTCATTTGATGTTTCCTAGGCCATCCTTTGATGTTTCCTAGACCATCCATTTTTTGTACTTCAACTGTCCAGAATAAGGTACGATGTTTGATCCTTTAGTGTTAGATATTTAATTTCTATTGCATATTGGAAAGAATTGATTTCTGGAGTCCAGCTGTCTGTTGTGGTACCCCAAGCCATAGGAATTTCTCTCTGTAACAACCACACGCAAACATTGTCCAACATGATTCGCATTCGTATAGGTGTTGATTTCATGTTTGACAATATGAGGGTCAATACCCAACATTTCCTTGTATGAACAAACAAAGATGTTACGAAACTCTTTAAAAAGATCGGTATACTCCTTAATCTCATCAGGGCAACAGTCAGCCCCAATGTAGACATTCTCAACTTTTCCAGGATCGCAAGAGATATTGATAGGATTGGTAGGTGATAGGTTCGCCATTTTCCCATCAGCCATCTAACCGAGAGAGCTCAATGGAACCACGGGACTACCAATATTCTCGCTAAGAATCTCCCTATAGTCCTCATGCTGCAAACAATTAAGCTCGGGAAGAAAATATGATCTATGATGCAACTCTTCCAAAGGTGGCTCAACACCTGACATGGCCTCAATAATGGCTTCATCTAATGGAAAAACACCATCAAGGCAATCATGTTCATGAGAGGACTCACCTTCCCATCCATGCAACACATATGGGTCCTCCTCCTCCATTCACGAAGAGGAAGGACTAGGCTTTGTAACACAATCAAGATTCACTTGATATGCTATCATTGTTGTAGGAAACAGCACATCTGTTTCGACAGGTCCATTCGAAGGACTTGGTGAAGGAAGAATCCAAGGATCTTCCATATGGGTAGTGTAAAAAAACACCGACTTCAATGAAGATGAAGCCCCCCCAAAACTAGATCTGATCATAAGAATGGATGCAAGACAACTAAAGGTCCCCATAATGGATGGATACCTACCCACACGCACATTCCCAGTTGTCGGTTGAGAATGATCGATAATCGGGATAGAATCTCCCGATGATACATTGACACTCAAATTAAAGAACGATGTCTATTCAATCGTAACAATCTTTCCATTAAATGGAAAGAATACTACTCGAAATAGAGAAGAGGCTATGGCTTCCATACTATACATCCAATTTTGGCGTAGTAAAAGATTGTAGTCAAGGGGTGCATCAACCACCTCGACCTCGATCGCAATGGTCTTCCCTCCCAATTGGACCTTAAGAGAAGGAAGAATCCCATACAGCTGAAATGATCTACCATCAAAGGCAGTCAACATGGTAGTGGATTGATACAACTCGGGAGAACCCAAACCATTCTAGAATGACAAAGACATCACGTAAGCAGCAACGCCTTCGTCAATCATAGTGCGTTTGACAATCATATTAAGACACTCTACATCAATGAAAAGAGACACATAGTAAGGGAAGTGAGGTTGTAGTCCCATGGTTTCAAATTTGATGACTGAAGAAGAGTTATCATCATTAACTCCACGAGCAGAAAGCAAGGCTTTCCTTTGCAGAGGACAACTCTGAAGTACTTCAACTACAGACATCGTACAAGGAGATTGGCCCAAATACTAGACAATGGAATAGTTTTGGGCAGCTTGAGCATTAGGATTGTGCCCCAAACACTTTAGGACTCCCTTAGGAATGTAAGGTGCAATTTCAGGTTTATCCATAGGGTTTTCGATATGCAAAGAGCTCTCGAGTGGAGTGGGTTCTTTTCCAAGGTCTGGTTGTGACGAACCATAATCTTTCGCACGAGTCACAACCTTAGTAGCATGTACCATGTTGATGTAACCATGACCAGTATTGGCTTCTGATGGATTTTGATCTCCGTCTGATGCACAATGAGGATCATTGGTCCTCAAGTTCATATTTTAATTATGGGGTAAAGGATTGGTTAGCACAGCTGGGCCCTGTGCTATGAATCTCAAGGTATCTTTTGTATGAGGGTACGAGTGAGGTGGTCCTCCTGACACAATTTACAAAGAAACTTAACCTTACATTTAGACTGCTCATCCCCCCCATCATTGCAAGCATTCTTGTCATTAAAATTGACATTTTCATTCTTGTTCCCACCCTTATGATTATTTTTACCCTTTTTCTTATTCCTTTCGGGTTGCTAGTTTCCCTTCTAGTCTAACAATTGCACAAAAAGTACACTCACAGTTTGGGTGGGTTGAGATGAAGTTGTGGTTTATCCCGAAGTGGATTGATTAATAGACAATTGAATCACTTGTTTCACAATCAAATATGCAGGTTTGGCACTTGTACAACCCACAATGCCATCGACATGTGGTCCAAGCTTGATCTTGGGATCGAAACTAGAATGCAGAGTGTTAGGTATCATCTCATATAAAAGTCTGTATTGAGCATAAATCAAATACAATTCATGTGGCCTAAAAATTTCTTGTTCCTCATTCTGGACTCCGGATGTAGAATCATCCTTCATCATCTAAGGTAGCAATGATTTGAGGAACCACTCAAGGATAAATTCTGACAATATGAAAGATTTAATCAACCTATTCCATCTACTCCACTCTTGGATATGGTCTGAGATATGTATGGATTTGTCTTGTCAAAATTTCGACAAGATTTTTGTACTAACGTCATAATGCACAGGTAGCTAGAAGTAATTGAGGAAATTCATAGCAAGTTCATCGAACAAAATGAATGCCCCCCTTGGTAACTCTATATACCATTTCGTTGCAGGCCTGGTGAGGGTGAGTTGAAATAGGCTTAAACAGATTGAGTCATCGTGTAAGGAATTGTAAGAGCACCAAAGCTGAAAAGTGGTGACATGTTCACTAGGATCTTCTCCTGCTTTACCCTCGAATTTGGGAATGACCGAGGGAAGCTTGTTAGGGATAGCCAGCTAAGCTGGGTCATGAGATACCAGATCATTCATGAGTCTTAATAAGTCAGGTAAGTTTAACGTTGTGAGGAAAGGGAGGCTAGGTTAAGCTGGTCTATGCCACGCTCCCTGATAGTTTTGGTTCATATAAGGCTAACTACTGTAAATACCATGGCCTTGGCCATAATATCCTCCCTCCCATTTGACCCATGCAGGGCTGCATGGAAGCATTATGATGTGGTGTACCTTGACTATGTGGTGCTACAAATCCATAATTAGAGGAGTAAGTAGGTTGTTGATACCAGTACCCATAAGGTTGACAGTTCTGTCCATATTGCAGTCCATAAGATTGTATATGAGAATCTCTATAAGGTGTCCCATGGGATGTCCCATGAGAAGCTCCATAATTTGGGATATGGGGAACTCCTTATGATGGACCGTGAGACGATCCAGAAATAGGAATATGACCTCCCGAGACAACAGGAGGTACATAACTCTGAGATATACCATGTGAGTAGTCACAGTACGAACATGGCTAGTAGCAATATTTTGGACCGTAGGATCACGTGAATGAGGGGGAGGAAGGGTTGTAAAAAATGCATTCAAAGGAGTAGGGTTTGACGATGAAGGGACATGTGAAGGGATGCAACTGGTATTCCCTATGGTCACTCATCTCGATTTTGGTATCTGCATATGACTACTAACACTAGGGCTAGGATGGACATGTGAGGTAGCTTCCATCACCAGGATGGAAGGTGCAATGTGACTAGTGATCCCAAATCTCTTCACATGGAAAGGAATAGGAGTGCCCCCAGGCATAGTGCTAGGTTCCATTTCTAACTAGGCATGATGTGCCAGATCATGTGAAGGGATATAAGGTATGCCATAACGAATATAACTAGTTCTTGTGGGTTCATTTTGAGTCTCGTCACTTGGTACCCAATACCGGTGACTTGTGAATGAGGGATCATAACAAGAATGTGAAGGTGTTTCTGGTGAAGGATCATATGCAAGAGTAGAATATACATCCCCAACCTCTTGAGGTGGAGAAGACATCTCAGGAATATCATCCTCGCGATCTCCCATCGTGTGTGAATCAATGTGAGAAGTAGTCCACCTGAACTATCTGTTTCTCTCTGCCAAAGGTGGAGGAGATGTGGAAGGAGGAAGCCCTGCTAAATGCCGAGAATGGTGAAGTGCCTCACCCGAATCCACAATGACTCAAAAAATGAAAAAGACTCTATCTAATTATGCAAACCCTAGGCAAACTAGTGTGCATAGAGCGTACACCTATACAATGTAAAGCCATTACACACACAAATAAGGGTAGGATATGTGAGCTCTCGAATGAAGCAGGTATGTCTCACCTAGGAGAGGCTTGAGACTCCCATACAAAACAAGCAGAGGTTCATAACCAATTATATTGGATCTCAGTTTCAACGCATACAGGGACTATGTTGTCCAAACCCTACCTGGCTAGGACACTTGTAGAATAGCCTCTGCAAAGTACCCCCTCAATAACCTAGGTAAGGAAACTAAGATTACCTCAATATAATCAATGCTCAGGTGGACAGTCGCAGGAGGGATTGACTGTATGGGCAGGGTACCAAAGCCCAAAACTCCCGAAATATCCCCCAGATATGAATACAATCCTAGAAATATTTCTGGTACTACTCAGTTATGACCAGGGGTCATCCCAATCATTAACCACTCACACTGCCTCGTGCTTAACTCCCTTGTAAGGTTAGGATCCTAAGAAACACTAATTATACCAAGGAATTTCACACTCTCACCTGGATAGACACATACATGTTTTGTTTAGTGGTCTTGGAGAATTTACTCACAATGAACTATTCCAAGACCCTAAAACCTAATCTTGTTGGTGCACCCTATAAAATAAAAGAGTGTAATTCATTTTATTATGTGTTGATTTTAATTGGCTTATTACTCAAAAGGTAAAATGATCGTGGAACTAATGGTGTTATGACACAACAAGAAGTAAAATTCACACCTAACAATCACTGCAAATGCATCGCGTCAAATGAAAAACATGGTATGCTACTACGTGAAATGCAAAATTTTCCTTCAAATGAATATGCAATCATTCCTATATGAAAATATGACTGATATTTTTCCAAGCAAACCTAGTGCAAGTACCATGCAAAATGCAAAATGCAACAATGCATAATGATGCAAAAAGAAAATATTTTTGTATTTTTTGAATTAAAACGAGATAATAAAGAAAAAGTATGACCCTACAACCCCCAGACTCTGCAAGCACTATTCAGAAAACACCCAAGCAAATCACTAAGGTAAAAGAGACCTAATGCAGTAATATCAAAACAAAAAGTAGAAAATGAAATGACAAGAACATTCTAAAAAAAAATTCAAACTAAAAGGTGTCTATGGTCAGAAACAGAGATGTATACAGACTCCAGAAGCATCCAAGAAGACTCAGCAATTATCCAAACTCACCCAGCAACACTTAATCTTCCCCAAAAAGGAAAAACTCAGGGCATACGCAGCTGTGCGTAGAAAACCCACGTATATACGTGGATATCCTAGTAAAAATCACATGTACATGTGACTGCGAAGACAAAACTCGCATACAGGAAGAAAAAGAGATAGAAAAGAAGGCAAGCAGACCAACTGAGACAAAATTTACTCCTATCAGACACTACTAGGTAGACATGCCCTTAGACCCGACTTAGAAACAAAGAAATACGAGCAATTCAAGAACATTGAATGCCGATAAAACCCCCAAAATAAATGACTAGGAACTCCCCAGTATGGTCTCCAATTCTGTTACGGAGAAAACTTCCTATGGTTTGAGGTACCACAATAGACACAGTAACCGTAGAAATCAATCCTTTCCCATATGTAAGAGAAACCAAACATCTTACACTAAAGGATCTCGAAACATACCTTATTTTGGATGGTTGATGTAGATCCCCATTGAGATTTTCCACTCTCGCTTGTATTAGCAATTTGCTCTCTCAACATTTAGCAAACAAGACAAGTATGCTATATAATTGTGTTAGACCGACTCTAGCATATACAATCAATAACATGTAACCATTTAAATGCATCCATGGATTAAATACTCATCTAAATACACATTATTGGACAGGAAAAGATATTTCTATTAATATAAATCAGATATTACAATAGTGACAACCTCTGTCAGCATGTCTGTGAACCAAAGAAACTGATTCCTCCACCTGGGCCTCCACCACTTCAATCCTCCATCTCTCAATAGAAATATTAAAATAAAAAGGAAAGCTTGGGAAGAACACAAAGTGCTCCAAGGGACAAAGGGATGTAGACTCAAGTACAAGCCTTGACAACAATGGACTATAGTTTTCTTGCTCTTCAATTCCTCCTCCTTCAATGTATCCAAATGGTTTCTTATATAGTGATTCAACGGGGTAATAGAAGGTCAAATCCAAGCGATCTCAAGGCATATGGAAGGCCAAGAGACAAGTGACTCATATGCACATCAAGGAAAACTCCAAAACTATTTGGCCTTTTGCACACATCCTGATGTACGTGGGTTTGAGGGTCATATCCGCGTATATACGCGAGAATAGGTTTAAAATTCACCTATAGAAAATAATGCATGTTTTTAGGGATGATCTTGGAAACATCAAAGGTACAAAAATGGTCCATGGGGTCCAAAGAGTCTGCAGAGGGACAAGGAAAGCCATAAAGGTGTGATCCACCATGTGTGGTAAAATCAGTTGTAACAATTACGACACTGTGATCCTCCAACCCCTATACCGATTTTATATAAGTACTACATCAGAGTCACCATAGTTCTCTCCATTCCCATAATATGGAATGGGGGTAGGATTCGTTCATATTCCTCCTTCATCTACTATATGGTTCCTGGAACCCCAGTTTATACCAACCCATATGGGGTTGGTTCTTTCCATACTACATGAACAATTTTTTTAGAATTTATAGCCATCGAATGGATATTTTCCTTTGGGAGGTCAAGTGTTGAGATTCATTCAGTTCCAATAAGCTCAGGTCCTTTTATGTTCTGCTTGCAAAACATCACTACTAGCAGCTCATCACCAGCCCCAGGTTCTACTGTAGACCCTGCTGTTGTATTGGGGGGAAAGATAACCCCTTAACTTGTGCATCAATTCATAAGTTGTCATATTCCACCTAGGACATAAGTTGATAGAAGGTCTTCATTTCCTTCATTCGGTAGTAACAGTAGTGTTAATTCCCTTGGGTGTGGTAGTGGATACATGACCATTGGGTTTATATTTTACATTCCTTCTTATGTCCCATCGTCCACCGCACCGACTCCTTTGAATTCCTTCCTTGGGAAAAACCCTCCCTATGTCTCACATATCCCCTCGAGAAGATATGATCCATTTAACTATTTTTTTCCCTCAACATCTGGTGCAATTATGTTTGGAGGTTGATTACCTCCTTAAATGCCTGGGGGTCAACTGATCTATCAGTCTTATAACTATGGTTATTAGGTTTCTCCTTCTCAGGGAATATCTTAATACAAATTAACTATGTAGCCTTATATGGGCCATATGGGAGGAGGCTACTATCCAATCGGTCAAGTCCATTTCCTTTATCAAAATCAACCCTATGTGAACCAATATTTCTAGGGAGTGTGGAACCAAAGGGCACAACCTAGGCTCTGGTTTTTAGCCACTTTGAATCTTCTTGACTAATCAAAGCTTATGAATGACCCATTGTGTCATGATCCAATGTGGCTCCTTTTCCTAGACAAAATTACTTCAGATAAACAAAAGTTTTAGGGTAATAAAGAAAAGGATCCTGGTGATAATGTTACTACATTTCAGTTGTGGTTCTCTTTGAACTCATTGAATCATGATTATGTTTGACTATGACTATTTAAA
Organism: Pseudotsuga menziesii; assembly: GCA_001517045.1. Taxonomy (NCBI): domain Eukaryota; kingdom Viridiplantae; phylum Streptophyta; class Pinopsida; order Pinales; family Pinaceae; genus Pseudotsuga; species Pseudotsuga menziesii. Next base: position 461,297 of record LPNX010805682.1, read on the forward strand.
CACACCCTCAGATTTTCTGTAGTGAAATGGTATATATAGTTTTCTAGGGGAACCTATCGAACCTTCAATGATTTATCCTTGGTCTTCCTCAACCTATTTCAGCTACCGATAACGACCTCTTGTCAACATTTTATAAAGATAATCCCACTGATATCTCTAATCACATTCAAAATGTCATAGACAAAAGAGGTTGATTAAGGCCAACATTCAACCCAAATTTTTATTGGAATGGTTCTTGAATTACTATATATTGTGAAGGATGTCTCAACCTTTGGAGTGACTACTTAGGAACATGTTATCTTTAGATATCAACAGTTAGATTTGATTTATGCTCAGTTTGGGATTATTTATGAGATTATACATGATGCACCATTGTCAAACACGGATCCTAAGTTCAAAGTTCAAACCCATGCCACATGTCGATAGAATTGTTGGATCCATAAGTACCAAAGCATTCAACCATGTTACAAATAAAATTAAGAATTTATCTATTAACTAGCCTATAGCTAGACAAGGTAGCTCCTCATTCACTACCACCCAATCGATAGATGTACTTTCTGTCCAATCGTTGAACTAGAAGGGTAACCAGCATCCTCAGTGAAATAGAAAGAAGGGAAGAAATAACAAGCGGGGTGGGAATAGAAATGAGAATAAAAACTATGACAAGAATGATGATAATGATGGGAAAGAAGTAACCTAAGTGGAAGGTCAAATTCCCTTGGAATCTCGGTTGGGGAGACCATCTCTCCTACTTGTGCCATTGAATTGAGGGTGCCTCAAATTTTATTGCATAGAGCCTAGCTGTGTTGATTGATTCCCTTCCTCATAATGAAAATATGGCTTCAAGGAGCTCAAATACCATAAGGAGTTCTTGCGGGAATAAAAACCCGCTATATATGTAAGCTGGTCAGTGTTGTCTAAACATGATGTGCACAACCAATCTTGTGACTCATTCACGAGAATATGGTCCGTCACAAGTCAAAATGGGTAAAGAGCCTCCACCTCCAAAATATTTCTTTGTAGATCAACAAGCCTAAAGTTATACCATGCATAAAAAAAAGTGTATTAAATCATTCGGGGCACAATCCTAATCCCTGAGCCTCCAAGTATTATTCCATCATTGAGGATTTGGGCCAGCATCCTTGTGTGATGTTGATTCTTGAAGTACTTTAGACGTGCCCTTCACAAATGAGAGTTTTTATAGTTTCTCTTGGAGTAGTTAGCCCAAATGGATCCACTACGGTTATATTTTAGACTCATGATATCCATCCTCTATTTCCTTACCATGTGGCTTTTGAAGTCCATGTGGAGTATTTAAAAAACACCATTAAACGCACATTTATTGATGAAGGTTCTATAACCTCTGTGATGTATTAGGCTTGTTGGAAAGGCTTGAGTTCTCCCATGTTGTCTAAATCTATGACTATAGTAGCATCATTTGATGGACCTTCAATCAGAGTGCGTGACGTTATTCCCCAACTTCTAGTCTAGTTTTGAGGGAATACCGTGTCGGTTGAAGTTGAGGTACCTGATGTATCCCTCGACTACAATATTTTGTTGTGATGAAAGTGCATTTATGTTATGATGGAGATCATATCATCTGCATTCTATTTCATTTGATTCCATTATGAATATAGGATTTTGACAATCGTTCAACTGTCGTTTGATAATTCAGGTTCATCAGCATCATCAGGACCTACTATCCTGACCATTGATAATTCTCACCTGACAACTGAGAATGTTGGTGTTGGAATCTATCCTTCATTAATGGGAAGTTTTAATATCTTGGCACCAATTTTAGCTATTAATACTACTCCTAGTGGTGTTACATCAGCTTTGAGTTCATTGCCATTTTGCACCATGTAATTGAATGACCCATGAAATATTCCTTCTTTGAGTACTTCAGATGAAGAAACTATACCTACCATGGTAGAAATGTCATTGTCTACAGTAGAGGCCACTTATCAAGCCATACTTGATCTTACTATAGATCTTGGTCCTTTCCCTTTGTGGAAGGAAGAGGAGGATATTTTTGCACTACATGCTTGGGAAGTTGCGTCATAATTCTCACATGATTACCTTGATGACACTTTTCCTTCAGATGAATCTATTCTAGAGGCCATGACTGGTCCAAAACAACCTTTGGAGGAGATGCATAATCGATCTTGCTTCCTCTCGAAGCTTGAATGGATCAAGCATGATGACTTTAGGATGACCTTAAGAGATAATGTTTGCCATCCCTAGATCCTAGTAGGCACTCATGGAATATATGTGAAAGGAAACATGGTGAATATATCTACAATTATTCCGATAAACATTTCTAAGATTCATAGTATATTTGAGAAGATTTACATCGATGCTAATTGTTAACCGAAAAATCCCCCACATAGCTCTCTATGGCCTACACCACCCAAGGACACCATCTCAAAACCCCCATATCACTCCATCAGACCTTCCATTAGACCCCTGCACCTCCAAAAGATCCCAAGGATGAAGAAAAGGGCTAAAACCCCCAAAAAAGATCCCAAAATAGCCCCCTAGGAGCTAAAGCCCTAAAAAGGGGGCTAAAACCCTAAAAGGGGCTAAAGCTAGGGCGGAAGGGTCTAAAGGCCCAAAAAATGGGCTAAAGCCCTAACCAAGGGCTTAAAACCCTAAAATCCCTTGGAAAACCTATAAAAGGAGGATGGTGGGTCACTCTCAAAACACTCCTCCCTTGCCTTTTTTTATGCTGCCCGTGGATGGTTTGAGACCTTTGCCTCTCAAACCACCCACACTCCCTCTCCTCCATCTCCATCCCATTGAGCCATTTCTCCCCAACCAAGAGAGGTGCTCCCATGAGCTAGGGCATGGTGGCCCATTTCCACCCAAGAGAGGTATAATGTCTCTTTACATGTTTGTTTAGTTGCTTTTGCTTTCTAACCTTGTTTTCTAGTTGCAGGTTTTATTATTGACATTGTTTTGCAGGTTTTCCATGATAGCTTAGGTTTGTTTGTAGGGTTTAAGGAGGCGGAACCCTAACCCATTTTCTGTAGAGGGGTTCACAAGGGCTTCATATCCCTCTTTATTTTTTGTTATTAGCTCATAGTTTAGTCTAGTTTTAGTTTTCTGTCACTAGATTAGCTTAGCTTAATTTACTGTTCTATTTACTTGCATTTCCATTTCGTCTTTTCCTATTTTCCAATAGTAGGAACCTAACCTTGTTCCCTATAGGCACAAGGGAGCCATTCCTACTCCTGTAGTAACGATAAATCCTCACTACAGCATTGGTGACCATACCAAGTTGATCCCATAGGATCCCTGGGCCAAAATTGCAAGTTTTCAAGTTTTTTCAATTTTACCCTAGTTTTCAGAAATTTTATGTTAAATCTGTCTTAAATCCTATTTATTTCCTTTTTTAGCCACTACCAAATCCTCTGCTAGGCCAAATCGAGTCAGACTAAGCCCAGTACCAGTTACTGTCACCTAGACCTAACTCCGTCTCACCAAAAAACCTCCTTTTGGAGCAGGACGCTCTTATCAGGGAAAAAGGTGAGACTAGGGTGCTCTTAGTGAGAAAACAGGTGCACCCATGGTGCACTTAATCCCAATTTAAGTGTGACTTTATCTTAGAAACTCAGGTTGCAGCTTTTTTTGCATTTTGTGCGACCCCCTCACTCATTTCTGAAAAAATCTCGCCGCCCCCTCGCTGGATTTGGTTAGAAATGTGCAGCTTGTCACACAGAAGTTGAATTTAATATTAATAGATAGTAATTTTTAGTTTCAGAGGACTATTAGTGCGGCCCAACTGCCTCTATCCACCATTGCAGCTCATTTTCAGTTTCAGTTTGTATTTTCTGCAAATAATTTCATGAACAATGTGTAAATGTTAAATGAACCATTAAGGCTTAATAAAATGAACTAGTCTAACTAAAACTAACTTAAAAATAACTATCTTGCTTCCCCCTTCCTCCTCTACCCAGTCATCACCCTTTAGGTTATTCTAGGATACGACGAAGGGCAAGCTCGTATAGATCTAGGCACCCCATGATATTTTTCCCAAACCACTAAAACCGGGTGACCTGGAAGGTAGAGGGGATAGAGAAGGAGGGATTCTCACGGTGCTAAGCGTCCTCCCTATTGACCAACCTAGCATACAAGAGGTGACCCAAGGATCTACAAATGGGATTAGTCCCATTGTGTTGACAGCCCAACACCTTCTCTTGGTTGAAGAAGAATATCACTGTGAGGTAGACATTTACTTAGGCCAGCAATCCAGGGTTAGTCACTGTACTTGTTTACAAATTTATGTTTATGCTTGCATACAAAACCATGACATGAACTCTACCACAAATTCATAAACCATATTGCAGCAACCAAATACTAGAACAAACAAGCAAACCAACACACCATACCAAATAATTAACCCAACTTAGTTCATGACGCTGAGTAAGCCTTAAAATTTACCAAATGTACACTAAGTTCAATCAATTCTGCAGTCTTTGAGGACATAAATCCCTAACTACTTCAACTATGGGAAGTACTTGGGATTTTCCTAGAAAATCATTGTGAGGAGTACCACAGGAACCCCAAAGTAGTTGGCCATTGAGAGGAATTTCCAAGCAAAACGGGCAATGACCCTTTCCGATTGAGTAGAAGCAACCATGAGGAACAAGCCAAGCACTGTCCTTTGGCAGTCTTGGTGGCCGAGAGACCACCTTCATCCAATAGGAATCCATTGAAGCTGGGGTCCAAATCTCATACCCACTAGTTTCATACACAAAAGCGAACACAATTGATCCTCCACGATCTTCCTCATGCCTAAGAGGTGAACCACCACCATTTGGAACACTTGATCGACACCGTCGAAGCCTCTCTTAGCGATCTCCCACACTATCAGAGGGCCACACAGCCTTTGATTCTGATTCAGACCAATATCAATCTGAACCAAACCTCCACACTACACCATCAAACCCCATGGCTAGTGCAAACCCAGATCCATTTTCCAGCCTAACCTTAGCAAGTGGACCCATGTCCACATCACAACCTATCAGCCCCAACTTGGCAAGTGGTCCAAGCACAGTCATGCAGACTGTTATTGTTGATGTATTTGTAACTTCGGAATGTATTCTTCTATGTATCTTACATATTGTAACCCGATGTTTATTACGAGATGTTTTCTATTATGTATTTGAGTCATGTTGTCATGCCCCGATGTTCCGATCGAGAGGATTAATAATGTAAACAAGTCTTGTCAAGTCATTGTGTAAGTCCCCACAGTTTTGAGGCACTTGAGTTATTATACACTAATTAAGGTGTAGGCTTGAGTAAGTAATTGTTAGTTGGGCCTACATGATTTAGTGCACTTCAAGTGAACGGAAGAATATAAATAGAGAGTGAAAGTCTCTCTATTTATCGCTTGTACATCACATCACTCACTCACTCAAGTGTGGCGCATTAGTGAGGAAGGAAATACTGGGACTAGACAGAAGAAGAAGACTACTACTGTTGGGAGTGCATCTTACTGTTTTGGGGTCTTAAATCTTGTGGTGCTTCTATCTTTGAGGAAGTTGCGGGGTTTTCTCCATTTATGGTTTCCCCGATCAAAACTCTTTGTGTCTCTTGTCTCTTGTGATGTGCTTATGTTGTATTGTTGTGCTTGTTATTCTCTCAGTGAAAATATCCTAACATAATGCTAGCTTAAATGTTGAAAAACTAACATGGTATCAGAGGTAACCTGAGAAGAAGACAACGTGCAGCTGTGGGAACTAGGGATTCCTATTTTGTGGATCTTCCTCCACAGATTTTCAGCAAAATTAAGGTGGAATTACTCTCCTCCCTAGGGCGCATCTTTCTGTCGAAACAGAATTCAATTATGAGGATTTTCAGTTTTGGACCTGTCACTAGGGTCGAAAATTAGGGCTTTTTACAGAGGAGGAATTTTTCAGTGAGCCCAGGCCTGGATTGATATCCTCCCCAAAATTGAAGTTAGGAACAAATTTGAGGGCATTTGGGTGGACAGAACTCTAGAAAAGAAAAACCCTAGTTGCTCCTGAACCAGCTCTGTAGGATTTCAGCTCAAGTTTCAGATCCGACATCTTGAACCTGGTAAGATCTAAAATCTTTTGTATTTCCATTTGAGGTTCTTATTTAAATATGTCTCATCATACCAAGCTTGATGAAAATCTTGAGGGAGCTGATAAATTCCGAGCTTGGAAGTATAGGATCTCCCTGGTCCTAGAAGAGAATGAATTAGACTCCTAAATTCATGAGGAGGTTCCAGTTCTAGAGGGAGATGAGGCAAAGGCCTTACATAAGAAGAAGATGGTTATGGAAAAGAGGATCATTGCTGATTCTATTAAGGATCATCTCATCCCATACGTGTCCTCTCTCAAGACACCTAAAGCTATGTTTGATGCCCTAACCAAATTGTTTGAAGGGAATAACATCAATCGGAAGATGACCCTGAGGAACCAATTGAAGAATGTGAATATCCAGAATGCAGAAACTATCCAGTCTTATTTCACAAGAGTTTCTCAAATCAAAGAGCAACTAGAAGCTGCTGATGAAGAAGTGGAAAATGCAGAGATTGTGATGACTACCTTGAATGGCCTCCCTAGGACATGGGATGCTTTCATCCAAGGAATTTGTGCAAGAAAGAAGTTGGTCAAATTATGTAGACTATGGGAAGAGTGCTCTCAAGAAGAAGCTCAAATATTAGCTTGAGAAGAGAAGATGGGAAGTGAAGACCAAGCTCTTATGGTTCGCTCCAAGTCTCACTCCAAGTCAAGCAAAAGGAGACCTCATGGCTCTAGAGGTAAGCACTCTCACAAAGATAATACTAGAAGAGATGTATCTAGGATCATATGCTATACTTGTGATGAAGAAGGACACTATGCAAGGAATTGTCCTAACAAACAGAAGATAGTGAAGAAGAGCAACAAAAGAAGACATCATGCTCATGCTGCAGAGGATGATGAACCATCCAGAAAGAGATCCAGATATGAAAGTGAAGATTCTTCAAGCGAGGATGAATATGTTCTGATATCAGCTCTCACAGGTAACATTACTCATGGAAGTGATGACTGGATCATAGACAGTGGGGCTTCCAAACATATGACGAGATTCAAGGAATCTTTTATAAGACTGTCAGAACATGAATCACCTCACAAGGTGAAACTAGGAGATGACTACCAATATCCAATAAAAGGTAGTGGGGAATCTTCATACAAGCTAGAATCTGGTAAGTCTCTAACAATGAAAGAAGTATTGTTTGTGCCAGGACTGAAGAAGAACCTTCTATCCATTTCAGCATTAGATGCAAAAGGAATGTGGGTGGCATTCGTAGATGGTCAAGTCATCATGTGGCCAAAAGGAAAGACTATCTATGATGCGGTAGTAATTGGAGAACAAGAAGGAGGCTTGTACAAATTGAAGGGTCATCCAGAACAAGCCTTGATCCATGACACAGTAGAGCCAAATGAGCTTTGGCATAGAAGACTTGCACATTTGCATTACAGAGCACTACCTATTGCAAGTAAAGCTGTCGAAGGTCTTCCAGAAATTCAAGCAAAGCATGATGGGGTCTGCAAAGGATGTGTGAAAGGAAACAATACGAAGAAGACATTTCCAAGCAGCAAAAGCAAAGCCAAAAGCATTCTAGAAATCATCCACTCCGATGTATGCGGTCCTATGTCATCAAACTCACTTAGCGGGTATGCATACTATGTTTATTTTATTGATGATTTTTCTAGAAAGACATGGATTTATTTTATGAAGAACAAAGATGAAGTATTCAGCAAGTTCAAGGAATTCAAAGCCTTGATCGAGAACCATACCGAAAAGAAGATCAAGACCATTTGTTCAGATAATGGTGGAGAATTCACTTCGAATGAATTCAAGGAGCTATGCAAAGAATCAGGGATTAAGAGGGAGTTGTCCACTCCTTATAATCCACAACAGAATGGGGTTGCAGAACGGAAGAACAGAACTATCATGGAAGTTGCAAGAGCTATGCTTCATGATCAAGATCTACCTATGCATCTTTGGGCTGAAGCTTATAGAACATCGGTGTATGTACAAAACCGTACTCCACATAGAGTACTTGAGAACAAGAATCCTGAAGAAGTCTTCTCTGGCAAGAAACCAGAAGTCATCCATCTCAGAATATTCGGCTGTCCCATGTACATACATATTCCAAAAGAGAAGAGAACAAAATTAGATCCTTCAGGAAGGAAGGGAATATTTGTGGGATACTCTGAAAGCTCGAAGGCTTATAGAATCTACTTTCCAGGATATAAGAAGATTGACATCAGCAAAGATGTGACATTTGATGAAGGCACAACTTACAACAAATCTAGAAAGAGACCTGCTGAAGAACCTGAAGAAGCGGAAGCAGAAGTACCCAAAATTCATGATACAATCATGAACGAAGAAGCTCAAGAAGAAGATCGAGAGTTCGAGGAACCACAAAGACCTATAGATCCACCTCTGGAGAAGAATCCTCATAAGACGAAACCTGCCTGGGTACATGAACTTATCCAAGGTGCGGAAAGATATGGGGCTCCAGAAGAGAATCAAAGAGAAAGAAAGAGGACCAGATCTAATTCCGGGTATGTAGATTTACTATGTGATTTCATTGATAAAGAACCTTCCAGTTATGAAGAAGTGGTAGATCAAAAAGAATGGAAGGATGCTATGATCGAAGAATATCAATCGATCATGAAGAATGATGTTTGGGATATTGTCCCAAGACAAAAAGGGAAGTCAGTTGTCACTTCCAAATGGATCTACAAGATCAAGCATGCTGCGGACGGTAGCATTGAAAAGTGTAAGGAAAGATTTGTGGCTCGAGGATTCTCTCAGAAAGAGGGAGTAGACTATGAAGAGACCTTTGCACCTGTAGCCAGATACACTTCCATCAGATCAGTACTTGCTCTGGCTGCAGTGACGAAGTGGAAGATACACCAGATGGATGTCAAGACTGCCTTCTTGAATGGTGTAGTATAAGAGGAAGTGTATGTAGAACAGCCACTCGGTTTTGAGACACATGATAGAGAGTCTCATGTATGCAGATTGAAGAAAGCCCTGTATGGTTTGAAACAAGCACCCAGGACCTAGTACGGCAGGATTGAAAGCTTTCTATCCAGTTTGGGCTTTACCAAAAGTAAAGCAGATTCCAACCTTTACTACAAGGTTGAAGATGGCAACCCAGTGATGCTCCTACTGTATGTAGATGATCTATTTGTGACAGGTACAGATGGGTTGATTGCTGATACAAAGAGAAAGCTTGCTGCTGAGTTTGAAATGAAGGACTTGGGGATGATGCATTACTTTCTAGGTATGGAGGTGTGGCTGAGTACAGATGGGATCTTCCTTGGACAAGGGAAGTATGCAGTAGAGATCCTAAAGAGGTTTGGGATGATGGAATGCAAGGCTTTGGCTACACCTATGGCATCGAACCTGAAGCTATTGAGTGATACTTCATCAGATTCGGTTGATGCTACGATGTATCGTCAGATGATTGGGTCATTGATGTACCTAACGAACATGCGACCAGACATTTTCTTTGCTGTGAACACCTTGAGCCAGTACTTGATAGATCCGAGAAGTGTTCACTTGATAGCTGCAAAGCATATTCTAAGGTACCTGAAGGGTACAATTGATTATGGGCTCAAGTATGATGCGAATCAGAAGATTAACCTGGAGGGTTATGTTGATTCAGATTGGGTAGGCAGTTCCATCAATAGGAAGAGTACTTCAGGATGTTGCTTTAGTATGGGATTAGGTGTGATCTCTTGGTTTAGCAGGAAGCAATCCTATGTGGGATTGAGTATAGCTGAAGCATAGTATGTTGCATCTTGTTTAGCTAGTTGTGAGGTAGTATGGTTGCGGAAGCTACTGTTTGATATATTTGATCTCCAGTTGGATGCTACTTGTATACATTGTGACAACTAGAGTTGCGTGAAGTTGTAAGAGAATCTAGTGTTCCATGACAAGTCGAAGCATATCGAGATCAAGTATCACTATATCAGGGATATGGTGCAGAGAGGAGCAGTGAAGCTCCTGTATGTTGCGATGGAGGAACAGATAGTTGATGTGTTGACGAAGCCACTAGCCAGAGTAAAGTTCGAGTACTTCAGAGAGAGACTTGGTGTTCTCCAGATCGAGGCTTCCTCCCAGGAAAAGTGATGAGTCCCAAAGCCATTCTGATGAGTAGGTCAGATGTAAGGGCTGAGCCATTCTGTCATGGTGAGAGGATTCAGTTCCTTCCATGTCAGATATGAGTGCTAGAGATCCAAATCCATTCTGATGAGTAGGTCAGATGTAAGGGCTGAGCCATTCTATCATGGTGAGAGGATTCAGTTCCTTCCATGTCAGATATGAGTGCTGAGATGCATAGCCATTCTATCATGGTGAGAGGATTCAGTTCCTTCCATGTCAGATATGAGTGCTGAGATGCATAGCCATTCTAACGAGTAGGTCAGATGTAAGGGCTGAACCATTCTGTTCATGGCTAAAGGATTAGGTTCCTCCCATGTCAGATGTGAGTGTTGGCCATTCTGTCAAGTAGGACGGATGTAAGGGCAATTGCCACTCTCTGGGAGAGTGGAGGTGCCTGGTCAGTTACCAGGTACCTCAGTCTAGGACTGGGGGCCTTTCTGGCGAGGGTGGAGGATTTGGTTCCTTCTAGGTTAGATGTGAGTGCATGCCATTCTGTCATGGTGAGAGGATTAAGTTCCTTCCATGGCCGATGTAAGTGCGGGCCATTCCGTCATGGTGAGAGGATTAAGTTCCTTCCATGGCCAATGTAAGTGCGGGCCATTCCATCATGGTGAGAGGATTAAGTTCCTTCCATGGCCAATGTAAGTGTGGGCCATTCTTTCATGGTGAGAGGATTAAGTTCCTTCCATGTTAGATGTAAGGGCAGGCCATTCTATCTTAGTGAGAGGATTCAGTTCCTTCCATGATAGATGTGAGTGTGGGGCATTTTTGATGTGATTGTAGTTTACTACATGATCATATGTGAGTGCTGGGCATGCCTTTCTGACGAGTAGGTCAGATGTAAGTGCTGGGTGTGCCTTTTTGATGAGCAGGTCAGATATCAGTGCTGGGCGAAGACCTACCTGTGGGCTAGGCCTACAACCAACATGAAAGAAGGCTGACTCTATAGAACTTCCTATGATGAGATAGTACACACATGATGATGACTAGAGATGATCCAGATCGAGCTATGATCTAGATCCAGTTATGATGACTCCGAGAGACCCAGATCGAGTGATGATCCAGATCCAGCAGTGATGATCTAGATTGAGAGATGATCCAGATCTAGATCCAGATCGAGTCATGATCCAGATCTAGTCCAGTGACGATGATCTAGATCGAGTGATGATATAGATCCTGTGATGATGTTCTATGATGATCCAGATCGAGTGATGATCCAGATCCAGTTCTATGATGATCCAGATCCAGATGACTTGAAGATGAAGATGACTTGAAGATGAAGATTACTTGAAGACAAAGATGACTTGAAGATGAAGATGATCCAGTTGATACAGAGAAGAAGACCAGTGCTGAAAATCATGCTGAAAGAATACCTTCCTAGTTAAGAGGGAGTGTTGATGTATTTGTACCTTCGAAATGTATTCTTCTATGTATCTTACATATTGTAACCCGATGTTTATTCTGGGATGTTTTCTATTATGTATTTGAGTCATGTTGTCATGCTCCAATGTTCCGATCGGGAGGGTTAATAATGTAAACAAGTCTTGTCAAGTCATTGTGTAAGTCCCCACAGTTTCGGGGCACTTGAGTTATTATACACTAATTAAGGTGTAGGCTCGAGTAAGTAATTGTTAGTTGGGCCGACATGATTCAGTGCACTTCAAGTGAATGGAAGAATATAAATAGAGAGTGAGAGTCTCTCTATTTATCACTTGTACATCACATCACTCACTCAATCAAGTGTGGCGCATTAGTGAGGAAGGAAATACTGGGACTAGACAAAAGAAGAAGACTACTGCTGTTGGGAGTGCATCTTACTGTTTTGGGGTCTTACATCTTGTGGTGATTATATCTTTGAGGAATTTGCAGGGTTTTCTCCATTTATGGTTTCCCTGATAAAAAATATTTATGTCTCTTGTCTCTTGTGATGTGCTTATGTTTTATTGTTGTGCTTGTTATTCTCTCAGTGAAAAGATCCTAACATAATGCTAGCTTAAATGTTGAAAAACTAATAGTTATTAGCCAATTTCCACCACCCATAGTGACTAGCCAAGCTGGCTGAGTAGTAACACACAGGGGCAGTGGCCCCTCCACACACAGTTCCCCTCCGGCCACACTGGGGGGTAGTGCACCATCCACCTACATTGCCCCTATTGTCATACATGGAGGCAATGCCCCTGCCACCCATACCACCCCTAAAACAACACTTAGGGGCATTTTCCCATCCGCAATGGTTCCACCACAAGCACCCCCAGCCATGCAGATGTATTATGCACTTGTGAACCCCACCCCCATTGCAACCCCATCCCACATCAACTTGGGGTCAAATCTGCCCTTCATGGCTCATCTGAACTTGCCTGACTTGGCTAGATTAATGAATGATCCCATCCACCACCAATGTTTCTGGCCACCCATGCCAACTAAGCTGCAATCAGACATCCTGAAGTTTGAAGGCAAAGCCGAGGAATGTCCCCAAAATCACATAATGACATTCCATATATGGTGCTCATCCAACAACATTGTAGACAAATCAATCAAGCTGAGGTTGTTCCAACGCACCCTTATAGGTGCCACGACCAAGTGGTATATTGAGTTTCCACAAGCCAAGTACCACGACTTCAACTCCCTAGCCTTCATGTTCCTACAGTATTTTCAACTCTCTGTCAGATATGACAAGGGGGTGGATATCTTGTTCTCTTGTTTCCAAAGCACCGCCACTCAGATAACTGACCATATCCAACCATATCCATGAGTGGTGGTGACACTATAGCTTATGCAAAATCCAACTAGATGACAAGATATTTTTGGATTGGTTCCTTAGGACTTTTCTCCCACCCATCGCAAAGGACGTCACATCTGAACGTCCCCAATTTGAAGAAGAGGCCATACTAAAGGCCCAACAATTTGACTTGATCTACTCTTAGTCTGGATACTTGTACACTGTCATTCCAGACGTTCCCCATCCGAGTAATTCCTACTGTGATGCACCGAGGGAATCCCACGATGTGGACGGAATCATAAGGTCAGTCTCCCAACAACCACATCCTCTATTGACACCACCTTCCATTACACCACAACCAAGCAAAACTGCTAATGTTGCTTACCAAAACCAAGCTCCGAACTATGCTAGAAGGATGTCCCAGTCCGGAACAACAACCTCTTATGCACAACCTATGCCACGACAGCAGGCTCAAGCCATGGCTTGGAAAACATAATAGTATCTGGGGTAAATTCCCACATTTGTGGCACCACCATCCCCACAAATATACTATGCACCACCAATGCAACAAGTTCAAGCCCCTGCCCCCACTCCACCCGCTCCATTGGGACAAGTGTTCGCACAACAAAACCTTCCCAACTAGCCTGCCCCCAACAATCAACAAAGGCAATCTAGAAACAACCTACCCCACAACCAAGGCAATAACCAACCGCAGGAAGGCCATCAGCAACCGAACCCTCCCAATAATTTCGCAGCTAACCGGCCAACCCAAAACCCCCCACAACAGAATGCACCAAGACGTAACACTCCATTGCACACAAACCAACCATGTACACTCTGTGATGTTTATGGGAATTACACATTCGAGTGTCCCTTCATGGGTCAAGCTAAGCAAGCCATTCAAAATGAAGCCCAATAGGCTACCAACACTACAAACCAAGCACAACCCAACCCGACACCTCAAGGACCTCCGCCCATGGTGCTTCAAAACCCACTTCTAGTCCAAGGATTGGTGGCAACTTCTCCCCCTCCCCATGCTAATCCCAATGCTTTGGGGGCACCTCCCATGTCCGAAACAGGTGTTCACCACCTGCTAGCCATGACCACTGAAGAGGTCAATTTACAAAATCGACGAAATTAGTATGGTACCTTCATCGAACCTGTTGACTCATCAACAACATCCACGTCTAAGACAGTCAACCTACCTCTTCAGTTACCCTTGTTCCCATGCCCCTCTGAACATAGAATTGTCAATAATGCCATAGCTAGAGCTACAGTCAGCTATATCATTATGGATGATTTGGCCCAAACTCCAACCGCCATGTCCGCTCTTGAGGTACTTAAAACATGCCCAAAGCATCGAAAAGCCTTACTAATCGCTCTAGGGGTAGTAGACCCCTCCGAATCCAAGTTGATCACCTTTAACACAGAGAATGGGGAACCATGCATGCCCTCCACTATTGCCTTCCAAATCCCAATGTCCATCCAGAATTTGGTTATGCACCGATGCATAGTGGATGAGGGGGCATCCACATGCATCATGTCTACCTTGGTTTGGCAGAAGCTTCGATCACTAATTCTGAAACCCTCCTCCACGACTCTACGGGATTATGATGGACATCCCACTAAATCCCAAGGAATCCTCCCCCATGTCCCCATCTCGGTAGCTGGGAAGACAGTCCTAATTGACATCAAAGTCATCAATGCTCAACTAGACTATAACCTCCTCCGCGAAAGGAGTTACATGTACGCCATGCAAGCCGTCGCGTCAACTGTCTTCCACCTCATGATGTTCCCCCATGAAGACAATACTGTGATGGTTGACCAGCTCACCTACCATGATCCGCAAGGGTTAACAACACCTGCCAATGTTATCCCGACCATCACCACCATTGAGCCACAAGGGGAGACCACACATGCTAACATCATCCCTGCAACCAACAATGTGGTTGAAAACACACTAGCTTCCCCACCATTGAATGTGGGCCCTGGGTTGTTCACCGATCCCTCCATGACAACTCCTTTCACATTGGTGTCACCACCTCCGACACAAAAGCAAACTACAAACTTGTGTATGGTCTCATCAAGCACTGTTGCACCCAAACAACAATCGCAGCCACAGCCCCAACCACAACCACGGCATTATCCGTAGCCGCAATGCCAACAGCAACCAAAACATCACCCACAGTAGCAACATTACATGTAGTCCCAACCACAATCTCAACCCCACATGCAATCAGCTGAGAGTTATGTGGGCTCATCTCCAGTCCATACGATTCCCTTCCTCTTTCCCCCACCTGGTGTCATGAGCAAGCCGATCATGGCCACCTTAATCTTGCCCAACTTTACGTTGGGAATCCTAGTGTGGTATCTTAATCCACCAGCTCAACCAGCAATGCCCCAGTTTGTTTTAACCCCGGTGCAACCTATCGCGGTCGAGTCTCACCCTCCACCTAGTCCGCAGAAGCCAACTTTCGCACCTACACCCACACTGCCCCAACCAAAAAGAGCCAGGGGTAAGAATACCAAAGCCATTGTAGATCCATGACAAGTCCCACCTTACGCCATCTGAGAGCAACAGGTCCATCCAACTCAGAATTGCCCTGAAATCCCAGTGATCCGTGCGCATCTGGATGCCATGGATACAAACGAAAACATCCTCGTGGTTGAACTTCCAACCGTGCCAGTCATCAGGAAAAAGGTATTGAGGACAAACCATGCTTTCACCCTTTGCAGCTTGTATGGACATTACTCCCACCATTTCCAACACCTACCTAAATTTTGAATAGCTCTCGCCGACCTCCATCACCATTCCCTTGAGTCTGAGATCACCTTGATCGAAGAAGTTCACCCACCACCTCTTTCTTCAGACACCATGTCCATCTACATGATGTCTAGTTCTATAGACCCTCTTTTCTCCACCATCACCAACAGTCCATCAGACCTATCTCTTCCATTGTTTCCCCAGCCACAGCCGCAACCTCAGTTACCAGGGAAACAATGGGGTTCATTCCTGCTCAATATGATCCTTTTAATTTTTCTTTTCCTTTTCCTTTTCATACCATCCGGTATCTTGAGTATGTTTTCCTTGGAAACCATCAATCTATAGGATTTCACACTGGGAGATCCTGTGTGGTACCTTGAACAACCTACCCTACCTCTAAGGCCCCACAATGTGTTGACTCATGTCCATCCAATTGAGATGATGTGGCACCTACCTCTAGGTCCATCAAAGAATCCTCCTGTCTCCAGGCCTGCCCCTCTTCCTCCAACAAAGACTGGGGGCAAGGCCACAAAATCCACAACGAATACCACTTTCTGTTGGAGTGCATACTCCATAGGGGGTAACTCCGCGGTTAATTGTTAGTGGAGCGGTGGGTCAAAATAGTCTTAGGGGTGTCGGGGTAAGTCAAAACCCTCTCTGTTTGTAATAAGCCCATGGTTTAAATCCAGGGTTTAGGGTTTCTGTGGGTGCCCATGGTTTAAGACCAGGGTTTTGTAAAGCCGCGCAGTATAAATAAGCGCTTATGTAAAATAGAGAGGTTAGGCTTTTTGATGTAAGAAAGATAAGGTGAAGTAAGGTTGGATTTGGTAAGGAAAGAGCAAGTCCCAGCTGTGTGCGTGGACGACCTCTGCAGCTGTGTGCGCAGAGGGTTTTTGTGAGAAAGTAAGAAAGGTCTGCAGCTGTGTGCGCAGAAGCCTGCTGCTGTGTGCGCGGCTGTCAAAAGGAAGAAGGAATCTGCAGCTGTGTGCGCAGATAAGCTGTGATTTTGAGGAAAGAGGAATAAAACGCAGTTTGTGGACGTAGCCCCTACACTGGGGGTGAACCACGTTATATTTGGTGTTGTGGTTTTGTTGTGTTGTTCCTGTTTTTCTATTTTCATACATTAAACCGAATATATCTGATATTATAAGATCGCTGTTATTACTAAGCTGCGCTGTGAATTCCCTGTAGTGGGTTATGCAAGTTGGTTTGTGTATTATGTTGTGAAATATATATGAATGAATGATAAATTAATCAGAAGTTGATTAGTAATTATTTAGAAAGGCTAAGGTACAGTAATACCCCTCTCTGCATGCAGAAACCTGATTCTGCGGCACCCCATTGCTGTTTCGGGTGAGACTGCAACCTGCGCACAGGTTGTTACCGAAAGGGCCAACACAGTGGGTCTTTTGTTGGTGCGACGTGAAAAGCATTAACCCGGGTCTGCCCAAGTGCCAACAAATTGGTTCCGTTGCCGGTTGAACTCAGTAACTGCTCGAGGGGGTTACCTGGTACCACAAGGGCTCTGTTCTGCGGGCCCTTGATGAAGGCCATCGGTTATTGGTTCGCTAAGATCTGGTTGCACCGAGCTTGCTATTGATACAAGTACTTCTTTTCGTGACGTGGAACGACAGTCTTGCTACGATATCTGTGGTAAGTTTTGAATTTATTTGGCTTAAGCGTTAAAATATTATTGGCATATTCCTGTTGCATCTGATTATTAGTTTAGTCGTACTAACATATGGTTGCAAGTGCCACTCTCTCGGATGAGCAACGCGGGTTGCTGCGAAACGGGAAAAGGTATAAGCCGACTTTTAGCCCCTCTCCCGTAAGACAGCTCACCGTGCCCACCCCTGTAAAGCCTGAAGACCCAGACCCCGCAAGCCACTCTGAGAGTGAAAACCCGCCAGCTACCCCGCAACGCCGCCCCGCGACCCCCGACTTTCCGCCGCAATCTGCGAGTCAACCAGGTTCGAGTATTCCGGCCACAGGCCAGCATACCTGCACAAAACCCCCCCTTCTACCGCCAGTCCCCTTCCCCAAACCGCCCGCAATTCCATGGCTCACCTTGTTGATGATATTAAACTTCCCATTTTTAAAGGCACGGGCTCCGAAGACCCAGATCAGTTCTGGTTCCTCTGTGACGCCGTATGGGCTGCGAAGAAAATTACCGATCCGGATGTGCGCGCCGCGCAGCTGATTACATCTTTTCGGGATAGGGCTCTAACTTGGTTCATGAAATTTTCTAGCAACAAGAGCCCTACGTTAGATGCAATCAAGGCGGCCCTAATCAAAGAATTTAAGAAACCTAGATCGGAGTCGCAAAGCATCACCGAACTCAAAGAGATTCAACAGCGGCGTGGCGAATCAGTCTGGGAGTTTGATCAGAGATTCAAAGTTCTATTGGACCAGGTCAGTTTTACCATCAGTCCTGCGCAGCACAAGGAATGGTTTATTGCTGCATTGTTGCCACATATCAGAACGCCACTCATGCAACAGAAAGTTGCTGACCAGCCCGAGGCCCTAGAAATTGCCATGAAACTAGAGACTGCCCCTGTCGGAGATGACTCTAGGATTGCTCAAATCCAAGCGCAGTTAGCTGCGATGGCACTGGAACTCCGCGAAATGAAAAAGGGAAAGTCGGACGGTGACACCGGGTGGTGTGCGCAATGTCGGACCGAAGGACATGATAAGGAACGGTGCCCTCTAATAGCTAAGTACCTGCAGACCGGTGCGCCGAACCCCTTTCCGCCACAGGTCCTTTATTGCGAGCTTTGCAGAATGACCGGCCAGCATCGACCTGAGCAATGTTATCTGCTGCAGAAGTATGCACAGGGACCTGCGAACCCCTACTGTAAATTTTGTAAAACTATTGGTCATAAGGAAGAGGAGTGCCGCACCTATGATGCCTACAGGGTGCACACGGAAGGCCCACCTAACAACAATTATGGCTACCAGGGCGGTGCTCCTGGCTGAGGTCTCCCTGGAGGGCGTGGCGGCATGACTAGGCAAGGCCGCAACCAAATAGTGTGTTATAATTGTAACCAAGCCGGGCATTTGGCTCGCGACTGTCGGAACCCAACTACGACGTGTCGGTATTGCCGCGTCGTTGATCA